>VZRH01002612.1:49699-71616 GCA_013397555.1 Urocynchramus pylzowi
CATTTCTCAAAATCAAATCTTATTGAATGTCTGCAAAAATAGTTGCATTTAAAGCTGAGTGTGCTAGCTAAGATATTGCTGCATGCAGAGCTATTTTACTGAAGACTCCATTTGATCCAATTCATGATCACACAGAAGCCAACACTTGAAACCCCACTCACTTCACAGGGACTAGAACTCAACTTTGTTAACATGTCCATGTGATCCCTTAAACTTTTTACACAAATATTTTTCCAGAAATTCCTTTTAGCATTCAGCGGCAAGTGCTATGTGCTGTGTAAAAGGCATAACTAGAATTTTAAGATTGATTTTTTTTTTTTTTTACCTTTTCAGTGAAGGTAGGATGCCAGATTGATTTTATCTGTCATTCAACTCTGCTCTCTGTGCATTTGCACATTTTTCTTTTGATTTTCCTAATATCTGGAAACGAGCTGCGAGAGGCTGTTTTCCATACAAGAAGCAACAGAAATTTCTTCCCTGGCCAAAGAACCCCCAGCCACTGCTGGTGGCACTTCAGAATCTGCTCAGCCTGTGCATCTCCACAGGCAAGGAGTGACTGATTCCACCCTGGGAGAGCTGCACTTGTGATTCAGCAGCTCCTTATTCCCACTGTGACCTGCCATCAGCTCTGTCCCCGTCCCACCAGGTGTGTTTGCCTGTCAACAACCAACTCGAGCTGGGCTTTTCCCACCCCAGCCTTTCATTCAAGCCTCCCTTTAATTCCAGTAGTGGCCATTAGAAATGTCACTTTGTGCTCCCTGGCTCTCTGACAAGGATAACTCCTGCTCTCCTCAGTGCAGATGATATTAAAGGTGCACTCTCTCATGACTCTGGTGAAAGCAATCCCTGCTGGAAACCCCCAGTTTCCTCAGAGCTGCCAACAACCCACAATAGGAGGCACACTGAGAGAGGGAATACACAAAAACAAAGGGGCAGCCCCTGCCAGCAATTAAAACACCCCAGGCTGGGCATGGCAGGCAGGCCAGAATAAAGGCTGGCTGCCACTGTGGTGGGGCCAGGCCTGGAAAGTGCCATCCCAGAGCACTGCATGTTTCCCTCTGTGCTTTATCTTCTGAATGGAAACCACTGTGTCCCCATTTCTCATTTTAAGAATGGGAGAAAATTGCTCCTTCCGTGGCAGACCTACTGATCTAATTGCCATTTATAAGACAGCCAAGTGACAGTCACTGATGCAACATTAAGACATCCTGAATGTAATTCCTTCCCATAGCCAGCGAGGAAAGAACAACAGAAACAAAAAGTGCCAGCAAGATCATTTAATTTGCATCCCTGCTTATTGACATTTCCATAGCAACTTCATTAGGAAGTCATTCATTTTAATTCTCCTGCTTGTTTTGTTCACAAATTCCTGCTCAGTCCCCTTTCTACTGGTGGTAATTTGCAGGAAAGGGTTGGTTTTTTTTTTTGTACAAGTCAAAGAAGTCACTCAGAGACAGACTGACAGGGTCTGGGGAGCTAAATTTTTCACTAGAAAAAAAAAAAAAAAAGAAAATAAGGAATGTGTTTGGTTTACCTAGAGGGAATATTATGCAGATCATGATTCATGGAGGCATTTAAGCACATGCTTCACTCCATCCAAGGTAGGGCTTTAACTCACTTGACTTTCACCTGAATAGGCATCAACATGAGCCAAAAAACATTCTTGAATCAGAGCCTTAAAACATCTGTCAATCATCACTTACTCTGCAGGTCTATGAAGTATTAATGCACCGAGACCAACACAATAAAAAAATGAAGCCAATAATGTACAAACTGTTACAGGCAACTAAAGTAACTCAAAACATATGGGTTTCCTCATGACCATAAAGTCACTCTTAGTTTTTGTGTAGAGTGTATACATCAAGGCCTTTCCTCTCTCCTGTTATTTGAGTATCTTGGTAATCATCCCACCTGAAAATGTCACATAAAGTCCATAGGCCTCTTTAAGCCCCTTGGGCTAAAGTCAACATTTGATCTTGGAAAGGAAACCTAAATCATCTTCTCTGGAAAGTCTTTCACTTGTATTTATAATTTTTTTTTTTCATAATTGTGCTAAAGATCTAAAAAAGTATAATGAAATCACTGAAAATTTCCTATAAAGAAGAAATCATAAGGACAGCCCTGCAGAGAAATAAACAGCAATGCAACTAATGCAGTTTCTCTCTCTGAATTTCTCCTACATTCTAAGGTGAGAAAACTCAAATTCTTTCCCCAAATGATTTAGCTGGGAACAGACTCAAATTAACAGATGGCAAAAGCCAATCTCATTACGGGACAAAACAGATAAAAGCAGAAGTCCAGCATGTGAAGGATAAGGAGAAAACATAAATGAAGATATTGAAATGCCCCTGCCAGCCACCTACTGCATGCAGCCCAGAGAAATATCTGCAGATCTATATTTTATATATAAACCAACAGACACCTGATTTTATAGCAAAATCCCATCATTTTAAGTCTGCCTGTCACATTTGAATATAGGTTCTCAAACCAGCTAAAAAGGAAAAGGAAATGTAAGGCATTTATTTATCTAACACAGCATGAGGATACAGGATATTGTGAGAATTGCTGTTGCTCTTGAGATACTCAAGCAAGTAAAAAAATGTGTTCAGGTAACTGCTATGACTGTGGAGTTTTGTGCTTACCCATTTTTTCACACCTTGTGCTTTCTCAAGTACAACACTTAAACAGGATGAGTTCTTAACCTAAAGTACCACAAAACTGTAAATCAAAGACTTCTGAAGAGTTGCAGTGAGATTTCTCCTGAATCAGAGATGGCTTCAAATTGAAGGATCCACATCCAGACCCAAACAACCTATTCCCACTAAATAAAATCCCTCTACTTATACACAACCATTTAACTCCTCTTTCCTTTAGGTGCTGCTCCTAAGAGAAAATCTTAGGAAAAGAGATTTCTCCCACTCCTAAGATGCACAGCACACGTTGCTTTGTGCTGAATGTGTGAACATGGCACTGCTGAGCTCTTTCAAAGAGCACATGCTAACACCTGAGGATTTCTTGGAGCACAGCTTAACAGAAAACTCAGAAATACCATTCCAGCAGAGCTCCCCACCTCCTCCACTTTCCCTGAAACGCTACTGTTAAAAGATTGCTTTAATATCTCTGCTTTGATTTATTTACACTCTCCCATCCCTCATAACTGCCTTGTTATGATTCATTCTGCCTTCCCAACATTCCATCAGTCATATCAGCTCAGGGTGCAGCTGCATTTCAAGCAGAGATTTGCACAGGGGGCACCAAATTTCTCAGCACCAGAACGCAGGATGTGCCCCACACGCACATTCCACTCGTGCTGCAAGGTCATCAGGAGCAGGGGGGCTGCTTCTCTCACAAAGAGGGGGGGAAAAAAATTAAAAATCCAGGCTGCCCTGGGACAAGGCCACTTGTTTTCTCCACTGTGACAGAGTCTGACATTTATGTGATGTCAGTATAAACTGCGTGACATTATTCTGTGACACACCATGGCACGCAGCAAGAATTTATGTCCTCGTCTGACATAATCTATGGGCTTGGTTTTAAGCTGGGGAAAAATAGACACTGCTGATCCTTGTTTGGATGTGATGCCCCTGGAGAAGGTATTTCCTGCCTTGTAGCACTTTTATCACTAATTGTGACAGCTGCTGTTCAAAGGGCAGCTTGCATTCAGAAAAATCATCACAATTGTATCTCTGATACCACGTTTTGGTCATTATCAGTGAATGAAAGCTGATTTTTCTGTGGAAATCATTAGCCTGGAAGAACAAGGAGAAAAAAAAGATGGATGACCAAATGAAAATTGTAAAGAGTTAATTTTGTCTCCAAGGAAGTCGAGATATCAGCAGTGCAAGTGAATAAAGGCTTCCAAGAACAGCATTTTAGGCAGCTTTTAGAACTTTCTGTTGCAAAATGGAAAAAATTGCCAAACAATTAAAAATCCATTTAGAATAAATAAAACTTTAGCTGTTATGGAATTAAAACTTCATTATGAAATTTCTAATCCTTAATAAAGCTACATACTATAATGACAGTAAAAAAAAAAAATTGAAGAAAAAAGTATGATAGAAATAAAAAAAACTTGAAGCTTACTGGTTTTAGCCATTCTCCTGCAGGAAAAAAAAAATCTATCTTAGTTAAATTTTCTGCAAAATGCTTTGCTTTTCACAAGATTTCATTTCCTAGAAGAAGGCACTTCAAATAAAAAATTTTCAAGCACTGCTTGGAATTTATAGAGTTTGACAAACAGTATTTGTCTTGTACTTCAGGTTTCTGTGTCATCAAGAGCCACCGTGACACAGATGAGCAATAAAATAAACAGTGTTACTTCAGAATTGATCTTGGTTTTATAAAGATTTACAGATTGTTAGCAATTTTCCAACAAATCCATCTTTCACAGAGAAGTTTGAAACGCTGAGACTTCTAAGCCGTGCCAGCTGCTTTGAAAAACACATTTTGTGATCCTTTAAATGTAAAGGCTAATAAAATGCAGATTCTGGGAGAGGGAGAGCAGGCAGAGAACTTCTTCCCTCTCTCTTAGCAAGGATTATTGCAAAAAAAAAAAAGTGTTAGGATGGGTCTCACAGCAGTGGGAAAGAGGAAAAGGCAGGGCAGACAAACAAGTGAGACAGTGTTGGGTCAAAATCCTTGAGTGATATCCTGAAGGGACCTGGTGGCATTTCCCTGTGAGCCTGGTGCAGGATGGTGCCCTGCTGATCAGGATGCTCATTAACTAATTACTTAAAAAGTGTAAGAAAAATAATTAGTGAAGCCTACTGCAAAAAAAAAAAAAAAAAAAAGGGATAGGGAAAGAAAAGCTGCAACAAATTCTTTAATGGTGATGATAATTCACAACCAGAACAAATTGCCCTAAAAAACTGGAAGCAGATTTTTTCATTGTTAGAAATTTTCCCATTTGAACTTGACAGTTTTTATATTTGAAAATACTCTAATTCAAACAAGATGTATGTAAGCCATAAGATACTCGATTTGTGAAACAAACAAACAAACAGAAACAAGTAATGGCACCTTCTTAATTAGCTAAATTATTATTTTCTTTTTACTTTGCCTTTCTCTTTTCTTGGAGCTGGAGTTGGAGAACCAAGGCCCTGGCCCATGTGTTTTCCCCAAGAGTACACTGTACCAAAGAGAAAACCCCCCAAATTCAATAATGTTGGGATAAAAAGCTGAGTGTTTATTTTGATTTTTCTGGCTCCTGCTCGTATGTTCTCAACACTCAGGACTGGGAGGCAGTGCAGTCCATAGTACAGTGATGAGGGGATCCTTTATGTCATCCTGAGTGACAAGAATTTCTGTTATCCAGGTTGGACCTTTTCATCTCACCACAGCTCTGTGTAAACCTCAGGATTTCCTTCACACAGACAAAATCAGAAAAACAAAATAAACCCCAGTTCCATCTCTGTTTTGTTTCCAGTGAACTCTATCTGTTTAAAGAAGAGATGACTGTTTTCCCAGAAAAGAATAAATATTCTGCTTGGAATTTATTTACTTTTAGGTGATATTGGCAGAGAGATTTTGCCCTTCAATTGAAATTTCCATATGAAACACTAGAAAAAAATAAAGAGTTCTTAACCTTATTCTTACCTTGAAGTGAAGAAATGTGTCTGTAAAGACACATTCTTAGTAAAAATCTGAGTTAAGTACTGGAAAGGCACCAAAGTTACCCAAATACTCTCTCTTTAGATGTCTGTGCTTCTCAGACTCATCAAGCTGTTTCTTTCTGTATTTCCTGGCACACCAAGGCAGAAATTCAATTGCCTCTCTTCCACTTGGAAAGCAAAAACCCACAAAGTTTCTATTTGAATAGAAACCTTGTCCCTGGTCTGCCCAAACTTCAATGAGAAGCCCTCTGACACACGATCCAGCCGCGCTTAAACCCGACGGGGCAGGATGGCCCGTGCCAGAGCCTGAAGTCACCAAGAGGAACCTGATTCCCTTTGTCCCTGGGTGCCACGGAGAGCTGATGTCATGGAATGCCTCTGAGGAGGAATAATACCATCAGCACTGTTTATTTAATTAGCAACCAGGGTAAAACCCTCCTAATGCAGCTTGAGCAAGGGTCAGCTCGAGGGGCCTTTATCCGAGCCTGGGTAGCCTTCAGTGGCTGAGGCTTAATAATAATCTCTAGACTTCAATTTCCTACTAATAAAGGGTAATATAATGTAGGGTAAGCCCTCTTATTTGTTCAGATCTTTTTAACCACTGAGGAGCTAATATGCAACAACTGAACAAACAGTGGCCACACAGGTTTCATTTTTAGAAGCACAGATGACCTCTGATGAAAGAAATGATCAGTCAAGCTCTGAGGCAAGGATGGAAAGGCAGCTAGAAAACTGATTCTTCTTTTTTTTTTTTTTTCTGCTGTGCACCAAAAGAAAAGTTACTTTTAAATAATCATTTATGATATCAAGTGAACTTGCTTGATAATAACTGTGGAACTATTACACTACAAAATTTTCAATGAATTTGTGTTCCAGGTTCTGGTGAACATTACAAGTCTATTTTACTAAATAGAGTCTGTAGAGATCCCTGCAGTTGTTACATTTCATTTGTGATGGAGCTGCTGAAGCCTGAACATTGTTTCTGTGCAATTTTAATACCACCTGAGCTTCACTGTGTTGTTTACTGCCACACACACTATCCCAAGTATCTGCCAAAGTTCAATCTGCCTCGGGAAACTCCTGCCTATGCAGCTCAAACACAAAAGATTTTTCCCACTACAGAAAAACATGACTAAACCATGATTTTGCTCTTTTTTAAAAAGAATTTCCAAACTCTAGATACTGCAGTAGCCTCCAGATGTCAGGGCCAATTTCAGCACAAATGCAAGACAGCAGAGACATGTCCAACAAGCCAACTTGCTAGAGGGGGGAAGTAATTCTCTTTAATCCAGGATTTTTAAGAATGTGTTCCAAATTTTTTTTTCTTCTTGAAACTTGTGGGGTTTTGTTTCCAGTATGCCCACAGGTGTCTGAGTTTGGTTTGCAGTTCTTTGCTTGCTCACCATTCTCTGGATGCCTCCTGCCTCACCTTTCCTCTTAATTTGCCACCTTTTCATTTACCTGGGTGAGTTAAATTTGCCACCTTAATTTGCCACCTTTTAACTTACCTGGGTGGTTGCTCTGACAGCACCTCCCTAAGGTGGTGACCCTGAGTTCCCACTTCAAAATTTTAATCCACCGAGTCTTTTTTGCTGGGGTGGGTGATCAATACTGAGAGTCAGATTTATGTCCCTCTAAATGTATTAGCTATGAAATAACCATTGCTGTTTAACAGGAAAGAGGTGCAATAAAAACAATGCTATTATGGTTTTATTCCTCTCTGACCGAAACAAATTTGAAGACAAAGTTGTTAAAATCAAATATTGAAAATACTTGTAAATACACTGTAGTATTTTATCTACACAATTCTTTTTACCTGTGCATAGAAAGAAAGAGAAGCAAATTAAAGAATATAGTCTCCACTGAACAGGAAATGTAAATCCTATTAATGCTTATAGGAATTACACCTACACATTTAAAGGGCAGTATAGAAGACCTTTAAATTGATTACCTAACAAATGGCTATAAAATGAGAATAACTTTTTTTTCAAGCACTACATGACTCTATTTCAAACTCCACATTTCATGGATTTTACAGCCCAGGAAGCAGAGTTTGTAAAGGTTATAAAAAATGTGAACAATATAGAACAATGGAAAACAGCACAAAAACTTAGTATTTACCAAAATAATAATAATCATCATCATCACTAAAAACTATGGTTAATTCAACATCAATAAAATAGGTGACAATATGGTTGTAATCACCAGGCAGGGGAACTATATTGGATAAAGAGGGAAGTTCTGGTGGTAGTAAAGTGACTTAAAAGCACCTACTTAAAATGCCAGAGAAATTAAACAGCAGCAAGGCTATGGAGCATCTCTGGGAAACCTGCACTGGGCCATTTTGAAAAGTCCAATATTGGTGTAAACAGAAAATGCTGCAGCATGTGAAAGAGAGGGAGAAGGTCACAAAGAGGTGAAATATTATCAAATCTCTTATTTAACAAAAAACATGATCTGAAGGAATCTGATGAAATTCAGTGACTCTGACAAACTCATGCTTAATTTTTCCTGCAAACATCCTCTAATGGTGCAGAATTCTCAGCATTCTATTCTCATTCTCCCCTTGCAGCAACACAAGAAGGATTATTTAGGATATTGGCAGAAGCAAATGCCTTGCCAATTCCTTCCAGAAATGTTTGATTCCAATGAATCCTGACACAGTGAGAATTTAGATTATTTTGGATAAGGTGTTATTGACGAGGTGTTTGGGGGCACATACTCTCTTCAAACCCTCTGATAGCACAGCAGTTTGCTTTCTGCTCATGCATTTCATAAAAGTTTTTTGTTATCAGCACCACCCATCTCTCATCCCAGCTCTCCTCTTTCATATCTTCTATTCCTCCACGCCATGGATTTCTGGTCATCATTCTGACTGGTTTCTATAAAGGCATTATCAATATTTTTTCCTCTCATTTTCAGACTGACACCATTTCTGGTAAGTCACCTGCAGCTGGATTCCCACCCTCCAGTCCTCCTCTGATGGCAAGCAGGAAACTTTCCCCAGACAGATCCTCAGCCAGCAATGATGGAATACAACTGTAACATCACCTCCCATCCTTCCAGAGCTCCTAAGCCCTTTCTGCTTCATTTTTCACTGTCATTGGCATGGCATAGACAGTGACTTGCTAGATTGGAAGAGGTTGCATTGCAAATTAATAATGAACTAGCTAAAGTAATTAGCTAAGGACTGATTGCATCCTATGTCCTCAAATGCTGTAATCAGCCTTCAAAAGCAGGCACAAACAACATCAAATCACTGTAATATTTGGGAAAAGAAAAAAAATAATCTCTAGTAAAATAACCCAACAAAAAACCCCAGGCAGTCTTTTATCAATCTTGCATAATAAAATAAGCTACAAATTTATTCCTTGACAAAAAGCAAATCCTATGATCACGTATAAAATGGGGGAATTAAGTATTTACTTGCAACACAATGCAGGATGTTTCTTACACATAATATTTGTGCATAAAAATATCATTATTGTTGAGTTGTGCAGATCAAAGAGATGTCCAGGTAAAAAGATCCTGTACAATTTGGACTGCAAATCTCTCCTTTTCAAATTGTTGACTCTCTGCAATACAAAATGAAATAAACATGAAGTCTTTATCCTGTATTGCTTGCACAATCAGATCATTAGATAATTAAAACAACAAAAGACACACAGAAATATTGGCTATAGATGTAAATCAATTACTCCAGAAGCAATTACTTTGGATCTAAATTAGCCAGGGTTATATGGGAGATATATAATATTTAATTTGCTGTATGACTCTGGCACAAATCCAGTCAGCAGCAGCAGCAGCAGCAAACATTAGTCACCACTTCTCATTCAAGGTAAAGAATAACCCAATCACTCTCTACTGGTGACTCCAGCTCTTAAAGCAAAGATGTAATTAGTGCTGCAACAAGTTATGGCAAGGAAAGAAAACTGTCCCATCACAATTCGACTCAGAATGAAAAGAGCTGACCAGAAGGCAGAATGAGAACTGGGATCACAAATCCTTCCAGGAAAAGACAAAGTGAGGAAGGGAAGATTTCTTTCAAAAGTGTTTTGTCTCTTTTGAAAAGCTCCATCTATTTGCTCGTGGCAAAATTCACTGCAACATTCATGTTTCCTTTTTTTCCAGTCTGAGCTTGTGCTGCCTTTCTTATGCTTTTCTGGGATCTGCTGCCTGGCCCCCAAACCCCTCAGTCCCTGCCCTACTCTGGGCAAATCATAGGATTTTTTGGATTAGGGATGCTCAGGGTTCAGTACATTGTGAGGAGCTTTGGGCAGTATTTTCTGTTGTAATGGAGGACCTTACACAGGCTGTGGTCTGGAATTTTCAGAGGAAAGATTTGCATTTTCAGCTGATTACAAATAATAAAAAAAAAAATCTTAGTCCACAGCTACACAAAAATATCTTTCTTTTCTCAGCCAGTCACCCAGATTTGGCAAAGGGTGCCCTGGCACACAGCCCACGAGCACCAGGGAAAATCTTCACCACCATGTTCAAGTTCACTTTGCGTGGGGAGAACTGCACAATTAATGGTTTTTCTTCTCCAAAAACCAAAAAGTCCCTTGAAAATGCTGCAGTTCTAAGAGCTCTGACATTTGGTTGATGTTACTCCTTCTCCAGGAAGAGAAGCCTCTGTAGGTGACTGCTGAGAGCACAATCCTGAGGTACAGCTGGCCATTATCAGGGCAGGTAAAATACACTCACATTAGTTGTAGGACATGTAGAGTCTCTCACACATCCCCAAGCACTTCAAAAAGCTACATAATTTCAGATAAATTAATTTTTGTCTCAGGCCAATGCATATTTGAAGTCACGGTCCAGCCTTTTCTTTTTGGTGGAAAGCCCAGTGGAGACAATATGAAGTTTCATTTTAATTCCCCCTCAGAGTGAGAGGATGTGGGGAAAAGGGAAGAGTTGGGATCTTTGGTCAGAGGGAAAGAAGGTAATAAAATCCTACAAAAGGAGAAGGGTAATAGCTGCAGCTCATCAAAAAGAAAATTGCTCGAAATACCATAAGTAGTTCTAAGAAAACCTCAAATCCCCCTTAAGAACTTAAAATAGGAAAAAACTGGGGTTGGAGTCATTCTGAATATCTTAGTCTGTGCTGCTAAGTCAACTCTCTTTCAGTGCACATTTAATCTGCCCCTCTATAAACAAACATTTGGGTGAGTGAAGTTCAAGGACAGACTAGGGATGCAGGAAGGTTCAGTTTTGGGAGCAGCTCTCTCCAAACCAGTAATTTCAAGACAGGCTTTGGAGAGCTAGCCCCTTTTAGCACATTAAATGAAATAAACTATTAATCAGGGGGACAGAAGCTTCTGCCATGGCTGTGCCTCAGCCCCCACCACCTCCTGATGAGGGGAGTCACAGCACAAAGCCCCCATCCCTGATCCTGTGCAACTACTGGAAAAACAAATTACCAAGCTAGGAATGTGAGAGAAAGAGCAATTAAATTTCCCCCCTTTTTTTAATCAAGGACTGTTTTGCCTCGGGGGCTTGGAGGGATAGGAAATCAGGCTTTTCAAGCTTCTGCAGAGTAGGCTTTGGAAAATATCTGTAGCAGACATCCCCGTCCTTTACAGATTGTGCTCTGCCCTTTTTTCCTTTCCCTTATGGGCACACGTGTGGGGGGAGATTTGTTAGACCTTAAACTTGTCACAAATGTAGTTGCTAACCATTTACCCCGGTGTTCAGACGCTCTCTCGATTGCTTTCCCCAGTAATTACTCAGTGGGAATGTCACAGCAAGCTCCATAAGTTACAGCTAATCACTCTTAAGTGCTGGAAGCAGGACTGTATTTGTGCAAAGAAACAGCAATCAAATACGGTAAGCAGATGGCTGCTCCTTGTCCTGTTACCACACTGAGCACAACAGATTAAGCCATGATGGATTTATCAGCACTGATGGATACATTAACACCATAAGCTTTTATGGAATAAATAGCTCCTGACATCTCGTCATAACTTCTGATGCCCCAATTTTTCAAAATTTGGGTTGGTTTTTTCTTTTTTCTTCTTTTTTTCCTTTTTTTTTTTTTTTTTTTTTGAAATGAAATCATAGATGTTTCCAACAAAGCCTGCAGGCTTTTTCTATGTTCTCCTGAAGAGCTGCATCTCAGCAGCTTCTATTATGAAAGACACCATTAAAACCTCAGAAGCAGTTGAAGAAATCCATAGCATTTCTCTCAATCGTAAATTCAGTATTCTACAAGCTTTGTGACAATCAATTCTTGTAATTGATAAGTGCCAGTATTTTAAACTGATGAAAGCATTAGCTGATTTGCCATAGCTCAAGAATAACATATGATATTATGCAAACAGCAGCAAAACAAACGTAAGTATCCAAATCTTTTTCTTTCTGATTTATAGGCTGACCTGTAGGCTGGGGGAATGCACTTGAAGGCTTAACTGCTATTTTGCAATCCTAGCAGAAAACATACCCTCAGATTTTTCAAAAGCCCTCATCTTGTGAGATGCAGAAGGGATAAAAAAGAAGGGATAAAAAAATAAGGCAATTTTCGAGGAATGTGGGTGTCAGCTGCCAGGGCTGCTGTCAGCAAATGAGCAGGGAAATGTTTAATGGGTGCATGGGTGAAGCAGACACTTCAAACCAGGCTCTGAGCAGCCACAGCCACCCTACAAAGGCTGCAGTAGGTGTTCATTTCTAGTCCTGCTGCCCCCAGAAAAGCAGAGTGCTGGCTGCTTAAACTGCACCCGAGCTGTTAACAAACCCCTGTACTCTCTGGGGACAGCAGGCATTTTGGGGTTCCTATTCAGGGGCTCCCAGTGGGAGAAAAGAGGCAGAAAAGCCCATTCAGTGCCATCAGTGAGAATCAGCTGCCTGTGTGTGTGCACTACTGCACTTTCTTCATTCCTCCCTTCATGTGCTTGAGTTCCTGTACAGGTCATCAGCCTGGTGTTTGCTAATTGCTTGTCTGCAGTCTAGGTTTTAATCACCTGATCCATCAGAAGCCCTTCTTCCCCTGCCTATATTCATCTTGTCAGTCAGTGACATCTTTTGTAATGAAAGCAGCAGATCTATTGATAGCATCCCTCAACAGAGTGGAAGGCATCCTGCATTAGCTTTGTCTTCTAAACCAGCCTGTTCTATTACAATTGACCTTCTCCTCTTGATTACCACACAAATCACAGTCCTCTCCCCACTCCTCCCCCTGCTTCCCTTCCCTCCCACCCCCCAGTGTCTCAGATTATTTTTTCTGTAGCCATTCAATTGCCTGACTGCAGCTGGTAATTGGATTCATGTTTGGAGCACAGCTTTCTATGTACAAGTCTGGAATAATTCAAGTAGGACCCTGGCCTAGGGCTGAGGCCATATGTGAAATTCACATTTGAGTCTGTAAAATCTGGAGTACCCTGAGAGAGGTATAATCCACTTAGCAGCCCAAAATCCTGTCCTGGTTGGAACCTGCACTTACTCTCTTCTCTGGAAGTTAAATTTCCTTTCACTTAAAGGTATTAAGGGCAAGGCAGTTTTATTATGGTGCCTTGGTGAAATGTAAAAGTGATGTTACTTTGGCAGCTGTCTTGACTCGCTCTAGGAAACAATTTGAGCAGTTTTCATGATAACACAATAATTAAACACCATAAAACAATAATAACCCAACCTGACAGCGTTCTTTGTGTCTACAGCAAACCATGGTGTCTCCAGAGTCTGAAACTCACCACTGGGACCAAGCTCAGCATCACCAAGCTGTTACACTGAAAACCTTAAGTGCAGTTAGTGGTGTCAGCTTTCCTGCCACACATATTGTATGATTTCAGCATCAATTTACTCACCTAAAGTTAAATAATAGGGAAATGAAATGCAGTCAGGTTCATCCTGCTGCAGCTCTGAGGGTGTGCAGTTTCTCCCTTTGTGCCTCTCAGTCCCTCAGAGAACCAGCCCTAGGTTTTGTCATGACTATTAATTCAGCAAATAGAATTCAACTAACCAAAAACATTTAAGGCTCCTGAAACCTTAAAAAAAAAAAAATTGCCATAATCTCCCCTCTCAGAGTTCATATCATTAAAAGGAAGTAGATGTGGTTCTATCCATGGTATCAGTTTCCTCCAACCCAGTTCTTCAAAACACAAGAGATTTCCTAATCTCCTCCTAATCAAGAGTTTTGAAATTAGGCTCGGGTGCTATTATATGCTCTCCATTAAAGTATTTCCTTCTGAAATCAGTTCATTACTTGAGTTACTCACTGTGTTTCAGTTTGAGACCAGGCTTCCACCCTCTGTTTTTGCTGCCAGGGAAGCAGAGAGCTTTGAAAGCTCCTGTGCTGCCTCCCAGGTGTGTGGTTGTACAGGTGGACACCAAAGGTGCCTTCACAAACTGTCAATCAGTGAAACAATCAGCCTGAAGCAACTCTTTTTGGCCTCTACATCTTCCAGAATATCAAAAAGGAAAGATGCCATCTTAAGAAAATATTTCAAAGTTTTGACATTTGACTGAGGGGTCATCTCATAGCAACAGAGCAGCTTTTGATTTTCTGGTGATAAAGCACCTGGCTGTGACGTGGAGGATCTGGGTTATGCTTCCAGCTGCTCTGGATTCAGAGCAAACTGGGAGCACAGAGGCCTCTGACATCCCAAAATGGGTTCTTTCTGCCCTGCCAAAATCAGCTTGGCTGTTCCATTCCTGTGAGCAACTCTTGTGCATTTAGCACCGCATTTACCACGTGCACCCTCTGCAATTCCTAGTGAGGTGCACGGAGTTCAAAGCAGCACCTGCAACTCCCCCATGGAAAATTGAACTCTCCTTTGTTCCCATTTCACTCCATGTGCATTTCCAGGCCAAAATGAACTAAATTTTCTAGCTGAAAATATCACCCAAAGTGACAGATTCCTGTAATAACATTCCTTTGGACAACTTTTCATTTCCAAATGGCTTTTCTCCAGGCAAGGGTAGCTCTGGAGCAGCACACCACCTCAGGAATCAGCCCAAATTTGCCAAAGTGCCACCAGAATAAGAGAAGAACTTGAAATTAGTTAAAATTTTCTTCTCCTCCCCTTCAAGGCTCCTGCATAGATTTGATTTCTGTCACCTTGTCCATCACTAAAGGTCTGAACTTTAGGTTGATAATGTTCACCTGAGCCCTTTGGCTCATTTGCATCAAGAATGAGAAATTAAACTACTTACTGAGCTTACAGAATTCAACTTATCAACAACACTCAACATTCCTGAAACCTTAAAAACAGAAAAAATTGCTGGAATCTCCACTTTTAGTGTTCCTTCATGAGAAGGAAGTAGATGTTTTCTCCATCCATGGTGTCAGCTTTCTACACCTCTTCAAAACACCCGAGATTTCCTATAATTTTTGAACTGCTGATTTCTGATTTTTTTTTTTTTCCCTTCTTTGCCTCTGGGACTTCATAACTAAAATCTATCTCTGAGACTGAAATGCTGTGATGGCCTGATTTCTTCAACTCTACAAAGAGGAGTCAGCAGTAAGCAGAATTTATCTTTTCACCTGCATCTATCCCACAAATAAAATGGGCTTTCTTCTGCACTACCTGATTGAAAGTGTACTGAAACGAATGGAACCTGTCTATTGCTGACAGCACCAACACCCTTTGTGGTGGATCTTGGGTCATTTACTTTCCCTAAAATTGCAGTTCCTAAAAGTTAGCAATGAAGTAAAAACCTTATCTTCCTCTTTCTCATTTTCACTTACCACTCACCCTGGAAATTCCTACCACTGTCTCACCCTATAAGCCTGAAAATGTTACAGACGTGAGGTTTAAAGCCATTAAAATGACAGAAAAAAACCCTTTTTTCTTCCCTTTCTCCTACTATTTTATAGCTTTAAACTCCTGGCAAGCTGAAATGCCCTCCAAATCGGGATGAAAAAGGCCATTTTTGGCCATGCAGTGATGGAGAGCCTCTTCACAGGTGCTGATCAACTTCCACCTCTCAGCAGGAGGTTGGAAAGGTCTAAAAAGGGACCAAAGAGATCCTGCAGATTGCAGGGTGTGATTCAGCTCCCCACAAGTCTTCTCATTACAGGTAGACTCACTTGGCCAGATATTTCCATCAGGTTTTTGGACTGAAAGAACTAAAATTCATTTCGGTGGAAAAATAGGAAAAAAACCAAACAAACAAAAAACCCAAACAAACAAAAAAAAAAAAAACCAAAAAAACCACATAAAAGAACATTTTCACTTGTGACAGATTACTTCTCTCTTGAAGGTCATGAAAACAATTGGACAATAAAGAATACAGGTGCTAATATTTGTATTATCTTAGTTTGTGAGATTTGCCTTAAATTTACATCACAGTGTCTCCACTAATGTAACTAAACCATAATTCTGTCTGTGGGAAACAAAAACTGTCAGTGCACTTATAAAACGTGCCTTACTGCACTTATCTCAGTCAACATTTATTCTGTGAGATGTAATCAGGATGTTAAATGTTTCTGGGAGGTTTGAGATGCCATATTTTGCCATCTGTTCTAATTATTTTTGAATAATTTGGCAGATCTTGCTTTTGTTGCTGAACTACAGAAGTCGATTTCAGCAGTCTGAATTGCATTTAAAAAAAAAAACCACACACAAAAAAAAGAGATGGTATTTAATTCAAAACTTCAACATTAAAGGGTCACATACCAGTAGGATGCAAGCAGAGGTCCAGAACATCCTGGATGGAGATACAGTTAAGTCTTCACAATTCTCTGTGGGGTGACATAAAAGTGAGGGAAAAATAGCAGACTTAGACAGGTGCTGCCATTATATTGTGCAGTATTTTCTTCATTTCCTGGCTTATTTTCCTCAAAGAACTCCAAATGAACTTTTTGAGTTACTCACCTCTTGATCAGAGTACCCTAACCCAGCCCCTCAAAAGGAGAGAATCATTATTGCCCTTTTTTAGATATGAGAAACAAGACAGAAGACAATAAATTATTTCCCTGTGGTCACACAGGACATCTGAGGGAAAGCTGAAAGCAGCACCCAGAGCTCTCCAGATCCAAACTGGAATGTCTGGAGTTATCACAGGATCTTTTGGGAAGTGCACATGGAGCTGCACTGTTCTAGGACATGGACAACCCACTGCAATGTTTGGTTACAAAATCCTCCTGCAGCATAAAGGCTAAATACACAATATTGGGCTACTGGAAAAAAATAAGAAGCAGGATGACCCAATATGAATTGGTATTGAGCAGTGCACAGCAGATTGACCAGTTATTTAATTTGAAGATAGCTCAGTCACTTCAACCTACCTCATCCAAAACCACTCTGATTTTGAAGGGGAAAAACAGAGCAAAACAAAAACAAAGCCCAAAACCCAGCTGGCATTCAAGAGCCACGAGCTCTGATGCAGTTTCTGACACTGCTGGGCACACGACCTTCAGCAGGTCCTTTTCCACCCTGCCTCATTTTCCCATCTGTGAAAGAGGCCAGAAATTCCTCCCTCTGCTGTGAGAACTGATGGATATTTGCACAGCTTTCTGAATGTAACAAAGGCCAGGAAGAGACAAAACGTCATCTGAAGGCTGACCATGGCAGGATTTGTGTTGTGATGACTCCCAGGTGTATTAAATTTTCTGGAAACAGCAAACAGTAGCTTCAGTAACAGCACCAGTAAGGCTGCACTGACAGTTTGCATCATGTGTACATAAATGTGCTTGATTCAGTGCTAGAATCAGAGACAGAAAGGAACAGTTTACAAGGTTGCTAGGCTTGGTTTTTTTGCTTCAGAGTCTATCTCTGTGCCAGTTCTGGTTCATGATCACATCAGTGCTTTCATCCCCCAGGCTTAGATCAGGCTCAGGTGCAATGTGCTCTGGCTTAGATCTCTCACTCAGCCTGCAGTGGTGCCCTTACAGCCAGAGCACTCAGCAAACACAGACCCAGGAATTCTCCCTTTCCACCAGCTGGGGAAATAATAACACTTCATTATCTTCTGCACAGAGTGAACGTGCCCATGTGACTCAGGAATAGCAGCACTGCTATTTTTGTCACTGGAGCAATGTGTGGTGTGGGCAGGAAGGATGAGGTGCCCTCCCCTCCTGACTCTGCTCTGGCACCACCAGCAGGGTTGGACACCAAATTCCTCCTTGGAATTCCTCTTCCCTCTGCCAGATCACCAGATGATTTCCATTATTTCATTGATACCACTGCAGGGATCAGGACTAACAAAATCCTTTCTGATTTCAAACTTCACTACAGTTTTTAAATGCACTATTTTCAAAGGTTGCTCTTTATTTGGCTTTAACTAGTTTAATTAGCTTTAAACTCCTGGGGTGTACAATGTAAGGTCTGGCAGGGCCAATAAGTCACTGTTAAAAGCAGAAGTACAGGAGCAGGACATTATTTACATGAGTTCCTGTGAAAATATTTCCTTAGGAAAACCAAAATCAGTCTGTGGTGAGCAAGACACACTAGTCTCACTCATTGTGATAGCATATAATATAATATAATACTGACTTCTAAATTGCAGTAACTTCTTTCAGCACCATAAAAATACATACACAAACAAGGTATTTCAATGTATGAGACCACATTCATATGACTTCTGTAATTAAAAAAATTCAACTAATGTAGGGTTTTTTTTATTCGTGCCAGTCTCAATAAAACGCTAAAAAAAACTCCCAACATTTGCTTGCAGTCTTTCACAGAGAAAATGGGAACATTCCTACAATGTTCAATGGAAGCATTTTTAGAAACTTGCTTTTTGTGAAACATTCCAAATGAAAAAATTTGATTTTCTAATCAGCTGTAATGGTAATTGCAATGCTAAAGCAGAATTCGCTCCAGACACAAAGAACATGCAGAAACACGCAGCATATTTGGATCAGTCAGTGGATGAAATTCAGAGCTGTGGTGTAAGCAAGAGCTTGGTAATTTTACTGAGAAAGGAAGCAGAAGATAGCAAAGAAAGGGACACAAATAAATGAGAATTCAGAGGACATGGCAGATTGCCAGTAAGAGAGGGAGTATAAATTCAAGTTTACATAAGGGGAAAAAAAATGAAGATCAAAAGGAAAAATTTCCCCAAGCTGTCTTAAAGGTGAGATACTGAAAAGTTTTTCTTGTTTTAACAAAAAAAAGAGCAACAACAACAGCAATTTTCCTCTAGGAAGCACAAAACCAGCCATTAAGAAGACCTGGGGGAAAACAGGAAAGACTTATGATTTAGAACCTCATAAACCAAACAATAAAGAACATAATTAGGATAATTTCACTCTTCCCCTCAGACCTAATGCTTACTAAGATTGCTGGGCCAAACACATCCCCTGTAAAAGTGGGCATAACCCTCACTATCTTCAGTTCAAATTACACAGCTATGATACATAAAGAAATATAACTTACAGGGGAATTGTGAGCATGAGATGGCAGCTGGGGAGGTGGCTGCAGCATCTGGGTCCTTTCCTGAGCCTCCTGGAGGTCTCAGGGAGTGAGGGATTTCAGGCCCACCAGGCATCTGGTAATGTCCAAGCTTTAGCCCACAGCTTACAAATGAAATATGGCTCCTCTTCAATCTGTGTTCTGTTGAGGCATCCTCTCCCCCACGCCCAAAAACCATTTAGCATGTTCACTTTGTCAGCCAGATCTGGATTTGATACTTTGAAAAATGCTGACATTTCCTGCCAAGTGTGCCAATTCCTGCTCCCATCAAGTGCAAGTGCAGCTCAGCTCCCATCATCCCTTTCCACTCAGAGGCTGGGAAGACACAATGGTTTTTGTTTTGCTCTCCATCCATCTCAGCAAGGAAATATTAGCAGCAAGATTGTTCCTTTGAGGTTAGAAGTCCATACAGAACAGTCCTGTACCCTGCAGAGCTCTCAGGACATAACTTCAAACACAAATACCAGCTGTCTCTGAAATATCTCCTTAACATCAAGTCCATCAATGTTCAAATACCTTGAGAGATTTTTATGTTTATCCACTTGAAATCCAAGCCTTCTTTAACAAAAAAATATTCTCATCTAGTCTTTACATACCAATCATCAGGGAAAACTCAGCTGTGCATCCCTCTCTTCCTAAACAAGCAGCACCAAATCAATTGAATTTTCATTTTAAGAGATATTTGAAGACAAAATAACATCAAGAAAACATTACAACATGACATGGACATGGATACAAGTGATTACATCATTACTTAAAATACACCTACAGAGAAAGACTCAAAATCTCCAGCCTTGACTGTGGAATAAACCCCAAGTAGGTCAATTTTTGTCTTTCAGATTCCAAGAATTATATGGCTGGAAAATTGTATCTAATAAAATGTATAACTCAGCTAATTAATATCGTTGCTCATAAATTCTCACAGAACTCACCCAGCAATCACAGTAAGTGCTGTAAGTGTAGGGTGAACAGCCTTTCTATAAATCCATATCTGCCAAAGTGGGTTAAAATACATTTAAGTGAAAATTTTAACTGAGGAACTATTGCATCATTTAAATTAACACATGTAAAAAATGTATTCCCAGAAGAGCACGCTCACATTGCCTCATCACAGACTGTAAAGTTCTGTGCTGTGTTTATTTGCAGGAGGAAAACACAAAATGCCAACAGGAAATCCCACATCCAAGGGAAAAAAATGCATATTTAACAGAGGAATTCTGCATCCTCAAATTACAGCTGAACCCAGTACTATGATACATTCCTCAATAACCTCTTTTTTTTCAAGGAGCTATACATAAAATCCTCAAACAGAGTATTGAAAGGCCTGAGATTGCTCAAACTGTGTAGCACAGAAGATTGTGAACACTTGCTGTTGACATTGTACCAAGCACACAGCCAGGAAAGCTGAAATTAAGCATGTCATGGCCTGCTTAGATTAGCTACTTATTTATTTTTATTTTTTTTATAGTTTATATTTGAAACCCTGTTTGAAATGGAGCTTGAGGAAGGATGCCTTTGTACAACCTTCAATAAAGAAATATCCACATCAGAGACAGAATTGTAATTGAGCTCCTTTCTAGTAATCTATACAAAGAGGCAGAGGTCTAAAGGAAAACACAGATCAAATGTCTTAGAAGTGGAAAATAACTGCAGACAAAAACAAAATCAAAAGAGACTACAAAGTTAGGTGAGCATAGAAGTGTAATAAAAATCTGCTATGAATATATGGTTTATGAATAAAATAATGATTTATTAGAGCTTGAATACTTCTTTAGATTTTTTAAAATAAGATTACATTGTGGTTTTCTAGGTCATCCACACTTCCCTAATCTCATGCTCTGGATGTTAAATGGATTCAAATATTAACTACCACATACAGCAGAAAAGTTCTCAAGTTTTTTTTCTGTTTTAAACAACAGCCCAAGAAGGAGGGTTCTTAAACCCACATTTTACTGACCAGGTTCAGTGATAGAGTGCTTTGAAATTTCTGTGGAAAGCAAGAAAAATTTAGATTTAATGTGTAGTTGAGTACATTATAATAAGGAAAACAAAAATGCCCAGCTCCAGGAGACAGATTAATCTGATCCCACACTCCACCACCACAAAGCAGAAGTGCCACCAAGTCCCTGCTTTAGAGATGACCAGAAAAACCTTCTCCTTGTCCAGATCAACCTGCAAACCCAGTTTGAGCCTTGCAACTGAACCAGACATGAAAAACTATGTGGGGACAACTTCTGGTGGGAACTGAACTAGTTTAAAGATATGAGTTGGCTTAGCATGAACATTTAATTTTGGGAAGGGTGCAGATAGGTGGCAAGGGCTCAGTGTCTGTCCCTACACTCGGATGAGCTGGTGACACAGGAGAAATGGAGTGAACTAGAGGGGTAGGCAATGGAACAATGGGTGAGAGCTTCCCCAGGCAAGCCTGAGCACCTCTGAGTCAGATTTATGCTCTCCAGAGGGCTGTAGCAAACACCAGGGCCCACAGCCAGCTCTTACTCCCACTAATGACATTTTTAGAAGGTGAAGACCTCATTGAATCCATTGATGTTGACCCACGGGGCTCCATCTTCTCTGTGCTGCTCAGTGAATTAGGCAGGCAAGTGCTATTAACGAGAGCAGGAGATGTGTATATTTAGTTTCTCACTCTCAGGGTTGCTAGCACACCCCATAATTTGAGAGAATTACATCTTAAAGGCCAAGCTATGATAGGGAAATCACTCGTGATGAAACAATGCTTGAGTGGTGGAAAAAGCTTTGCTCTAATGTTGGATGGATTCTTCTAACATGGACTTCCAATCAGGTTTTGGATAAAAATCTCACACTTTGAAATGCCTAATTTAAAATAAGATCTTATATCTCAGCTGCTCTGGAATACAGAAATGAGGAGGCCCATTCCTGTGAAGTGTCTGTCTCAATTCTTTTTGTCTGGAATGTGCTGCCTTAGTTATTT
>VZRH01002612.1:71710-101986 GCA_013397555.1 Urocynchramus pylzowi
AACTCAAAAACTAAAACATGGACATTTGAGTTTTTTAAGTGATTATAATGATTAAGGGTGGGATTTCTGTCCTGCTTTTTGCAAGAAGAGGTGGGTACCCATAAAAATCCAAGTGACCTATCACCAATGCCATTATTTCAACTGACATCTGTGAGCATATTTTCTTAGGTTGCATCAAGACAGATGAGGGCCCTTTGTGCCCTTCTGACAGTGATGGCAATCATTAAAGATTTACCAGGGTCATTAAAGTGAGAAATAGCAGCAATGCAGAGCTGGATATCACCATCCCATGTGGATTCCACTGAAGTGCAAAGAAAGCCAGCACAGAATAAGCCCAGATCCTGCACTGCCACCTTAGCATCATTTTACAGAAGAAAAGGGGGTGAAAAACAAAAATCACCAGCTGGTCTAAAACCCATGAGAGAAGCACATTTCATGTAGGGAGGCATTCCAGTAAAGGGCACAACATTTCCCTCCTTGTTAAAGCACTTGGCAGCCCAGCCAAGCTTGGGGACTCTTCCACAGCTCCCACCTTCCTCTTACTGCTCTTTCCTCTGAGCACGAACCAGATTTTTGCTCTTCATTATTGGCTGTTCAGATCCAGTGTTGAAGCAACATCCCACCATACCTTTGAAATTTAGTCCTTATGAAGGCACTGGGGCTATTTTTAGCAGAGATCAAAAGAATGCAAAGAAACAAACAGCTGCAGATTTAATCAGCTTTAACGTGTTTAACTACAAGCCTGATGACTCAGAAGGCACACACCTTGCCAGAGCAGCTATATGTAAATTATTCTAAGGTAAAACTACAAGGAAAATTTCTAAAATCATTATCACACATGTGTTCCATTATTATAATGCCTTGTGAACTGACATCACAAAAATTGCTGGGAAAAAAAAAAGTTACACAGGGCTTCTAACCTTGCTTTGATTCTCCTGCTCATTCTATCAAATGAAACAGGAGAGCGATCTCCTACGGAAATCAGTCACTGCTCTTGTTTTAATCCCCCCACTTTGATTTCCTGAGCAGCCCAGATTAAAGATAGACCTTTCTCCTGGGTGTGATGTGGTGCCTGTGGGCAGAGCAGGCAGCACAAAGCCCTTTGTCTGCCAGGGCTGTGCTGAGCAACCAACCCTCGTCCCAGGGACAGTGCCAGGCTGCTCTGTGCTGCTGGAAAAATGTTCACCTGAAAAATGAAACAACTCACAACACTGGGAAGGGGGCAAAATTAACCATGGGTTAAAAATAAACTCTTTGGAGGTCGCTCTGGGCGTGCAAACACACGCTCATGCACACCTACATCTGTGAAAAAAAGGAATAATACACACCAGCTCTGAATGCTCCACTTGAGCCAATTCCACGTGAGCACTCTCCTGCATTATGGATGTTGGCTTTGCTGAAGCTGTGGCACTCTGGAGCTCAAAGTCCCTTTCAAGATAACTTTTGCCAGTCATGCATATCCCAGTGAAAACAAAAAAAAGAGCAAACCCAAACACTTTGTGCTCCTATCTCCTCACACCTGATACACTGGTCCTTCAGAGTCAGACATAATTATCACATGATGCACAAGGCTGAACATGTTTCCAACATCTGTTTGACATGCTGCAATCAATCACAGTGCAGCTGATAGTGCTGATAGCTGGTGCACAGTGGCAATGCCCCCCCAGGCCCGTGCAGTGCTGAGATAAATGCCTTCCCCAGGTCACTGGAGGCACTCACTTCACCTCCTGCCTCATGATCCTTGCAAGGAGTGTGTTATCTCGGGGTAACACATGTCTGCTGCTACCTGGCTCTTTAATTACTGTACACAAAATTCCAAATCAGAGCAACTGGCGTCTCAAGGCGCCGCCGTGCGCTGCAGGGTCCTCCCCATGTAAGTGAGCAACTGATGCAGCAAACAGGATGACCTTGATAGAGATTTCTCCCCAAAACTCATGGCATCTCATGGCTTCAAAGCACAGCCTGAGGAAGAAAACAATAGAAATGTTGTAATTATATTTTAAGCTCAAAAATTCCCAACTGTTTGCAATTTGTTTCTAATATGTAATTTTTCAGTACAAAAGGTGTTTTTTGGGAGAAATACACTAATCAGGATCTCTCAAAATACTTTCTTTAGATCATTTCTTAGCCACAGTGAATGTCTTAATCATTCTTAGAGATAGCTTTGCACTTTTTATAAAAAAACACTTTAACTTGATGTAGGGGAGACCCAGCCCTGAGTCTCCAGTGGAACCAGCACACACAGACACAAGTCTGCACCTGAATTCTGCTCTCTGGGGTTTGAACATCTAAAATACCCAGCTTCTGCTAGAGATACCCAGCTGGTTGTACTTTTCTTTTAGGAGAAACCTGGTCTTGGAGTTGAGATGCCTTTCCTTCTAACCAAACCCATTCTGACAAGCAGTAGGATCCCTGATCAGTTGCTGTTGTCCATCACTCCAAAAAGAATTAAGGAGCAATCCCCTCACTATCCATGTGCTTCCAGGTAGCTCAGAAAAAAAAAATTCAGTAACTCAGTCATATCAGATTTTCACTGATTTTTTTTAAACACTCAAATATAGAGAAATGTCCAGACACATTTATTTATTATAAAACAGGAACTTTGTGAGCAAATGAGGAACTTCATGGAAACTGAAGGCTTCATGTAATCTCTGTGCTGTTCTCAACTATGGCTGCACCACCAGTTCTCTTCTGACCCCAAGAGCAATTGGTCCTGACTTGCCATGGGATGAAAATCCATCACTTGAATTGCTTGATATTTGGGATGGCAATCCATTATCCAGGCTGCTTGATACACTGCACACCAGACAATATCTTACTATAGCTCAGTAAAGGAAGACATGGAATAAAAAAAAGTAAAAAATTAAATAAATAATAATTAAAAATAAATTTTAAAAGTATATTGAGGCCTACAGAATCAATAAAGGTGACTTATTGCAGTCCCCAAGCCAAGAGCAGGTTCATTAATATCTAACCCCATCCTAAGAGATGTTTGTGCAACCCATTCTTTTACATAATCATAACTGCCTTGGCACAAATGAGGAGCCAAGACACAGTAACATTTATAACTAAATAAAGGGACTAAAAGGTTAAGAAAGTGGCAACATCACCAATTAGCTCTTAAAAAGCAATAGAACTTTTTTTTTTTTCCTAGAATCATGTTATCTTCTAGAGGCACATGACCCCTTCTTATCAATTATTTATCAAAACATGCAACTAGTATTCTGATTTTGCTCCTACTTGGACAGTGTCTTTCAAGACATCTAAACCAACCAGGATGTCTCTAAAGTTGCCTTTTTTTGTTTTCTTTGATATCTCCATGTGTTATTAAAAGTTTTTTATGAAGACAGTCTTACAAACTGGAATTTATTTAGTCTCTATCTACCTTTACAAGTCAAACTGCCTAAAAGGGAAAGATTTTTTTGACAACCAGGGCTGAGACAAACTAAAACGGCTGAATCAAAATTAAACTGGCTTCTCACAATTTTCTTGTGCAAACCAATGTTTCTGAGGTCCTCATTTCCCTGCTGAAGGCATTTTAAGGGTTTTCCTTTGGCCTACAGTCTGCCTGCCTGAACATCCCCACTGTTCCCACGGCTCTGAGATGGTTTAAAAAGACAATTACACTAATTTCTAATTTCTGAGGAGCAGTTAATTTCCCCTTTAAAGGAAGTTATAATAAAGAGGCTGTTTGTAGGAGCACACTGACACACACAAAAAAAAAAACAGCCAACCCCACCCAACCAACCCCAAACATACAAACAAAAAGCCATCAAAACCTTTTCTCTCTTGGTTAGATATTTTTCAGCTCTAAAAGGTGTTGCCACAACTCTTGCCCACCTGTGATTTTTCAGTGTCACTTGCCATTATGATCCTTCTCAGCTGCAAGAAAGGAGAAGAATTATGAGCTCTTTCACAGAGGATTTAGTTTCATTTTACTCAGGATGAGAAATTAAGGATGCCCTGACTGACAGCATGCAGTTTCTATTTCTGTTTATAAGCAGCCTTACAATAGTAGGTCAAAAGGATTAGATGAAGGTCAGTGTTACTGTTTCTAGAGGAAACCAGGAATTGTAGGTTCCCTTCAATATTCTTGCTTTCCAAAGAAAGTGGAAATCTTTGTATGACAGGGTTTTTCAAACACCTGCTCTTATTCACTTTTTTTTTTAGTAATTTAAGTAAAGGAGAAAGTTGTGGGATTATTTACTTTTTTTTTTCACTTTCATCTACTACAAAATAAGCATTGTACATAGAGGAAAAAAAGTTAATTTGCTGTCTGATATAGGCCCTGAATTTTTTTTTTGTAACTGCAAAGGACAGAAACAAAAATATCAGTACAACATACATACTATTTAAGGCATGAAGAAGCTATAATATCTCTGAGCAACATCACAAATACCACAAAAGAACTAAAAGTTCTCTGCACTTCAGTGTTTTCATTTTCCATCCTCTCTCAACAGCCTGATCTTGCTGTTCAGCAGCACCACAGGTGGAAAAAACTGCTCAATTCAAGTGGTTTTATATCAGTTACTGATTTATTGACAACTTGCAAATAACTGCCAATATTTTATCTGTCTATGCAGGTCAATTCCAACAACAGAGCAGGTGAAACCAGTATTTTGGGCAATTGAGAAATGTTAATTTGTGCTCACAAACATGCAGGCTTCACGCTGCTCTGTCATTTCTTTTCAAGCTGAGTCCTTTTCCAAAGTTTCCCTGCAATTCCCTGGATTTTGTTTAATTCAGCTGATGGTTGACTCCTTGTTCAGCATGATGGGTGTTTGATGTGAGGGGAGAAACTGCATTCTCTATACAGCAAATGGGGCCCATTTGAATTTTCTGAATTGCACAGCTCACTCTATTAGGAGCTATTTCTCTTTCCAGAAAAAAAAAAAAAATTAAAATACTGTAATGCTCCAGTTGCTTTTAATGGTTGAAAAATCACATTCCCTTGAGTGAGAAGATAAGCTGAGAGGATTTTTAATTAAAGCTCACTCTTCCTCATCTTTATCCCAAAAGTCTGTTTTGTGCTACAAGCCAATCATTCCCTGACACTCCAGATGTCTCACAGGCTACCTGGGTGCCTCTCTTTCATAAAAAACAAGGTTACACCTCCTGAATTCAGCTAAACAAACACTTTTGTGCCAAAATGACATTGTTGCTCTGGTGCATGGAATGGATGCAGCACATTTCAGAGTGATCCAGCCAAAGAACTGCTCCAGCAGGGAGCATTATTTAGTGTCTATTTAGATAGACACTAAACCTATTTAGATATCTATTTAGATAGACACTAAATAAATAGAACATTCCAGCTGGGAAGGGCTGAAGGTAGGGGTGCCCCCTGAGATGCCAAGCAGCAAAAAATGCTTCCAGCAGGCTCCAAAATTTCCAAAATTTCAGGTAGACATCCTCTAGTACTTGGCCCTGGGATGGTTTGACCCTGGAAGTGCATCTTTGCAGAAGGCAGGGGTGTAATGATAGAGAAATTCCAGGGAAATGAAACAGAATGATGAGTGGGAATGGACTTTTACATGTATACATCCTATCAATGCAAACCTCCTAAAGAATCTATGCTTGTCCAGGGACTTCACTGGAGTTGCTCAAGGCATGGAATTTACCCCAAAGGGCAGGAATATCACTGACCAGAACTAGACCAAAATTAACAACTGGCAGGTTGGAACCAGTGCCAAAGAATTAATGCAATACTGACCCAACCCCAAAATTCTGCTTCCAAAGGCAGAGGTGCTCTGCTCCTCAGTGAAAGCTGCACTATCTTTTTTTTTTTTGTACAGATTCCATGGGTGAATTTGGCTGTGCTCACAGCTGTAGCAACAACAACAAAAACAAAAAAAAAAAAAGTGTGTAAAAATCTTCAGAAAATCCAGAAACTCATGGCTTTTAATGGCAGTGTGGGGTATATAAATAACCTACTTATGTAGGTTTTTTACATAAAAATAACTGAAGAAGCAAAAAGAATATAAAAAGAACCAGCTAAAGGCTAGACAAAGTAGGTGTGTACTTAAGCAGAATACTTAAATATGGTGAACTGAGCACTTTTTATTTGCCTTTTCCTCAGTCTGTGTTTATATAATGGGATTTTTGGAGGTGAGGAAGGTACCAAGGTATTGGGGACACAATTTTCACTGCTTTTCTCCCTCTCCCATTTTTAACCATTATTATGTTTTGTTTAGATAATGTTTTGCTTAAATTGGCTGGGGTTTTTAATTATTATTTTTACCACAACCTTGTTTATGCTGCAATTTTCATGATTTTGCCCTGAACTCCTTTGATTACTCATCATATTTTTACGACTTCCATTTGCAGCACTGCTATCTTTGATCTTCTGCTGTTTGCCCGTATGTTTAAAGTTTTCCAAACTAATTAAGACAATTAACTAAAAAAGACTAATTGCATTCATAAATGAGACATGGCATTTCTGATTAGCAGGTGGCTCCTTTCTAGTTTGGATACATAAAAGCAGATGGAAATGTGGCAGACTTAGTTGTATTTAATGTGCCCACTTCCTTCCAGACTGCTCATCTTCTCAGCAAATGACAATAAAACCTATAAAATCTTCAGATTACTCTTTTTTTTTTTTCTTTTACCATTTCTCATTTGAAATTCTGGCCATTCTTGACTAAGAGTTTCCAAACTGTTTTTCCTAAATGCTTTGTCATTTCTATTTACAGGCTTTAAAGTGCCTGAAAGAATAAGAGGATCAGAAATACTCAAAAATAAGAAATCTGCTCCTCATTTTGGTGTGCAATCAGTGGTATAAATAATTTTTAATGACATTTTTAAAGAAAATATGCTTTAAAAGACAGCTTCTGTTCTTATTTTTTGCCATATTTCTATATAAAAACAGACATTTATCACTGCTGTTCCTATATCCAAGGTTTTTTTATTATTTTCACATATTTTCTCCAGTGCCCCAAAATCCCTTTTCATAATTAATTCTTAACCAAATACATTGAGGATGTAAAGAAGCAATTTCTTTGATGCCCTGACAATATATGACAATTTTAGCACTGCACAAGTGAAAAAAAACCCACAAAAAATAACAGTACAACCACATGACAGTGTGGGAAATTACCAATTATAGATGCCTGAGGAATGTTAGTAACTTATAGATTTTATACCTAACATAAATACACTGCCTTGAAGTTCAGGAAAACAATTCCACAGTTTAAGTGTGTTTGGAGAAAAGAAGTTCAACATGAACCCAAGGCTGACCACTTTAAGTTTCAGCACTTACTGTATAAATCTCTTTTCTGTACATTTATATGAGACTAGCTCTGCAAAAAATTATTTGGGATTTATGCAAGTAAATTTTGGTTCTTTTAGCCCAAATTATCTATTTGATGCTAACATTAGGTTGGTGCAGCACTTTTAATGGAGATATTTCAGAGCAAGTGAGAGGAGAAAAAACAACAACAAAAAAAAAAATCAGAGTATAGAGAATAAATTATGTTGAAGCAAAAAACCTGAAGTTCTTCCCTACAAATTCTGGTGCTGTGATTGTCTGCAGTGCATCTGACCACACAATTTTCATGTAAAAATAGAAAAATGTTGAGATATCTGATGCCTAGCAGCTTCATTTTTGTTATATCCTGCAACCAAAAGCTGGTTAGAGGATAAAACAGACAGAGTGGGACACAGCATCTGTTGTTTAGAGTGATAAGAATAAAAGAAAGAAAAGATCAGCTGATAAGCATGACAGGGTAGTGATGGTCCAGATTTTCACCTGCATCCAAGAGCAAGAAGGATTCCCCTCCCTGACTCTGGGTCCCTTTTATCTCAGTTCTCTTCCATTCAGAGACACCCACTAAACAATAGGGCTGAAATGCCAAGATGTGCAGCTTTTCAGACAGCAGTAATGAGAACGTGTCCTAAGTCCCAACCACAAATTAAAAGGACTGCCACAGCATTCAAATCAGAAAAATGTCACACCAAGGGGTTTCCTGAATTCAGAGCTTTTAATACATCCAGTAAATTGTTGTGAATCAGAGTATGCTGGGATTCCAAAATAACTTCAGACTGCCTTGCCTTTAATTCTTATTCAAGATATCTGTCTTCAGCAAAAAGTTGAGATGCATAAGGACTTGAGGATTTCATGAGTGCAGCTCCATAAAAATACCAATTTGCTGTTCAATAAACAAAACCTGAAAGTTATGCTGGCCAATAAATCTGAGTAAGTGCTCTTAGTGCAGATGCTATTGAGCAGCAGCATCCTGCATCAGCTGTTTTGAGCCCTGCTGTAAGGAACAGGATGACTCAGGGAGTTGCTAATGGGATCCAGAGCCTTTCACCCCTGGGTCAATAGTGATAATCTGAAACACACCAGGAGTCAATGCCATGGCAAACAAATCAGTCTGTGGCCTCCAGACAATTCCTGCACAAGAAGCACTGGAACCACAACAGAAAGCCCTGGCACTGATATCTGGCACCAGCAAAAGAGCTGGAAAGTCAAGAAATCCTCTGGGGAAACACATATTGCTCTTAAAATAAGTAAGGGGAAGTGTTTCAGTAAAGAATTTGAGGGAAAATGGTCTGCAGCAACTTTTCATCTTTCTGTGCTGCTGGCAAATCTTGTGGGCTTGAGGCTATTTGAAATTTAAAGCATTAACCACTCACACAGAAAATCAGACAATGCAAATTTTGTGTCCCATAAATCCTGGGCAGAAGCCACAACCTGCACACATGGATACACTCTGTGATGTCACCTCTGCAACTACACACAACCTTCAGCTGCTCAGACACAGCTCAAACCTGCAGAGGGATCTGTGTCACCATCACAATGACAGGCAGTCTTATTTTCAGATCTGTTTACAGCTTTTTTTTGAGGGTTTCCAGGGATGTACTCCCTGTTCTGATCCCTGTGTGTCATTGTGCAGCCTCAAGCCTGTTGCTCCATCACATTCACCTCCACTCCCAAGGCAACAAACTGAACTGCACAGTCTTTACAGAGTTGAAATTCCAAAATACTGAACACCACTGCTCATGCAGCAACAGACTTTCCACTATGGAGAGGCTAGCAATGAATAATTATCAAAAATATGAAGGGAAAAATGAATAGTTCAGTCATTCTGTATGGATCTGAAGCATGTTTAACTTCAGCACCACCAAAAATATCAGAGAAAAAGACACCAGAATGACATTTATCTGGGACACATGGTACTGATGGGCAGCAGGTCTTTTCCAGAAAGAGGATCTGGATTAATTTATTCTGGTGTTTATTGTTCAATTCCAAGAACAAGCACTGGAAGCACTGTTAATCTTTAACTGTGATCATGCTGACAAATCTATAAACCTGAAAAATACTCCAGTGGCTCACTCATCATGCAAAATGTTTTAATCACCAGAGCAAATGTATCAGGTTATCAGAAACTTCCCTACATTCACATGGATGGACTTTTATTATTACAATTAGCACTACTCTGAATGAGCCAATATGATTTCTTTAGATGTTCTGTACCTTTTAAATTTATAAAAGTTCAGATATTTTAAGCAGGAAATCATGAATTTTTAAGATAACTTATTTTCATTTCATAAAACCTGCACTATTTACCCTGGTTACCAAATTACAAAGCCCACCTTACAGAAATTAAGCATCTTGGTCCCCTCTAACCTCCACAGTGTTTTTATTTTTCAGTGCTCCTTTAAAGCAAGATGTTATAAGTAGTAACCATTGCTAATATTTTTCTTCATGTCTATGGAAGTTTTTTTCACTCCTCAGTTGTGACTCATTTCTTGTGAATTATTCATGTGAGTAAAATGTATGGAAATGTTTTTGTTAAGTGGAGATTAAGCTTTGACTATCTTTTCTTCACCCACTCTTTGAATGTAAAAATACTCTTTTGGTGATGAAAAATAAAGTACTTTTCTTAATTTTCAATATTTTCTCCTAGTTTATGCTAATACCTACAAAGACTGGCAGGTTCTGTACCTAGAAATAGTTTTAACTAGAACAGTAAGAAAATTAATTTTTTGGTTGACAAGTTGGATTTTTTAAAATTCCCTTTAAAATGAAATTTAAATAAGAGAAGAACATAATTCCAAAATGAAAAACATTTTAAACAATACTTAGGTGGGTTTCTTCTCCCCATCCCCACCATTCATTTTGGAGTGGGCAAAAAGACATAAGGAAAAAAAATACTTTGAAATTAGTGTGATATCAGCCAGTCAGCTGAAGAGGCATTTGTCTTTCTCAACTCTCTGTGGAGAGAGTTGAGATTTTTGGTGCAGGCAGATTTACGAGGTCAACAGCAGGATTTTGGCACCTGTTTTCCCACCAGTTTTTTAATGAGAGCAGAGCATCCAAATCCTCTTTGGACAGCTTTCAAAACAGCAGCTCCAGCTTCTCCATTAAGCTTTTTGGGGGACACAAAGGTGGCCAATTCCAGCACTCAGGGCCATGAAACCTCTCCAGGGTTGGACAAGCAGAGGGGGAGAGGCACAAACCAGAGCTGGGGTTGTCCCTGAGCCCTTGCTCTGATGGAGGGCACCTCACCCTCCTAAGGATCCCCCAGCACTGGGGGAATTCCTAATTCCCCAACTGGGAATCAGGAATACCCATGCTGGCTCTTGGTAGGCAAAACAAACCCACACACATCCCCTCCAAAACCTTCTCCCAGCCCTCAATCACAATTCTACCCTCTGGAAATGTACCCCACTTCCCAAGGCATTTCCTTAGGTCATCCCTCTAACCCCTTCTGTATTTTATTTTAAGTTTCAATAGGTACATAGAGAGGAAAGTGATGCCCTGCTACTTAATGTGTTCCCTTTTCTGAATTTGTCTATTAGTGTTGGATCTTTTGCTGTATTTTGATCTTTTTGTGTATTTTGCACATGCACCTTACACTTTTGGAAGTGCCTTTTCCTGCAGCTGTCATGCAAATAACTGTATATTTTAGGTAGCTGAGATCATACCTAACTGGGTTTCTAAATTTGACTTCAGTCTGCCCAAGAGGTGAGCTGAGTTTCTCCCACCTGGACTGCTGTTTCCTCAGCCTGCCAGCCTATTCCCTGGTCTGTGACAACATGGGGAAAGGAAAAGGGGCAGAAAAGAGGAAATCAGACAGGGTTGTTCCTCAACCAATCCATCCTTGCTGAGGGACATCATTCCCAGAGACCAGCACAAATACATTTCTCATGTGGATTTGCCTAACCAAATCACCAGCTGCTTGTTGGGGCTTTTTTAAGCAGTCCCTTTTCCTATTCATAATCCCCATGAAGATAATTCATGGCATTTTTTGTCCAGCTTTTTCAGCTTGTGGAGCAGAGCTGGCTGAACTCCTCGCAGAGGATTAAATGCAGGTAAGGGATATGAATGCTGAGCTGTAATTTACTGACAGCAGCAGGGGGGAGACAGAGGGCATGGTGTGGTTTTCAAGGCATGAATTAGAGTTCTCTGGTGAAATGAGGGTGCTTTGAGCTGATTAAATTATAAAAAAAAATGTGCACCTGGGCTGCATAAAGATCTGACACCCTCTCCCTGGAGTCTGACTGATAACAGAAGTGATGTACGTCATCATTTCTGCATCATCTGAAAGTTTAATACGTGTAATTGTGAGCTGCTTTTCTTCTCTGAAATTGCAAACACAGCAAAATTGCAGGCTTGGTGCCACTGATGAGTCATTGTTGGCCTGCTGGATCTATATTACAATGGCCATACACAAAGAGAAGCATGACACCCCAGTTTACCATCATTATCTGTTTCCTTTGCAGTTGTTTCCACAGCTGAGCAGCTCAGACACAGCCTGGGTCAAGTAGCAGGGGGAGGAGGAGTTGAAATGGTAGCTTTTAAGGGAGATGAGTTAGGTATGATCTCAGCCATCTAAAATGGACAGCTATTTGCATGGCAGCTGCAGGAAAAGGCCTTTACAAGTGTGTAAGGTACATGTGCAACAGCAAAAAATCCAACATTAACAGAAAAATCTAGAGAAATGAACACCTTAAGTAGCATGGCATCATTTTCCTCTATACGTATCTCTTGAAATTTAGAATACAATATAGAAGAGAATTTAGCCCATTTTGCTAAAATTGCAGCTAAAGATACCTTAATATGCACCAAAAAAAAAATCAGCAGTTCAGTCATTGCATTGCCAATGATTTCTTCTTTAATCTTGTTTTCATCACAGCTCCAGAAGTCTGGAATGTAAATGTAGACACATTATTCTTTTCAGACCCTCCAAATCTGAATTTTAAAACCCCAAATGTTCTAAACTGGAGGTTAACAGTACTTATTTGAAAGCAAATAAATTGCCAAAAGAATGTATTCTTCCTTTAGAATTAAAGTGGGGGAAGCTGGAGAGAAACATCCCTACATACTAGATCAAACAGAGTAATATTCATAATTTTTAACATTATAAACCAGAAATATTTGGGAGGAAAAGCATATGAAAGGATAATCTGCAGTGTATAATACATACTTGCATAAAAAGCTCAAACTTGATGGACACTAGCACCTTGGAGGGAATGAACTCCTTGAATCAGGCTCATACTCCCTCTTTAAATATTGAAAAAAACCACATTCCTCCAAATCCAAGCCCTGTGGTGACCATCACACAGCATCCCTGAGATTCACAGATTGGGTTGATTGGTTATTCAGGCCCTACACACAGTCAGAGGAGTATTTCTCACAAGTTGTTGGGCATTGAAATATCACTGGATAGATTTGGCACCTCTATTGCAAAGAGGAGATACCAGTAAAATGCATGATAGAAGACAAATTTTGGTATTATTTATCTGGCAATGGGCAGCCAATGTTACTGATTTCACAAAAGAGAAGGGAAAACAGGCACAGATTTTGTTCTTAATTTTGCTGCTGTAACAGTAAACCCTCTTTTTTTAAAAGCAGAAATTTTCTTCTCCAATGTATGAAACTTTCAAGGTGAGGAATTTATTTTAACATAACTTCATCCTAATGAGAAAAGGAATCCAATGTATGGTAAGCCCCCCTGGTACCAAGGCTTACCATAATTTTTTCTCCAAATAAAACTGAAAGCCATTATTTTCTCCATGAAATGAAGTGAAAATAAGGAAATCTGAGAACCTGTACAAGTTAGATTTAAGGTAAAATAAATAGCAGCTCTTATGTTGTAAGCACTCATCATTTGTTTCTTCAGTGATTGATACAAAGGGAGAAGTCCAGTTTAGAGTAATCAGGTGGAAAATCCCATGGAAATCCTTGGACAAGTGCTCTGACTAGAGAGAAAATAATTGTATATGGCATTATTTTTCTTCAGACAACGTACTGGGTTTGGAGTCTGGAGTCTTTTTTTGTTCTGAAGTAGACAGATAGGTATATTAAATCAATGTTTATGAAAAAGAGCTAGTTAAATTTTAAAATTATTTCAGACAGAGGACACTTCCATGATCTGGAATAAGAAATTGAAGCCTAGAAATATATGGTTGTGGCATAAAAAAAATAAAAAAGGAAAAGAAAAAAAGTCTTACTGTCACTTGGTAAATAAACATTTTCAGTCATCCCTAAAAGTGACAGCAGTCTGGACAAAATCACTGCACTCCAGCTGGTGCTTCAGCAACCTTTTTTTCTTTTTTTTCTTCCAGATTATGAGAAATAAGCAGATAAAATAAGGGAAAGGAGCAAAGTGTTGAAAGTAGGCTGGTCCTGGGAACAAATCACGAACTGGACACAAAGACCATTGAGCCATAAATGAACAAAGAAGGACATAACCCTTATTTATTAAACAATGCTCTTACTTTCAGTCCACAGCATCTTAAAACTGCCTCATTGGGACCATTACTAGAGCAAATTACTGCTCAACATGAATAAATGTGGAGAAGTCTGGGTCTAAGCTTTTAAGTGGTTTGGGTTTTGGTGGGGTTTTTTTAACGTTTTTAATGCGTTTTAAATTGTTTTTATTATTATGCACAGCTACATCATAGGGGCAATTCTCTACAGATGAGGCTGAGCTGAGCTCTCTGTTGAAAGGTCAAGGCTTGCAAGTGTTACTAATTAGGGACACAGGCACAGAGTGAGTTATGTTTCCTCAGATAAGGAAAAGGAAAGAGAGCCTAGCTGTTGTTTAACATTACATGAAATCATTTGTGCTTCTCCACGGCTAGAGTTTAAAAATATCATGTAACAGACGTCCTGGTTCTGAGGCTGCCCTACCCCCTAGGTGCAGAATCACAAGAAATAAAAGGAAGTTATACACTAGGCTATCTCAAACTTCAGAAGAAAGCTTACCCATCACAAAGGTTTTGTCAGTCTCCCAAGAAGAGGGGCTAATGTGGGATTTCTCTATCAGAATGCAGCTCAATGAATCAAATGTCAGCCTGGAGGAGGAGGTGATGAGAATGCACCGTGCCCAGGGAAAGCAGGAGGTGATACACAAAAGCTGAAAAGTCTATTTTGTGAGGTCAGAGAGGTGACAGTTGAGACCACTGAATCAGAATGATCTTTTCAGGCTGCAATTCTCATCAGGGTGAGGGATGCTCTCTTTGAAGGAAAAAAATGTTCCAACTATTACATGGTACAGCTGGTACTCGAGTGTAACTGGAAATGAGAACAAAAGATCACTGCTGCTGGCACCAGCTTTCCTTACAACAGCAGAAATACCTGTGAATATTTGGAATTTGGGAACTAATGGCTTCTCATGGCCATCCACAGACTAGTTAGATAAAGGGTAATGCCTGCTACTCGACTTGTTGCATTTGCTATGGGCTCACACTTCCACTTTGTACCACTTTCAAGCAGATCAGCTACTAACAAAGTAAAACAAAGCTTATGAAAAAGGCAATCTTAAAAAAGCCCCACAGCTTATTAGAGAATGAAAGTTAATTTTTTCCTTCCAAATCACAAGTTAACCCAGCAGGCTGAGATTCACCTCTAAGACAAACACCCACACCTGAGTTGCTATTACTGAGGTGATGGACACTATGATAATTTACAGAAGTGAATGCAGAGGTTGCACTCCTGACAGCTTTAGATTGCTTTTGTCTAAATTAATAACAACTCTGAATAAAAGCCATCAAGTCCAGCTGTACAGTCTCACACTTAACTTTTCCATTAGTGTCACTGGCCTCCCAGGGGTCTCTTCTTGTGCTTCATAAGTTTATGGACAAGACATAAATGACCCTGTACGCATCAGCTGGCCTCGGCGAGCATCTCTCTCCCTCTCCTCCTCTGCTATCCATCAAAACTCTTCCCTGTGATTACACCACATGCCAGAAACACAGTCATACCTTGAAATGCTAAATGAAAGGCCTACCAGCTAATCTGGGAGTGCTTATTCATGCAGGCTCGCTGTGAAGCAGGGGCACTGCAGCTGATGAGGCTGTCGCACCTGCGTGCGCGAGTGGCACAAGTGCCTCTTGCAGACTGATCCCTCCCGCTCCTCACTCAGCTTTTCCTTTTTCCTGCTCAGCAGGCAGGGACTTTCTGAGAAATAGGGGGTGTGCCTGATGAAGGCATACACAGAATGTGTGAAATAATAAACCTCTCACCTCCACTCGAGGCACAGCTCCTGTCGTGAGGCTCTGGATGCGGCGCCGAGCTCGGGCTCAAGGATTCTTCCCCAACCTGGGATGGGGACACTGGGCTGCCTGGGGAACACAGGACACACTGGAATTAAAATCACCTCTGAGAACATCTCTTGCTGCCTGGGGAGCACAGGACACACTGGTATTCAAACCACCCCTGAGAACACCTCTTTATTCTGATGGATGGATTTCTTTTGTCACCGCAACTCGAAAGAACCAATAATCACCAAGAGCTGTTGGCAAACGGGTGTTTCCTGAATATATTAAAATACTCAAGTCTACAGTTGCACTTGGGGCCTTAAAGGAGTTTCAGGAAGGTCTCTGGGAAAAAAATGCTTTTCAAATGGGCCTGAAATTCAGGACAAACTGAGCTTGGCTGCTCCCAACCCCAATTCTGCTGAGGGACACGAATTACCCTTCCCAAATCTGCCTGCTGATGTGGTTAGCAGCTTTTCTGTGGCATTTACTGTTAGCTACATCACATGGCCTGATGGGTTTATGGTGTGGACAGACAAGCCCTAAAGAGTAAAACATGCCCATAGAAACTCATTCCCAGTGTGACCTATGGCAGGATTAAAGTGAGGTCTCCAAAGGTGGAAGGGGAGTGCATCCATCACCTGCTCCTTGTAAGCACCCCCTCATATCCAACACAATTAATTGCCAAATCAGCTTCTGGACACAAGATAATGAAATACTATTTATTGATTTGCATTTTCATTGAAGGGGAGGGGGAAAAGGCCAGTCAAGCTGGTTTGGTGTGTAAATTTCAAAGCATTTGTCTCATGTATAGATTATATATTGAGGCTTTATTGACACTATAAATAAAATCTTGCAGCCCATAAATATTAGGCTTTCTCCTTTCTACAAAAGGAAAGAACTTTCAGCACAACAAAGCATGTGTTACAGATTCTGAAAAGATCCTCCCTGCTCACTTATTCCAGATTTCAGAGCACCTGTTCATTTTCTATTGTGGCACTTGCAAGAAGCTTAAATTAAATTGAAATAAAAGAAAATATCTGTTCAAAATTAAATGCACCCCATGTCAACACAAAGTCAAAATACCTGTCTGCACTGAAGGAGACCTTTCAGGCAGAAAAATCCTCAGAGGAAAAGCTTTGCTGAGTGGCCTAACTATGGGTTAAAATAACTCTAAAACAAATATTGGAAATATACCAAAAATCAGCATTATTAAAATTGCTTTATAAAAAGAAAACTTCAGAAAAGAAGCAAAACAAAAACATATTATAAAACAGCTTAATGGTCTGTTCTCTAGTATAAATATAACTGTTTGTCAATACAATTATGCAAACAGATCTTGGTTTTTAAGGAAAAATCAGCAGTAGCAGGAAAATACCAGAAAGAGGCAAACTCTCAGCACCAAACTCACAAAATTTTTTGCCACTCTCCTCATCCTGTTTGAAGGAACCCACAAAGACTGCAAAAGCTTATGGAAAATTTCCCCCCTTGTCCAAATGGGTTTAAGAAAAAAAATTAATATTTTTCTCTTTTTTTTTTCTAAAATTTGCAATGCCTTCATCAGGCACAATTTTGCTTGATGCATTTTAGATTCACTGATTCTGCAGAAGGTGTACAAATACCCTGAAGTCTAAAGACACCCTGAAGTCTCTGACTTCAATGCAAATTAAGCCTGGTTTTGAATGGGTACTGCATAAAATAGGTTATCATTGGGAATATTTGGAATTTGAAACTCACTTCCCTTTTTTGCCCACAGAATTAGCATAACATTTATTGCTCCAGTGAATATTCCCTTTATAGCTCTTAGAATATTCATGGAAATTAAATGAAAGAGAGGTACAATCAGCTCCATTGAAAATTCAAATGAATGTTTTCTATTTTTGGCAACACTCCTCACACATCATTAAAAACCAAAACAGTTATTCTGTGTGAAATGCAAATATAAATAAACAAACAAAAAAATGCCCTGGGCCTCCCTTTCCCTGGCATTGAAACTGTCCCCTCCTGCCACCCTCCTCATTCCCTGGTGACACAGGAGTCACATCCTTTTGGGACTTGCTGCTCCCAAGAGATTTGGTTGATGTGGACCTGCAGCTTCCTGGAGAAGAAAAAAGGGTTGAGGGTACAAAATGATTGCATAAAACAAGGTGATTCTAGACAGAACCTACTCCTCTCCTTATTCATTTCCTTCTCCCCTTTCAGCTGTGTGTCATGTACAATGGGCAGGTATCTAAAAATGGAAAAAATAAATTTAAAAAAATTATTTTGTGATGGGGTGTTCCTCTCCAAAAGGAAAGTTGCAAAATAATATAATAATTATAAAGCCTCTCAACAGCTTTGTAATTTAATTTTTTTCCAACTTCTGCTGCTTAAAAACTGTCTTCAGACACCACTTTTCACAGTAACATCAAAATTGTCTTTCCACATCAGGACTTGAAATCCCCACTACTACAAAGAGACTGAACCCAATAATGAGGTCCAAGGAAGTGGCACATTGGGGTTCCATGTATAAGGGAGGGGAAAAATTATGCAGAGCCTAATCCTGGCCAAAATCAGGTCAGAAACGGGAGGCAACAATTTATTATTTTAATTACCTCTCCCTGAATATTTATTTTGACTTAAAATATGAAATATTAGGAGAACACCTCACACAACATGTTTTTTGCAAAGCAACTCAGTGGAGGCCACGCTGTCAAACCCCAGCTTGGCACCAGTGGCCATGAAAGGCTGCCAGAGATCCATCTGAAATGTCAATACATCATTTCAAATGCTCTCACTCAGAGCTGCTTGGATCATCCAAGGGCAGTAAAATCAAAGGGAATGCTCTCCCTTTTTTCAGGGAAAGAAAATAAAATAAAATGGAGTGAAACTTCAAAAGCCAGTGAAGAGGGAGACAGTGTGTGTTTCACACAAGTGAAGAACCCAGGACAGAGTGATAGGCCTGTCATGCAGGAAATCCAGCATCTCAACTCAGAGTTAGAAATTAAAAATGAGCTAGAAGCCAAGTTAGTGCTCCATGCACAGTGCCCACCTGAGAGAAGAGCACCCAAAAGCACAACACTGGCAAAAGCACTCTCATCCTCCTCTCCTGAGGGATTATCTACAGAGCTTTGCCTTTGGGTCTCATCCAGACATCAATTGTGAGGAAAAAGGACAGCCCAGCCAGGATGTGCAGCTGATGCTGGCCTGCAAACCAGATTAAAAGTAAATAAAATTCAGTGCTTGGGGACAGATTTCTTCAGGCATCTCTCCTGGCCCCAGGCAGAGAACAAAGATCTTGTCTTGCATTTCCACCCTACCATGGTGGGATGGAAATTACTGATGGCACCCAGGCATGGGAGGAGTTCCATAATTCTGAGATATTCCCCTCATGCTCCCTTCTTCTCTTCTATGACAGCCCCTCTTTTTCAGGCCTCTTTCATTTTCTTTTCCCTAAAAAGCCAGTCAGGAGCACAGCTGGGATGCAGGGGCTGAGTCTCTTTGGGCTCTCTCTCTCTTTGAAAGCAGCAGGGCTGTTGTGGTGCCAAACCTACAGAGGCAGGGACAGGAAATCTGCACCCTTCAACCAGGCCAGCCAGCTTCACTTAAAAAAGAGAAAGCCCCTGAGAAATAGAAAATCCTGCACAGAATAAGTACTCAGAAAATCAAACAAAAGCTCCCTTTGGAATTTTTTTTTTTTTCCACGGGTTTCTATGTGCAAAATCTGATACCACTGAAATTCATGTGGTATTTGGGAAGGATGTAAATGAGCATAGAGGAACCAAATACCATGCAAAGTCTCTATTTCTGGTAAGACTACTCTGAGTTTATATTGCCTGACATTTTTATCTATATAGGAAATTATCTATATCTTTAATGTGAGATTAATGGAGTTGAGCACTTCTGGATCATTGGCACTTGCTACCGTGCTGCATAGATATTTTTGTACTGAAATTATATTAAATCAACAATAAGGCCTCCATTTGGCATGAATTTCACAAGCACTTCTGAAAAAAAAAAAAAAAAAAAAAAAAAAGAAGAAGGAAACACATGAATTAAATAAAAGTTCAACAATTTTTAAAAACATAATATTTGAGGAGTGGGAGAGAAAAAATTATTTATATTGAATATATGTCTACATGTGCTGTGCACGTATTCTTTGATGTTATTGAATGTTTATAATCTAGGAATAATATGACTTCTTTTAAACTTCATCCAACAGTCTTAAGCACAAAACTACTTTTGTTCCTGCTTGTTCTGTAATTTTTACCCATCATGATCATATCTATTATCCCACACTATTATAAGTTTCTAATAGTTTCTGATTTTTCTTTTGAGTAGAGAGACTACCAGAAAATACAATAAACCTTTAAAAGGTGAACTTTTCACTTATTACTGACCATTTCTGAAAAATTTAATCATATTTCAATTACTCAAAAGCAAAAAAAACCCCTCTTTTTATCAAATTCAATATTCTCTTAAAATAATGCTTCCAAACACTACTCAAAACCTTTAACTTTTTGTTCCATTTTCATAAGGTTTGAGGTAAAAATTCCCAGGGATGAGTGGTACCTCGAGGTAAGAAGACAATGGCCACAGAGCACAGAGTGATTGAAAGGCAAATTAATATCTCAAGGCTTTTATTTGCTGCTTTCATCCTCAGGCTTTTTTTCTAAAGTTCCCTCATTGCAAAAAGTGACAAAATTAAAAGGATAGTTCATTCTAAGAGATTTTCCTTTGAAGTGTTTTTTATGGGCTGAAGACCCATCCTGAAACTCTTCCTACCCCTGCAAATGCAGGAATAAATGTAAACTGCTGGAATGGGAATATTGCAAGAATTTCAATGCAGGGCAATACAATCACTGCACTGACACCAGTAGGAAACCTGATGAACTGCCAGTGGATTTGAAAACTGATGTTCTTATTAAAGCTCCTGATTCTGATGGGATCAGCCAATGGGGTTTAACTCAAAGGATATTTTAAAAATTTTCTTTTTAAGCTGCAAATTCACACAGCTTTCAGGCTTTTTTTCAAAGACTTATTGATGTCTTTTGGGTTTTTTTTTTTTTTACATCTAGTTTTCTTTCTCTTTTTTTTTCTTCTTTCTGCTACTATTGAATTCTGCTAATTCAATAATGATATCAAGATACATTTTGGTTTTCCCTTTTCTGAATTGTCTCTGCTTTCTTTTCTGAAATAATCTTTCCTGCTATTTTATAAAAAGCAACTCGTACAATCCATCATTTCTCACAATAAGGGACTACGATTCCTTTTTCATGAAAGTGTGATTTAAAACGTGGCTCTATTCCCCAAAAACTCCAGCAGTCATTTTTGTACTGCACCAGTTCCTTAGGCCCCAGTTGGGCTGGAGTTAAGATCTGTGCAAACACACAAATGCAGGGGGTTCATCTTTGAAGTGGTCACTCAGCATCACCCAATAAAGGACTATCAAAAAGGAAAAGTGCTTTTGAATATTTCCTCATTTCCATGTGGTGCAGAAGCACACCAGCTTTTGCTTAATATTAAGACACCCTTCAAAGCCAGAAAAGTTGAAACATTTCTTAATGCTGTATACACTGAGACAATTGGACAATACTTCAAAGCTCTTGGGTTTAAATCTTTTGGTATCACTACCATTCAAGTAAAAAGTATTTATACAACATTGTCAAACAAAAGTTATTTTGCAGCTAATCTGACATAGTTTTGGAACAGAAGATAATAAAAATCTATTGCATCCTGTTTATTTTCTGAAAAGGGTGAAATGTGATCAGATGGGGCATTTTAGCTCTGAAAAACCTTAAAAACACTGACATTGCTTACATTATTTCAGTGTCGAGTATTTATCAGCTCGAAACCAGGAAAGGTGCAGAATAAAATTCAACAAGCTTCCCAAAAGAGTGCAGGAAAAGATCAGATAAGGCCAGCTGAATGTTTATCAAGCTCTGAGACTCATGAGCCACTCCTGATGGGGCATGTGAAGCAGAAAAACAAAGATGTATTCCTCTATAAATTCATATGATTGAGAAACACTCAAAAAAATTAAGATCACGTTCTGCCCAGCAGCCTCTTACTAATAGCAAAGAAACTTATTGCTGCCTCTTGCTTGGCTAGGAGCTGGAAATCCTGTTATTAATTCTTTCAGAGAAGTTAATGTGAGCATTTTCCACGAGTTTGGGAAATGTTTAATCATCAGCCTTTTTACATTCATTTCCTTCTAATTCAGCTGCTTTAGAATGAGAGGTAAATTCACCCATGCCCATTAGTGTTCAGCCTTTCCTTTCCTGCATCACCTTCCACTCCTCTAACAGCCAAAGACTGATGGAATAGTCCACACAGCAGCCTGAAAAAATAACATGAAACCCACCACAATCTACCTGTCCCTGCTGCTTATGATGCAGCTTGTAAATATCACTGCTCATTTATTTATTTATTTATTTTTATTTCATAGCGGGTTTTTTTAATTTGTGTCTTGCAAATCTAATAATTCATCTTTTCCAGGCACATCATTAGCTTTACAAAGTAAAATAATTCACTTCACTCTATGTAATGTAGTAAATATTTAAATAAGCCACTAACTAGATGAACAAGAGAAATGGGCAGGATATTGGATGAACACACATGAAACTCAAAGACCTGAGCTTTCAATTCAATCAACAACAAAAACGTTGCCCTCCAAAACAGCTTTTCAAGCTTTCCTTCAACAATCACTTCCTCATAAAAAGCAGAGAGATGTACCTTGAAACTGATGTGTTTGTCATACTGTTTGACATTGGAATCAACCCAGAAAAAGAAGATTTTAGCACTATTTTTTAGAGCTGGATATTTCCCCTCGGACAGAAGCACACAGGTGCTGAAAGTCTTGACAGTTTACAGCCCATTGTCCATCTCCAGCTGAGCAGGACAAGAATTTCTCAGGGCTGAGACTGAGCCCTTGGGTTGGGTATGTGACCATGCAGCCCCCAGGTTTCTGAATTCCCCCTCACAGTGGGCAGCATCAGTCTAGGTCTCAGTGAGAGAGAATATTTATTTTGTTTGTAGTCAAAAGAGAGCTGTCAGGCACTGTGGAGTACCAGGCACCAACACTGCTCAGTGTTCTCCATCTTAGGTGAAATGAGAAATCAAATTCCCAGTTTAACTTAAAGAAGTGCATAAATTGAAGGCTGTCTGTAACTATGAATAACCCATGGCATTGCAAAATTAATTTCAAAACTGAAAACCTGTCTCATCCTCAGCATGATTTTTCCTGAGTTTATATTTCACTGTTATTGCACAACAAAGAATTTTTAATTCACATTCTTGAAAAAAACCAAAATCTTTATTTGTCATTTGTCATTTGATCCAGTCATAGATCAATATAGATTGCAAGGAATTACAATGAAAAACAACAAAAATATTACCATGACAGTTAAACATTTTGGTTCAGCCCCACATCCAAACTTATTCAATGCAATTTTATAAGGGTACTTGGAAAGTATGCTTTTCTTCAGAGCCACACAACTTCCACTGGACAGCACATATATTCCATAGTTTTCTAAACCCTAATCCCTATTTTAATCAGTAATTTACTCTCTTCTCATTTAGTTTCATAAATCAAATACAACACTAACAAACCCATGGTTTTTCTGAGAAGAGACTGTAGAAGCAGCAAAGTAGCTTCTCTTTTTTAGTTCCATTTTCTGCTTCCCAAGTGAGTTAAGTAGATCCTAAGTGTCACTGAAAGTGACTTTTGAAACCCCTGCAAGAATGTCAGCAACTCTACTGCTTGTATATAATTTTCTACATCCTGAAAACAGTAATTTAGGTGGAAGCAGGACTGAAATGTCATGACACAGCAGAATTACAATTGCTTGGATGTTTAAACTGTGCTTTTCCTGTTGTTGAACGTACTTTGGATCTCTTAAAGATGAGATTATATCCTAAATTCCTGAGGTTTATGAAAATTTCTTTTAGTGGAATTGCCAAAATTCTTGACATTTTTAGCAGCAAAAGTTTAACAATTAAATTATCAATAAAAACAAAACAAGACGAACCTTAAACTTAATTCCAGCTTCACTTCTGGAACAAAGGCAAACAGATTTGATTTTCCTTTCACTTAAATATTGCAAGTGGGCATCAATAGAATCATAGAGCCATCAAGACTGGAAGAGTACCTTTGAGATCACCCAGTCCAATTGTCCTCCCAGCACTGCTCATAACACCTGAACAGTGGAAAAATTTTGTCTAATCTTTAATCTGAGTTTCCCCTGTCTCACCTTAAGGCCATTTCCTCACATCCTCTCACTGCAGGCACTGCAGAAGAGAAGGAAATCTCCTTTGATAAAGTTGGAAAATACTTTTAAAAAGCTCAGCTCACATTCAAAAAGGGCAGAAATAATCAAAACAGCAAGAAGAGCAGCAAACTTTTCCAGATATTACTCTGGCTAATGAAGTGAGAGGTGAAACTAAACTGTCTGAAATATATTTTGCCATAAAATTGTGTCCTGGAACAATCTCCTGCCAAATGAGAATATAACAACAGAGGCCCTGAAGGATTTGTTACTGTGACTGATTTTGTTTAACGGGTTCATACAAATTGTTTGGAAAAATGAAAGTGGCTGTAGCTTGTCAAAAACTGCAGATTTATTAAAAAGAGCAAGAATAGATGGAACCCTATCAGGGGTAGGAAATAAACACGAGGAATCTGAATAGGGTAGGACAATAGGGATTGAGAGATCATGTGCAGTGTCAGGAGATATGATATAAAGCCTTTAGGGAGGCCCAGCAAAGGATTAAAAATAACTCAAGTTTGACAAGTCACAGAGAAGATGAATCATGGCTAATGACAAAAAGAAACAGCACACAGACAGGATCACACAATTTGTGTCACGCAGCAGTAAGGAAGTCAAAAGGTCAGTGAAGAATTGGGAAGTGAATCAGGCAGTTGTGCCGTGGATTCTCATCAAATAAACAAGTTTTCAACTTTTAGGAGAGCATTTATAGACTTTGTGTGCTTTTTAAAGGGAGCAGTGATCTTTTTTTCTTGTTTTGTTTTGTTTTGGGAAAATTCATCTTCAGCCTAGCCAGAGTTTTCTCCTTTTTGTTATCAAGGCTGCATAATACAAGAAAACAAGAGTTGGATTAAACACTTAAAACAAAAAATTGGTCACTAATTACTGTGATGCACATACCAGGGGCAAGGGAATTACAGCAAAATGCCACTTTTGGCAGATTTTCTATTTAAGGGACTGCTTTACAAAATGTTTGCTCTGTTGTAGTCACTTCCTTTGGGAATTTTTTTTATGGCAGGGAAAAGGGGGAAAGGAAGAGGGGAAAGCAATGCTCATAAATCTCTGAAAAGGGAAATATGACATTGCCACAACAGACAGAGCAACAAACAAGCTCTGAGAATTGCACAGTTAGAAGAAAAATTCTCCACCCAGTGATGGAGATTCTAGGACTCTCATATTTTCAAACCCATGCACAAAAATACATACTGACACCCTCTTGAAATCCCAATTTTTTCAGAATTCTTCTTACCATTTTCTATAGTGCTCACCCTCAGGGCTTAGTCCTGTATTCCATTATACTAATTCTCAATAACTACATGTTGTAAAGTCATGTTTATGCTGCAGATTGAACTATTTGTACTAACTATACCAGTTAGAAATGTCTCTTGTGGTGAAATCATACTAAAATAACCTCCCTAAAAAGCAGATTTTTCAACTGTCAAATAATGGTCCAAAGTAAATCTATTTCCCTCAGAATAGCAAGATTTTCTCTTTTTTTCTTTAAAAAGATATGCACTGGCTATGTGAATTACATAGTTTTTAAGTAAAGCAGCTTCTGTGTTTGAAGGTGTAAACATTCAGTATTAGCTGTTACTTAAGTGATAAATTGTATTTATGTCACTTACAAATTAAAATGCACTGACATTTTATTTTGTTTCAGACTGGTGGGATTTACTGACATTTTGAGGGTTTTCAGAAAATGAAATCACATTTCCAGGCTTGGTTTCAGGGCAGGCTAATTCAAAATTACAAAACCAACCCATTAATAATGGAAAAAGGAGCTTCTGGTTCAATGCAATTCATGCAAGTTGCACTTGAACCTCCATGTGAAAGTGAGTGATCAGAAATAGATTTGCCAACAAAACCAAATTATTAGAAAAACCTCTAAACACATTTTTCTTAATTCTTTTTTTACTGTGAAAGTGACCAGTCCATGTTGTATTATCTTTTATTTGTTTTTTGGTGGGTTTTTTTTTGGGCAAAATTGAGACTAAAAATAGTTCCAATTAGAAAAAAAACCTCAAAACTTCAATTCTCCATCCATACAGGTAGAGGGATAACCACACAACACCTGAACATATTATGGGTATTTGCCATCTTTCCCAGAATTTCNTGACCAGTCCATGTTGTATTATCTTTTTTTTGGTTTTTTTGGGGTTTTTTTGGGCAAAATTGAGACTAAAAATAGTTCCAATTAGAAAAAAAACCTCAAAACTTCAGTTCTCCATCCATACAGGTAGAGGGATAACCACACAACACCTGAACATATAATGGGTATTTGCCATCTTTCCCAGAATTTCCAAGGATATTCCCATGGTATAGAATATTTATTTTTTATTTTAATGATAAGTAATCATTTAAACCTTTCATGTAATTAAAAAAAAAATCACAACACTCCTAAGGATTGTGGTATTGTTGAATACAGTAAGAAAAAAAAATTCAATTAATTTAAAAATAAGTCACTGGAGAGTGAAAGCAGAAGTTTTCTGCTGTGAGCTCTGCATTCCAGTAGAGCACCTTGATTCATTGACAGAGCATTTTTCTAACAGAAACAAACATTAACTGCAAAACAGACAGGAACAAAGCAGTAATTTCAAGTTCAGTTATTATTTCTAGAGAGCTACAGCTACAAACACTGAAATTAGAATTATAATTCCAAATCAAGTAAGGGAAAAACAGCCAGGGAGGTAGCTCTGCACACATTCTTTGGTCCATTCAGAGCTCCAAGTTCTTTGGTGATACAAAAATCATCAATAACCCTCTTAAGTCTATTAATTTTGTCTTGAACAGGGCTCAAGCAGGTATTCCTTTTAAAGCTCCATCAAAAATAAGTTCTTTAATTCCTCTGCTCTGGAGTTAAACCTTGGCTCTTTACCCAGAGTGAAGAGACTTGTTGCAAAGTGGCTAAAAGCTACTTTATACATATATATATATATGTATAAATAAATATGTATATATATATATCATAATATTTCTTTGATGAATGCAAACCTTATTGAAAAATAAAACACAGTGTGAATCCATTTGTGCTTGTTCTGACTGTGAATTTCAATGCTAATGCTGTACAGGATAAGCCTAAGTAGTACCTGGGGATAAGTTGTGTTTTTAATTTGTGGGGGGGGTTTTGGCACAATCCAGGGGTCAGGTTTTATTTTTATTTCAATTCACAGCAGAGCAGACCTGTGGAACCCAATAATTTTTTATGTATTTACTTATTTGGTTTCCAAATCTGGCACAGGGCAGACTTTGGCTTCTCAGAAGTCTTTCCCCAGGACCTTTTCACCTATGCCCACTACCACCAGTCTAGATGTGACCCTGTGAACCAAAATTAGGAAAATCAGCAAGGAAATAGTGGGAATAAGTTGTTTTTTTTAGACTTGTCCTGCAGCTACACCTCAGCTCTAAAAATAAAGCTGTCTCCTTGAGTCCCACCTGATTGCAAATTCTCATTAACACTTGGCAATTTGAACAACTGCAATGGTAATTTCACAAGAAGATTTGGCATTAACAAGAGACCAAGGAATAAATAAAGGAAATTGAGAAGTTTTTTTCATCCCTGCTTCTTTCAGGGTTTTTTGGTTTTTTTCACTGTTTAATGCCACCTTCTCTTGTACACTTTCAATTGTCCCCCAGCCTTGCCCAGGATGGTTACAACTGTAAAAGTGCCTGAAAATGAACACACACATCTGCTCATAGAACAACTGCCAGAAGAAGTTTCTGTACTGATGCAGAGCCCCTTATTGTCCTGAAAACTTGAATTTTAGCCCCTTTGGAGGGCTATGATTATGGACCAGATTGTGGCACTATGTTGAAACAATTTTTCCAAATCATCTAGAAAATTGTATTTAACAATTTATGGAAAGTACTGGGAAGGAGAGAAAGGCAACAGTTATGATTAATAAATTCTACTTCATCTCAAGAGACTTAGGCTGGAGGATCCTGTCACTTGTATAAACACAAAAGAGGATGCAACATGTGAAGCTAAAGACCAATCCTGTGAGAATTACTGGAATGACTTGGAAGACAACAAAACTAGCACCAGATGAAAAATGAGCCTAAACTTTAACGCTACATCAAAGGTATATCAAATATTGGTCCCATATTAAATATTGGTCCCATTTCACTGCCAGCATCCAAGCTGTTGAAAGAATAACCACTTTAGGTGCAAGGAATCATGTGCCCTTTTGGCCCAGGGGATGCAAAGGAGAATTATTGAAATCTGATGACATCAAGCAGATGAAGTGAGATGCTCTCAGCTCAACACTGGCTGTGACAAGCATCTGTACAAGAAATTGATGATGGGTGAAATCAGCCCTACATACTTTCAGATGAGCCTCAGCCCATACCAATACCAAATCCTCTTTTTGCCTTTTTTCCCCCATTGTTTACTTGAAAAAAAAATTGCTTCTTAGGTTAATGTACCTTTATTATCTACTTTCTAACTCTTTCAAGGGGTTGTTTTCCTAAGCTGTTGGACAAACCCTGCTCATGCAAAAAAATAAGATGTGTACTTTATAAAACTTTTTTTTTTTTAAATCTACTGAAAGGATATTTTAAAATAGCTGCTGCCTCCCTTTCCCATTAGAGCTGGCCAAATTCTGTGCAACTGATTGCTTTATTGTGGAGTCCAACTTTTGGCTCCCTGGTGCCAAAAGGCATAATAGATAAACAGCTGGAGCATTCTCTTCACTTGGAGATTACATTTGCCAAGAATGCTTTTGACTGTGAAAGCAAACACACACACAGACATGCACAGACAGACACACCAGGGAGAGGCTGAGAAAATCATCTCTGGAAAGCTGTAAATATTGCTCATTCCTTCTTCTGGAATGTTCTGCTGTGATTAGGAGTAGGCTGTGGAAGCTTCTCACAGTGCAGGAGGAAAACCACGCACAGAGGTGGAAAATAAATTCCCTAAGATCATAAAAAGCAGCTAAAACACAGACAGGAATGGATGGCAACAACATCCATACTCTGATTTCCACACCATCCATTCATTAATTCTCTCCCTGTTCCTGGGAAACTTGGATTGCACTCCTTGTGCATTCTGCCTCTGGTTAAGCACATATTCACTATTTTGTATGTCTCCACACATGAAGGAATTATTTCAGAAAATATCCATATGTTACAAGCTGAAATCCTAAAGAAAAGAGAAGCAATAATACAAAGAAGAAAGGCAGTTAATGCAACCAATGTGATGCAGGATTATTTTAGCACTTCAAACCAGCCAAACACAGTGGCAGCAGTCAAGACCAAGGAAAAGATGGGAAGATGTGATTGCTTGGATTTAGGATCCTGTGAGCAAGGTCTGGAGACCATTTCTGTGTAGTCAAAGGTGACATGCAAGCCACGTGTCTCAGTCACTGAGAGGTGACCTCCAGCAGGAAAGGGTGGGGGATAGATGGAGCCAAGATGAAGGTGACACCCTAAAACCTGCACTGAGGAAAACTGCAGGGGTGGCAGGCAGGAAAATCCCAGGGAAGTATGTAGGAAAGGATGGTTTGGAGAGAATATGAAGGGAACCTGATGAGCAGGAGCTACAATCAGCACACACAGAGAGGTCATTAAGGAATTCAGAGGTGAGGAAGGAAGTGGATAGTTTTAAGAGATGGAAACATCAAGATCAAGTTTAAAATTGCTGTTGTTGGATGGGGCTCTGAGCAACCTGAGCTGGTTGCAAGGGGGAGGTTCCACCCTCAAAAATCCCTTCCAGCCCAAGCCATCCTGTGATTCCATGCCAGATTTCAACAGAGTGGACTTTTACTGGGAAAAGGAGAAACTTGATTAGAAGAGGTTTGTTAGGATGTGCACAAGGGTGAGGGAGGTAGGCTCTGGCCTAAGCTTATTGTGAGGTTTAAGAACAGACATTAAGACCATCTGCCCCAAAGAACTTACACTTTCCACAGCCCAAGCTCTTGCCCAAGCTGGGGCTTTGCAGAGATGCAGCCTTTGTTAATGCATGGATCAAACTCACAGAGCAGCTCCGAGTGTGAAACATCCCATCCGGCCTGCAGCTCTCACCAGCCCTGAGACAGAAATAATAATAATGTGGTGAAATGGGATATGGCACACACCATCTGGCAGCTGTGCAAACAAGAAGAAGAACCCTATGAAGAACATTATTACACATTTGGGGACCTGCTGATTACATTGCATGTCTAAGGTTAGACATTTCGGTGTGTAAAACTTGAGAACACAATCTAAATTGTGGATAATTTAATAGGTTGCACATGGACTTCACCTCCAGTTTATTAATTCTTTTTTTATTCAACAATACATCCCTTTTTAAAAGATTTTTTTTTGCTTTTATGGTGAGCTGCTTAAGCTGCAGTTTCAAACACGTGAAGCTGAAAAAAATAACTAGTTTTCTGTAACAGTAGGAATATGTAAAATGGTTGGGTCCTATCAAGGTGTCCAGCATTGCCATAGAGCTGGGAGATCATATTTCAAATTAATCTGTCACCTGCACAGACAGCAAATCTTCTTCCCCTTAGAAAGATCAGGGGGTTTTTATTCATACCTTTTTACCTTCCCCCCCACCCCC
>VZRH01002612.1:107736-174441 GCA_013397555.1 Urocynchramus pylzowi
AAAAAAAAAAAAAAGCCATTCCACACTGGTGGAAAGTGTTTTTCACAAATAATTTTGCTCTTAACTGAAATAGAAATTTTCACAGAATAACTTCTTGAAAATAAAAAATTTCTTTAACATGGTATCTGGAGATATATGCATAAAACAAATATTTAGTCTTCAGAAAAAGTGAAAGCCAAAAAGTGAAAAAATGACATTTTTCTCCCCCATAATATTCATGACTCTTTCTCCCTGGCTGGGTGAAAGTGCCTGGCTATCTGCTATAGGTATTGCACCACATTCATAGCTCTGAAATTCGTTTTGTTATGGAAATCACATCTGCTTTTGTGCCCCTTTGTAGGACAGCCTATAGACTTATTCCACACTTAACAGGACTTATTAATAGACTTGTCAAAGAAACCCAAATTAATTCACAAAACAAAAAGAAACTGTGGTTGTTAGGCTGATTTAAAACCATGTATGATTTCCAGTCGAAGTTTTTAAGTTGCCACTTTGGAATGAAATAATTAGCAATTTCAAAACATAATTTTGAAATTTCAAGTGAAGTGGAGTAAAACCAGAAAAATATTGTAGAAAAATCTTCAGTATGCTAAACAGATGAACTCTCTCTCTCCACATATTTCTGTATCACCAAGACCCTATAAGAATCAGACTTATTCTGCTTTACACTGTGGCCTAAAGAATGGAATTAGACTTAAATAAAACATACCCATCCCCACCAAAAATCTCAACAATTTCCTATTTAAATCACTTCACAGATTTGCAATTTATTCATATTTTTTCCTCAAGAAATTTGCATTATTTCCAAATTACCAGGTAGCCTGATAAAATTTGGGCATTACAGGTTAAAACCACATGGCCAAAAGTATTTTGGTGGGAGGATTTCTTTGAAAACTGAATTTCCACTGCAGGTAAGCTTTTGTGAATACTTCCTATTATCTCATCAGCATATATTCTGACCTCTGGACTTGGAAATCTCTTGCACAGTCTGGATTCCTAATCTCATTTAAACCCATATTTAAATGCAGAATAACTGATTAGCCAACATCCTTTGTGCTACACAACAACACATCTCATACTTTTATAATGAAAAGTGTCATCCATTGCTTTTTATTTCTCTAACCTTGCACTGAAAAAAGCCACAATGGAGTAATGAATATTCTTTTTCCTACAAATCCAAGGATTTGGGCTTTTCCTCAAATAAAACAGAATTAAAACCACACTTTTCTCCACAGATGTTTGCTGGGCTAGAGAGTAACACTTAATATTTCCTATATATGTGAGATATATTCAGAGTTTAAATTTTGTCTATAAACTTCATTTCTTTAAATCATGATCCTTGTATGGATTTCACAGCACTTACAAAATGTTTTTAAGTAAAACAGGTATTACAAGATCACAAATTCACATTTCTTTGTGCTGGGTCTTCTCACTGTTCAAGTGAAATGAGATTCAACCTGTACTTCTTATATTCTATTCTCCATAATTCAATAAAACGAGATAATTTGAGTTAGGAGATACATATTTCCCCCTCAAATCTCAGAAACTCTAAATATTTTATAGTTCAAATTAGATCAACTTGAATATTGTGAGGGACTCACAAAGTATTTCTGAAGTGAAACATATTTGGAAAGAGTTATGAATTGCTTCCATTACTCTCTACTTCTTTTGTTTCCTATTTTGAATTGTAGGACATACATTTCTCATTCTTTCAAAGCCACAAATACATCACTCAAATTTTCATGGTGGGTGCCATTCTGGGAGAGTGACATTAAAACCAGTTTCATATGGGAAACTATCAAAATCAGCTTCATTTACTTCACCATTGCTGCAATTACTATGACTTTATTTTTTTTTTTAGTAAATCAAGGAAAATTAAGAAAAGTCCTTATTTTAATTCTCTGAACTTGGTTTTTGTATCATTTCGAAATTAGCAATTACATCTGAGAAAATTCTAAAATAAACCAACAACATTTTTTTCTAAAATGAAACATTAAATAAAAACTATTTACTGTAAATATGAAAATATGTATGTATTTGTACTAAACCAGCATTTTTAATACTAAAAACTAGTTGTTAGTGCAGAGCAGGCTTTGAGAAATGCAACTGCTAATTTCACACTGAGTTTCACCAGGGATATCCTTTAAAGGGTATGTGCTGATTATTACTGCACAGGTTTATGATTCAATCTGTAACCTTCATGTCAGAATTAAAGCTGCAGACTGAGATGGCTCAATTAACCTCACCTGCAAATAATTTACAACACAGAACACCACGAGTGTGATACCAGTCCCTAAATGTCTGGGTTTTTCCCTGTATCAAAGTACACATCCTATTAACTGCCATTAATGATGCTGGTATTTAAAATGGGATTAAGGTTTTCACAGTGGGGAGAAAAAAAAAAAAAAAGACCAAAAGACACTTTTTTCATTTTAATTCAGTTACATTTGTTTGAAAAAGAAAATTAAGGTTAGCCACACTGAAAACAAGAGCCAGAGAGTCATCAGAAGGGGGAATCTCTTTTTTTATCCAACTTGAGTTGTGCAGCAGAATATTTCTGTTTCCTGACACATTCAGCTGATCCCTTGTTTTCTTATTCTATCACTAAATGCTCCTATTCTCTGGTGGAAGAAGATGGGAGCTACCATGGTTATGAAATAAAATAGGTACAGCACATTTTTAATTAATCATATCAGAGTTTGAATTTCATTAGAAATACTATTTAAGGAGCAGAGCAACAAATGTACAATGAGGAGCTAATTAAGTGATGCCATGTACCACTCGGTGTCACTGTCATTTTTCCCAGCTTTCCTTGGAAAATAAATGCAATTTTCAATTTTGTCAAATATAAGCACAAAGTTTTAATCAACTGATGCCTCACAAGTCACTTGGTAATTGTGAATTGTTAATTCTAGTTTGGACTTTTTTTCTTTGCCTGCTCCTGGCAGTGGTTCTCAGCACTGCTCTGACTTTCAAGTGCCTGCCTTCACCCTTTCCTGGGGTGAAAAGGAACATTGTGCCTTTAAGCCCAACTCCTTGTGCGTGTTAACAGGCAAATACTCCACAGACACCTGATTTATAAAATTGCACACTCAGCCTGGCAACTTTTCCTCCTCCCAAACATGTGACAACAGCGAAGCTTTGGTGAAGGGGGGGAAAAAAAATAAAATACAGAGGGGAGAGAGCGCCAGCCTTCTCTGGTTGTGTGGGCAGCTCTGCTGTGGTTGCGTGATCAGAGCAGCAAGGAAAGCACGACAGATAATCCCTGAATACCCAGCCTTTAAATATGCAGGAGCCTCAGGCACGCAGCAAATGCACCATCCAAAGTGGAGGTGTGCAGGTGACAGACAGACAGCCCCCTCACCCTCAGACAGCTTCAAGCTCCTTAGCTACAAGCAAAAATTTAGCAAATTAAAGGGTCAGGGACAACGAAGCAAAGTTGGTGTATGATTTGTGGCCATAACAAAGCTGTCGCTTTTCATATTTATCTAATGAGCAGTTGACTTGCAAAGACCATCAGTGCTCATCTCCTCTGTCTGCACCTACCACCCTCTTCTGAGGCAGAAAAGAGAAAATTGTCATTATTTGGCTCTTCTGTATTAAACCAATGTTTTTCAAACTGCCAGGCAAAACTCATTGATTGTATACACTGCACCTACAAAATTATTGTTACATCCAGCTAACGAAACTCGTAAAGAAATAAATTCCTCACTTAAATATAAAACCCAAAGTTGTTCTTAGGAGGAGATGCACTCTGCAAAATGCATGGAATAGAAAGCAGTATTTACCAAACTCACGTGATCATTCAGAGTTCAGCACACTGGGCTGCAAAACAGTTTCAAATGTAGGAAGACCAGCACTCTCCTGCACCATTCCAACAGCAACCTCCCTGCACAACCCCCTGGAGCACCTAATAGGAAATACAACTAATTCAGCCCGGCTTCCATCTGCAGAACCAGAAATATGCAGGTAATTTGCTAAGCAATGAGTATCAAAAGATGACTCTCTCCTGCTGGATTTCTCAAGGGAGCAGGTTAAAAACATGACTGAGTGCTGTCCAAGCTCCAGAACTGTGTCCCCCAGATTCCCTTCTCTTCTCCCCATGCCCTGCTGGAATCCCAGGTGAAATCCCATCCGTCTCCCCAGATCCTGCCATGTCCATGCCAGATACATAAACTTAATTTTTTAAAAAGGAAGGACATTTTTAACATTATGCTGTGATGGAGAAAACTGCAAGTGTAAATACAAGAGCTATTAAACAATAGGGGGAAGCAAATATCATCAGCAAACAGCATCAAGACTGAACAAAGTGAAAAAGAAATACCAGCATAAAACATAAAAAAAAGTTTTGCTTAATCACAATGATAGCAAAATTCAATTCATTATTTTCACAGTGGTTTGGCTACCATTAACTAAAAATGACTTGTAAAGAGATTTCCCATCACACAAGGAGATAATCCTAGCTATGTTTCACAGCTACTACAAAGCAGATTCCCCTCAGTTCCTTAGCTAGCAGTAAAACTAAATGAGCTACAAAGAACTCAGCTTCTAATTGTTAGTGAAGCGTATAAAGCAGAATTAAAAATACAGTCTCAGTCACAATATTTCATTTTTTGGTGCTATAAAAGCCAGGTATACTAATCACCCCAGCAATTAGATGAAATCACACTTAAGTGAATAGTTAAATACAATGAAATTCACTCTTCTTCTACCTGCCCCCCCAGTCTGGGAAAGAAAGAATGAACCTACTTCAGTGTATTAACTGTGAAAAATAAATACCCATTTAAGCACTTTCTCTATTAAAAATATAAACCCCACAAACAAACAGAATCTTAATGATAATTACAGAGCCCATGGATTATGGGCAACCAAAGCAATACAAGGTGTTTCCCTCCACAGCATCACAGAATAACTTTTGTTTTCCTTCAACATTTGCACACAAAGTTGCAGAAGAAAGGCACCAGGGGACAAACTCCAAACCCTACTAAAACAAATTATCCTGATGTGCTGCTCCTAATCAGGACCAACACATCAAGAGAACACTCAGACTAATGCTTAACGTAGCTTTGACCTTGCTAACCTTTCTTAGAGGGGTAAAAACCAGGGCTAGAACCAGAATTTCACAAGAAAAATTGCAATTTTGGTCACTTTCTCCTAAATCCTGCTGAGGCTTGCATCGCAGCTTGGCATTGCTACATGTAATTTTTGTGAGATTGCTGCTGTTTGGGGGTGTTCTGACACAAGTTTTTATTTTAGTACTAATCATCCCTCTGTTTGCATACAAAGGCTTTAAAAATGGGCAGCAATGAACTCCATTCCACCTTCCCAGAGCCAGGATAAATCCAGGAGATTACCAAAAAAAATATTATTTAAAACACAAGTAGCATTATTTTATTGTGGGCTGATAAGTTCTGATATAATAAAGTGGAGTAAATGTTGAGTCACTTTATTTAACATTAAAAACAGAGAAGAAAATTCTTCCTTTAATTCTCTGCAAGTTTATTTCGCTTATCAGTCTACATCCGTAACAAAACCAAATCACACTTGTCAGTATTTTCTATTAAGTTTCTCACAGGTATTTAATAAAGTAGTTACTATTTCTATTTTCTTAACTATATATAGGAAAAAAAATTAGTTTGAATTCTTGGATTTCTTCTTGTGCAAGTGCTTAATTCTTTTTAGAACAGGAGCAAACTATTGTTCCTGACCCTTCTATGCCTTATAATAGCATTAATCATGCTAAATTCTTTTGGTGCTCATGTGGATATAATGTAATTATAACAAATTTCTGAAGATAATTTCTTATTCCCGCTTGGTCTTCAGGACAAATTTAAAATACAGTGAATTTGTATAAAGGAAAACATGCCAGAAAATGGCATAAGAGAGGTTATATATTAAATAATAAACAGCAACAAGGAAAAGTAAAAAATATTAAAAGAAATGTGCTATATGCTAAAGACAAATTAATTTCTAAAGTATTTTCCTATTTTCATGTCACTATCCAAACCAAACAACATTTGGAGAACCAGATTCTGTATCAGTAGTTTACAATTTTAAGAGTCCTCCTTTCCTTCTTTTTGTATAGCACAAAACCCCCCGACATGAGATATGATCTCATTTAGGATATATTCCCTTTAAAACACGGGGTAAAAAATGGGATACTGAACTTTCACATTCTCTAATAATAAAGTCTAGCAAATGCACAAATTTAAGATACAAATAAAAGAAAAAATATTAAAAAAAAAGAGGAAATATTAATTGTTATTATGGAAGTTTAACATAGTGTATTTAGAAAGGAAACCTGTAGTAAGACTTCAATAAGAAAAGTGTATCTAGTGAGATTTACAATTAAAAAAACTCATTTCTGCAGCTTTTGTCAATAACAATAAATACTAGATACCGGAATTTTTATAATATATCTTAACTCTATATTTCAAAATATGTCCCTAAACCAGTGTATTCTTTGAAGTATCATCTATGAGAAAATTATAAAATAACTGTGGTAGTTAATCCATAAAGGAAGAAAATTAAGATTTTGTATAGTTCAAAAAAAAATTAATTGCAACTGGCAGTGTCAATTGTCCAGAAAAAGTAGACTTCATAATTGAAAAAAACCTTAAAATTAGAAAAAATTGCTGCTCCTCTAGGTAGCCTTTAATATTATTCTCTTCCTCTTAGATATCAAATAAGTTTCTACTGGAGATCATCAGGAACAGAGGGAATTTTAGGACCAGAGCAAGAGTGATTTCAGAGCAGTGAAACACACAAATAAAATAATTCTCTGAGTACATTTCGCACAGCAGAGGTCCAACATTGTCCAGTTAGCAATCTAACAAAAATTATTTCATTTTTTATGTGTTGAACAACGTCCATGAAAATGAAACATTGTTAAGTTCCTAAGCAGCATCTTTCCATGATGTTTTAAAATCCTACCCCAGATTCATTTTGCACCCTTTCATATTGTCCCACATTATCTCATATCCCACAAAGAGGAATCCAAATTTTAAAATTTAACTGTCTGATGCAATGCAAGCATTTAAGTTTTCACAGAAAGAAAAATCCTCTGCTGGAAAAAAGGCTGATTATTGCTCAGATTTAGGATTAAAGAAAAGACCAAGGTTTAAGGCTATAAACTTCCCAGTAGCCAGAAGTATGATTTCCTCTGTTTACACGACTCGAAGCACAGAGGGTGCCCCTTCCTGCTCACACCCTGTGGATGCTGCTGCAGCAGAGTAAATAATTATAAACACTTCCCTTTGTACAGACTGACTTTGTTGATAACAGCAGCTCCAGCCAGCCCCTTGCTCAGAAATCAAATAGTGCGTGGCACTGGAGTATTTATTTTTCCAAGATGCAACTGGAAAAACTGCAGAGGAGGGAGCAGCCTCTGATGTGTCAAAAATGATTCATTTTCACCTTTGGGCACCACTAAAAGAGATGCTGCTCTCCAAGGTTTTTCCACAATATCACATGCAGGGCAGGGCAGGCTGAGGCCAAGTGACAGAACCCACCCCACATGTTTTCACAGACTAAAAGCAAACTGAACCCAGGCATCTCCAAGGAGAAAGCAGAGCAAAATGGATACAGGCACAAGGAAATAGGGCAAATTCATTTCTAATGTATTTTCCCATTTTCATGTCACTATCCAAACCAAACAATATTTGGAGAACCAGATTCCGTATCAGTAGTTTACAATTTAAGAGCCCTCCTTTCCTTCTTTTTTCCTTCATTTGCTCAAGGCAAATCCCACCCCTGCCCAAAAAAATAAACCAAATTAAAATTCAGATTGTCTCTGTACCAAGCAATGGAATTGTAAACTGCTTTCCACAAGTCAGAGGTTTGCCCTTTATAACACAAACATCTTTGTAAAGGAAAGGTAAGCGACAGAAAGAGACACTCAATAAATCCTTGCTTCCTTCCCAGCTCTCCAGAGAGCAGGCATGGGAATTCCCTCCACTGACCCCTTTATTTGTGAGAAGCTGAAGAACAAAATTGAGGAATGAAGCCTGGAGCTTCCCTTCTCCCTGACCTCTCACTCTCCAACCCAGTTCCCCCTTCTTACACATTTCCAGTTATTCCAAAGGGAAAGATGCACAAACCTCAGCAATGCATTCCCAACTCCTCATCCTACAATTGGGGCCTTTATTCCTGCCTGGGTCCACACTTCTCTGCTATTTAGCTCAGCTCCTGGCTGTTGCTGTGGGTGGGGAGGCAGAGGAAGGGAATTCTGAGTTCCCAGACCTCCTTAAACTGCTCAGAGCAGCATGGCTAATCTGACCACGCAACGTTCAGAACAAGTGCTGGTACAGGGAACCTTCTCCTTTGTTTAAAAAAAGCAAAACAAACCAGAAAGCCCTTCCCCCTCCCAGCCACCTCGCCTGTGCATTAAAAGCTTTTTTTTTTTTTTTTCCATACCATGGCTTTTTCCTCCCTTCCACCCCCATCTCCATTTACCTCCCCAAGAGCCTCTTTTGAGGCTGAACCAGCCTGGTATTTTTGCACATACAAATAACACCCCAAAATTGCCATCTTCCTGCATATAGCAGGACTTTGCACATGTGGAAGGTGCCTGAGGTGCCCCTTCACAAAGAGATTAAAAAGCAACATTTAAAAAAAAAAAAAAATGAAGTGGTCTTTGACTTTTAGATGCTTGTGGTTGGATCCGTTGAATCCATCCACTTTGTGTGTTGTGTTATCTGCTTCTCCCAGCAAGCCTTCTCTCCTCTGCAGCAGATTTTGCTGCCATTCCATCAGGCTTCACTCCTCAGTGGCTTCCAAAACACCAAAAGCAGCAGTGTGAGAGAAACTCAGCTGCCACTGAGGGCAGTCCAGACCATGTGCTGCATTTGCCTTTCCCTTTACACTGAATGTCACGCTCTGTACCACATTCTGGCTGCCTCAGAAAGGGAATATTTTAATATCACACAAAAAGTGAGCAGTTCACATAATTGTGAACTGTTTTTTCTTCCCACTGTCTGAGTGATATTAAAAAAAAAACAAAACAAAAACAAAAATAAAAGAAGGAGATCATTGGGTTTTTTACAAGGAATGAAAAGGAAGCACCATTTCATTTCTGTCTGGGGGTTTTGCTTAACACCCGTTTGTTCACACAATCCTGCTTGCAAAAAAATATTTGTTTGATATAAAGGACATTGAATAATTTATGCAATATTTAATAATGCAGTAAACCAGGGAGAGTTCAGCAAGGCAGGCATGGCACTCTACATTATTTGCCTTGCTTTTCCAAATAAACCCCCACCCTTAAACACCATTAGCACATGCAATATAACAAAAAAATAAATAGAAACACTCGTTAGGAAATTAAACAAAGCATCTGGATTAGTTCAGAGACTACAGCATCAATTTTCCATGTCATGTATTTTTGATTAAAAAAATAATAGAAAAGGGGCTACAAGAAAAAAAATCAAAATGAATGGAATTAAATTTCAATCAGCCTCCAGATCATTCCAAGTTGGTCCAGAAGCCATAGAAACAAAGTCACAGCAGAGCATTAGTGTGGTAATAAATGACTGATGGTTCTCCAGCCTGCTTCATGGGGTATCCTGAAAGCAAATACATTTTAGAACACCAATAATTGCATCAAGCCAAGTCTAAAGCTTTCACAGGGTATTAAGGGGCTCTTGCCTTTTCATTCTTTAAACAGCCATAATATACATGAGCAATAGATCAACTTCCAGAGCATTTTACTTTGTTTTGTGGGGTTTTTTAAAGCATTTAATGTACCTTTTACTCCTTCCTCAAATCCAAGTTCTTTTCCTGTTTTGGCATCTCCAACCCAACTTTCAAGAGATGTTATTTTTCTGAGTAAGAACAGCAGGAAGAACTCTACTTATAGAAAAATGTTTAGAATATTATGTAACATTATAAGGCAGATCTCAATTTCTTCCTTCTATTATCACATTTCTTAAATATTTCAAAGAGCCATACACCAAGGCCTGATTTTTAAACAGTAGAGAGGCAATCAGGGATTAAAATATTTGGATGTTAAAAGTTAAATTAGATAAATCTAGGTTTTGAGTACTTTGTGTCCTCCAAATTATGTCTCAATGCTTAGTTTGTTGAATTAACTCCATTGATTATAGGTTTTCTTTTCAGACTGCCCATTTTTCTGTCCAAGAATAAAATGTGGTTTACTGAAACTAATTTGACCTTGTAGTTGTCCTAAATTTATTATTTAGAGTTTGGGATTTTTTGCCCTTAAAAAGACCCAACTGTTCACATAATAAATGGGCTAGAGTCCTTAAATTGTATTGGTTTGTACTGAATAAAAAGCAAAATATTACTTATTTCCTACCAAAAAATCATGTCAGCATATTTATATTCCATCTTTGTTCTTATAAACGCTGGCTTTAAAGATTAAAAAGAAATATATTGGAAGTTTACAACTTTGCATTCATCACCAGCCTCAGGATCTAAAGGAGATGGTTTTTACTTGGACTGCACTCATGTGAAAAAGCAAAAATTAAAATCAATCCTTATGATCTCTCACCTGAGCTAAAGCAAGTTTTTCTATCTGTCACCATCCTTGTTTGCCATGAGAATTCCTAATGCAAGTTTTGTTTCATGGCAAACCATAAAATGCAGTGAATGCCCAGATATCACTTCAAACCAAAATTTTCTCATGGATAAATTTATTTCCAAATTTTATTTTCCCTGACAGGTTTATTGTTTTAATCAGTCTGGAAAGAGTTCATTGCTTCAATGACTTGAGTGTCCTCTCATTCCATGGGATGGTGACCTCAGGGAACTTAAAAATCTGCCCTCTGTTGAAGCAGGGGCTTTTGTCAGTCTGTACTTGAGCTCTTCCAGAATTTTTGTGGACTCTCTGAGCAATGTAACAAGCTCACAACACTCATAACAAGAGGGCAATAATAAAAATTAATAATAAGCTCCAAACTCTACCAAGGAGAGACCATCAAAGATTAAACATTGTGGTAATTAATATATTAGCATTGTAGAAAGAAGCAAAACAAAGGCAATGCCTTTTCATTTTTGTATTTAAATATTTTATACACTTCATATTCATCAACGTTGTCATAAGCCACTAAATTGCAAGGGAGATGAAAGAGCACATCAAGTTCAATTCCTGCAAAATAAACAAGGATGTGCAGGTGTTTAACAATTGTGTGTGTATCTAGAAAAGCTTTATCATTACAATGCACTCTGCTATTTACAAAGGAGATAAATCCCACTGGTTCTCAACTGAGAAAACCCAATCATTGGGCTAAATTTCATGTTTGTCTATGTAGCTCCACATTTGCCATTCTGCAATCCATCCGTTCAGGGCATGCAGAATTAAAAATAAAGGGCAGGAGGGCAGAGAAGGATTATTTTTTTTTTTTCCCCCAAGGTTTGAAATCAAGCTCATTCTACGGGAAGACAATCACGTTTATTGCCCTTCTTCCACCCCACAATCCAAGCCTGAAAAGCAAGTTAAAACCTGCAGATGGCCTCTTCCATTTCCAGCAAGAGGCAGGGGAGGAGGGAGAGGCAGAGTGGGCAGCTGCTGAGGCAGAGCTAATCCGAGAGGACAGGTCCTGCTTATTACGGAGCCGTTGCTGATAATAAAACCTGAACCGAACGGCCAACCGCAGCCCAGCGGAGACTCCGCGCCTCTTCAATTTTTAAACTCATGGAAGCTCTTGACACTGAGGTGGATCAAAATATCCCTATAGTTAGCGTGCAAATACTTACTTAAGCAGCCCAGCAGGCCCCAATCTGTGCAAAAATTTTCAGGTGAGCGCCGTGAAACAGCCCCTAATTACGATGTTCCATTACCCCTTTTCCCAGCGTCACAATTGGCCCTAAGTGGTCACGGCCGATTTATTTCAATTAGCTGCTCGCGGCCTCGGAGTTATGACAAATTCATGTTTTGGCTGCAGGAAATTGGTGGCAATCACGAAACCACCAAAACATCAAAACATCGGGGAGTGCCCCAGCGAGCAGGGAGGTGGCTCAAATCCCTGGGCTGGGAGAGCACCACTGCAGCTTCTCCTGGGTGTTTCCTGCCCTTTTAAAGGCTGGGAAAAATTTGAAAATGTGCCTCCTCTAGATGGCACTAGGAAAAGAAGGTTGTGTTCTAGTGATCCAGCAAAGAACAGCTCTTTGGATGCAGAATATTTATGTTTTGTTACCTTTTTGTCTCTGCCCGTACAGCACGTAAAAAGCAGTTGTAGAAACTGTGCACGGTTTATATGGGTTATATCTAAAATAATTCCATTAGAAATTACATGTAAAAAAGTAGGAAACACAACCAACAAACTCCATTTATGTCAGTAAAAGAAAAAAAAAAAATCACTTTTCACTCTACCCACAGATTCAAGTGCAACATCAAACTCAGATGTAAGCAAATTTCTTTAAAAAAATCAAAGGAGCTGAATTTGACTTCTTGTCTTTTTAAATAACACCTTTGTTGTAAAAAAAAAAAAAAAAAAAAAAAGGCATCAGATTCACACTCCTTAATGTAAGCATTAATTTTGACAGCCTGAAATGTTTTCATGGAGTCATTAGTTTCAACAGCCTGTCAGGTAAATTCAAGTGATTGAAATTCACCTATCTTTTACAGATCAAAATACCTCACTCCTTTCCCAAAGTTGACTTAAATCCATAACTCTTCTCATTAGTAATTCTTTCCTTTCTTAGTTTTCCCTTTCTATACCATGGATGGAAAAAAAAAATCTGACAGCACTAAAGAAAAATGTTGCGATATTAAATGATAGTAATCTATGAAATCTATTATGATAGTGTCTCATGGCATGATTATATTGATTTTCTGTAGGATATGCAAGTGCATGCAGCATAAATATTGCAATAAATTAAGCTACAGCAGGATAATTTTCATAGTATTGCAAGGAAATTAAAGCTATGTGGAAACTTTGCTGCATCCAGGAAAAGTACAGGTAAAAGCATGGCTTGATTTTTAAATACTGGGGGCAACAAAGTACCAACATGCCTCAAATTACTTCAACAGCACACTGTTGTATTTTACCTTCCAGAAGAGTATTTTTCTCAAAATATTGAATTTGTGTCTGGTAGAAGAGCTGGTTGAACATCCTCTGAAAAAGAAAATCACCAAAACAGTTTTCTATGTTAAAAACATGAGCTCTTCATATAAATGAAGAAGTTGTCAGGAACGTGACTATTCTGAAGAAATTTTTCACTGAAAGAATAAAAATCTCTTTTTTTCTATTTTTTAATCCTTCATTGAGAGATATATGTGTATATAGGAAGAGTATGAAAAGAAATGTTTTATGTCCAAGTTATAAAGCGTGAAAATCAGTGTTCCACTACAAAATGAAGCATGTTTCAGAAATTAGTCATGTTGTTTCTTACAAAAAAGCAATTCTTATCCTTCTCTATGTTTATTTATAGTAACATTGGAATAAAAAGAGTAAATTTGTGGGGGAAAAAATTATACCTATAGTGCCAAAATATTTCTTTTAAGTAAAAAATAATCCCTGAAACAAAGTGATCGCACGTCTTTGATTTTTAATAAACATACCCTTAATTTTACCATGTTTTGTCAATATTTTTTAGATCATTCTTCAGCTTCAACTGAAGTAATATTAGTAATAAATTATCAGTAATAGACTCAATGTGAAGTTACTAAAACTACCAGCACCCCATGATTAGAACAGTGGCAGAAGTGCTGACTCTAAAACAATACTTAATTTTATTGCAGCAAATTTTGCCAATGGGAAGACAGAGTCTGATGCAATTTTAGAGAAAATAGTGAGTTATTTGTTCATTTCCAGTCAAATCCTTAATCCATTGGCTCCATGAGAAAGAAATATGGATTTTCACAATGGTCATGTGCAACACTTCAGTTTGGGAGTTGTTGAAATTTTACTTAATAATAAATTTTGTTCTGAGAAGGAATATTCCCAAGAGAAGGAAATTTCCCAAGAAACTGAAAGGACAATGCTTGAGCCTAGAACATTAAATAATTTCATTTTCTAAGTATCTAAAGGAATTGTATGGTTCCACAGCAGCACAAGAGGAAGGGTCCTCATACCAAAAGTCCAGATTTACACTTCAGAGCTCCTGTTTATTGATAAAGCAGTGTAAGTGCTTTGTAATTTTTTGTTCTGCTTTTAACTGCAAATTAAACATTTGGCCAAAAGGTATTTCTAATAAATATTTCCTGTAACTTAACCCTCCAAGAAGATACAGGCACTCAGGAAGAAATACATCATGCTGCCCAAATTTGAAGAGCATCACAAAAACACATTTTTAGATGTCAAAGAAAATTTTTTTAAAAGTACTTTATCTATGAAAATACATCTATAACATTTTAATCACTTCCATCCTAAAGAATGTAAAAATCTAACTGGGTAGAGTTTCTAAGAGCTGGAAAACATTTCAAGATCTCCTGGCACACAGGCACATGAAATAACTGCCTTGTGAGGGCATCCCTCAGCATTTTCACCTATTGAAAGTTGACAAAATAACATTTTCTGTTCTATAGAAACTGTTTTTGTGGGTGAGGAAAAAAAAAAGATTGAAAACTTTCATTATACAGCCTTCACATCAAGTGCTGACTTATACATAGTACATTTTGAGCATGTGCAACATATGAATCAGGCAATTGGCTGAAAGTAGATGCCCTTTCCATAAAAAAAAAACCCAAACAAACAAAACAAAAACCAAACAAAACCAAACCAAAATCAACAACAAAAAATCTAAACAAACAAAAAACCCACAAACAAACAAACAAAAACAAAAAAATAAAAACAAACAAGCAAAAAAACCACCACAGCTGAGTTCCATTGTCCAGATAGCTAAAATGAGATATTTCATTTGGAAGGGATCTTCCAGGTGAACCTGGCTAGAAGTTACCTAATTTCTTGTCATGGGCAAGGGATATTCAAAAATGGCTTTAAACAGAGTGCACTGGAAAACCCTGAGTATATGTAATCTGCATGTACTCCCTATTAAGCAGAAGCCAAAGACAGGGAAACAGTACTTAGCCTTAAATAGAAGTACAAAACAACTTGGAACCCCAAAACAACTTTGAGCCCCAAAACATGAGGACAAGAGTAATTAAAAAAAAAAAAATTTGTTTGATTGTTCAGGTTTTTTTAGGGAATTAGCTCTTTTAGATACACCAAACTATTGTGTGCACACAGCTTCATGTTATTTTGTGTTCCATTGGTTGTGGAAGCTGCTTCTAAAGAAATTAAAGATACTTTGGTTTTTAGGAGTGCTGTTTTGGCTCAGGGACATAAAACAGCAAAGAAATGTCCAAGCCCAGTCCCTCAGAAATCCCTGGAGAAAATGATACTCACAACATTTTTGTATTGTTCCTGTTTTTTCTCTGTTCTGACCTGCTCTCTTCAAACTTTGAGTAGTTTCAGTATAAGATCTAAAAAATATCCATCTCTCTCAGGTTTTCATTGGGTTTTTTTGTTGTTATTTAAGTCTTCAGCTTTCAGAATTCCCAAGCAATCCTCCTCTATTCTTTTCTCCAGTGTTACTGTTCTTTTACAGCTCACCCAGCTCAGGGCTTACCTAAGCAGGGAACAGCATAAGCCCACAGAGAATGGAATTTTCTGCTTTTATGGGCTGTTGGTCTTCAACGAAAATTTCTAATATGATCTGTTAAAGTTTCTGCTGAAGAACTTCAGAGTCTGCCAGAACCTGACCTACCTCCACGTCTGAAAAGCTTTTGCAGCACGCATTCCTTCTTCAATCTTTGCAATAAAATATTCTGCTCCCTTTATGGCTTTTTTTTTTTTCCTTTCATTCTGTTTGCACAGTCATTAATGACCCTTCCAAGACACTTGATCCATTTTCCATATGACCCATTTGCTCATCTGTTTCTCCAACTGCAAAACCAGGGGTCAGGAATATAATATGCTTGAACAGGAAGTCTCTAACTTTTCAGTCCCAAACATTAGCAAAGTTACACCCAGGATTTTTAATTCAATGCAGCCTTACCAAAACACAAAAGTGAAATAATTTAAGGCAGTCTTCGGAAAATAAAAAAATTGGAAACAAATAGAGAGATGTGATGAGTTTTATTAAAATACTGGGTTTCTTCAGGCTGAGTTCTAAACTGAAACCACAGCTTTAATCAACCTTTAATTGCATAACTTAATGCACACCAGAAGTTAAATTCAGCTATCCAATTAAGAGAAAGTATAAGTAAACATGGATTCATTTCTAAGAAGAAAAACATCACAGGGAGGCCATCACTCAATTCAATCTCCTCCCAGACCTCATGAAAACCAAAATATTTTGCCAAGGTTGTTTTGCTTTCTGGTAAGAGAGCTAAGCTTTGAGTTTCAACATTGTTACCTGTGACTATTGTGCCAGGTCTATTGGGAGGATAGAAAATTCATAAAAGGTCAGATAAACATCCCAAGAAGATCCTCTCCATGAAATGAAGAGGATAAACCTGTAGGATATCAATTCAGCACAAAATACTCAAGTGTTCTTGTAGAAGAGGTTTTGAATTACAGGATTTGTTAAATCCAAAGAACACCCTGAAAAGTCATGTCCTGTCACTGAGTAAATCAGCAAACTTCTTGGTGGATTTCATACACTGATTTCAAGAGGGCAGAAGTTCCAGAAATAGTGAAATCTATGATTTTCTCTGGCATAATTTTCAAGAAGAAAAAATAAATGAATTTTTGGACAAGTGCAAGATATCCAAGGTATTCCAAACAGAAACTCAATAATCATTAAAACTCAGACTGAGGTCTCAGAAAGTCTTTCCAAAAGTTCTCAGTTCATCCTCATTAGAGACTGACACCAGTGTAAATAGTTACTCCCAGGAGCCCTTCAACACTTACAGTATCACTGAAAACTGTCTTTACAAGTGCAGAGTAAAGAATTAAAACTTTTACATTCTGCTTTTCAGATAGTGAGAACAGGGGAGGGAGAGAAAGATCAGCACCCTGAGGAATGACTGAGGGAGCTGGGTTGATCCCTGGAAGGAGGTTGATATCTTCTCCCAGGTAAAAAACCAACAGGATGAAAGGAAATGTCCTCATGTTGTGACAGGGGAGGTTTAGGTTGCATATTAGGGAAAAAAAAAGCCATCTCATGAAAAAGATGGTCAAGCCCTGGAACAGACTTCTCAGGGAAGTGATTGAGTCAAAACTTCTTTCCCTTTGGGGAATATCTATGAAGAGTGTAAATAAGAGTGAAATTTTGTCTGGAGATATCTTTTCCACCTCAGACAGTTTTTTGAAACATCTAGAATACCATTTCAACCCACACAAATTTTTGAGAATAAGAGAAAAAGTGGTTTACCATTACCTGAAGGTTTCTCTGGTATCTCAGTTTGGTAGAGAAAGATATATTTTTAATTGCCCCACCACCCCCATTCTAAGGAAGTCACCTGAGTATTTTTCCTAGGTAAGAATATATTTGAAAAATTGGAATTCAATTAACACTGAGCATCTTACAGTAATTCATCTGTAGCAGATTCTTGTTTAATTACCACAGGAAAAAGCAATCCAATGGTAAATTTGAGGCAGGAAAGCACCATAGAGCAGCAACTTACTAAATTTGTGACAATGAATTTCCCTCATAGCTTGTTACAGAGTTGGGGGTGTGGGGTGGAATCTGTCATTGTGGTGTCTTGATTAGGATTGTGACATACCTGGGGCTGGAAGGGAGCTCAGGAGGTCTTTAAATCCAACCACTGAGTCCTGAAACCCTCCAGGGCTGGAGCCTGCTCTGAGAAACTGCTCCACTGTCTCAGTGTGCCAAAGGGGAAAAAAATTATCCTTATAGCCAGTCCAAAGGGGTTTATTTCAATTTCTGCCTGCTGTATCTCATCTTTCCTGTGTGTACCACTATGAAGAGCCTGGTTTCAAAGCACTGAAACTGTATTTCACATATATCCTTAACTGCACAGGATTTAGATCAATTTCTGCTTCCTAAATAGGGATTAATATCTCTCAAACACTGCATGCAAATAACCAAATTATATAATCTTCCCAAAATCCATACTCAGTGCTTTAAAAACCCCAATCATTTTACCCTTAGAGCAATGTTTGAACCCAGCTGTTTGGCTGGTGAAGGGCCAGTGATATGCCCACACTCCCAGGGTAGGCAGGCAGCATACACAAAGCAAAATTCTGAAATAATTACAGAGCTTATAAGTACACAGGATAGGAAGAATAAATTATTAATGCTAGAAGACATTATTAACCAATAGAAAAATCAAGGTAAAAGCAGCAAAAATCACTTTAAATCCACAATATAACTTTCTGAGTCTGGTCCAGCACGAGACTGGCAGCTCTTTATTTGTTTCCTCCATCTCTAGCTGACACTTGCTCAAACCTCTCAAACAATATTCTCCTCTAGCTGGGAGAATGATTTGGTTTATTGCTTCCATTATCACACAGTCAGGCCATGAGATTTCAGGCTGTAGATTTCTGCCAGGGCACTGCACAGAGCATACAAGAAAACACAGACTTCAGATGTTCTCCAAGTCACAGAAGAGCAGGAAAGCTCTAGGCAATATTGAGACCACCAAAAAAATTGATCCTGCTGGTCAGGAGCAGCCAAAAAAAATAAATTCCTTCCTCTCCTCACAGCAGCAATAATTTGGAGCATATGCAGGCTGTAGTCCCTTGGGACCTTGGATGCTCTTTATTTTCAGAAACATCCCTGAAGCTCCTACAGAAATAAATATTTGGGGAGAAGCCTATGCTGCAAAGATGAACCAGAAATCATCACAAAACTAGAGAAGAAGAGGCTGGGGAAGTCCACAGAATTCTTTCTGTACTCACTTTCAGTACTCAGAAGAATTCAAGCTGTGCAAGACAGAAGTTATTCTACAAACCACGAGCTCATGTTAATGGCTAAACCTGACCACACAGCCACCAGCAAGACATCTGTGGAAACTCCTGAAACAGATGACCTTGTTTAGCTGCAAATCAAGAGCACCAATGCAGGAATTCCCAGGTGAAGTTTCATCAGGAAATCAAAAAGGGCCCCAGCATTGCCTTTATGCCCTACAAAAATCCAGCTATGTTCAGCTATTACTGATCAACAGCATTAATTCTGTAGCAGTGACTGCAACACTTGTCTTTGCTGAGAGATGTGGCACAGTCTGAGACCAATAATCCCATGACACAGTACACGAGCCTTCCAATAAAACACAAGGTAAACCTGTCTCTGATTGAAGAAAATATATTGTCATTTAGCCAACTAAGTGCCCTGAAATAATTGTGTGGTACGAGCCTGGGCTCACCAGTGGGTATTCAGAGGTGATTCTCTCTCTGATCAAATTACAGAGCTTTTCAATAATGATTTTATTACTTCCATTACATTAAATGCCACAGTGCCTTTATCAACAAGAAAAACGGTACCTGCAGTGCCAAGAGCAAAATTTATCAGCCACCACCCCTGAGTGAAGAGGGCATTGCTGGTGCTGATGCTTTCCCAAACACAGGACTAAATTAAGGTTACTGGGTTATAAGTAGACCATGAAAAGGTTGATTTGAGGCATTATTCAGCATCCTCTGCCTCATGTCCCTAGGGGTGCAATATGGCACAGAGCTGTTTTCAGGGAGGGTCCTCTCAGGGTTAATCCCTGAGGCTGAGAACAATTACTGAACATGCCACCCTGCCACACGTTGCAGCAGCAATTTTGGGCAGGCTGGGACAAGTTTTGGGCACATCTTTGAGGACAGACATGGCCTGAGAAGGAACAGACACCTCAACACCCAGCACTGCTTGCAGGCAATACATCAGATTAAACTACCACCCAAAAATTCATCAAAAGCCTGGAGCTAAATAAAGGCTTGTACACTGTGCTCCAGATCAAACCTACTTTAAAATAAGATATAAATATGCCTCAGTCTTTTAACCAAATTGCTGCATCCACTTAAGCATGTGTAGAACAGGAGCAATGATAATGATCTCCTTGTAAGATAAGCAATGACTGCAGAATATTTTAAAAACCCTTTGATGTTGCTCTACTACAACGAGATGATATCATTCCTGGTACACTTGAGGCTCTCTAAAAATTATATACAGCTCTGACAAATGAAGGAAGCAGACTGAAATCAGCCAAGGGACAAAAGCTGTGATGTGAAATCACTTACAAGCAAGGAGCTGAATAAAATCGATTTTTGGCTGAAAAGACTGAGCCTAGAAGTGAGAATTGTCAGCATTGCCCCTATTGGCAAAATTATCTTGGGATTTCATCTCAGAACACATTGACAAATTTCCTCAAGATGGCAGGGAGGAATTTAAGTAGTTGATTTTGGAATCATAACCTCAAGCATTGAACTTTTCAAGCAGAATTTGATGGTGTGAATAGGGCATCCAAAATTGTGACAACTTTAACTATGATGGACAGATTCTTGGCTAGAATCCCAAAAAAGTCCTTAAGGAGGTAGGGTCTACAGTTTTTGCATCTTACATTTAAGGGATCTAAACTTTACGTAAAGATAATTTAAATTTTATGCTATTCTGAAATAGTCCCAAGTAGACCAATGTAAATATTTTTTTCCAGTGATGAGCTAACCTGAACAGCAACAAGTTCACTCAGAATTAAACACTGTGCTTCATCTGAAACAACATGTTTTTTTGATGCTTAAGCCTTCAGCTTCAGCCCATTTTGAAAAGCAAACAACAGTTTTTAAAAAAGCAAACATTTATTTGCAAAGATAAGAGTTCTTTTAAAAATTATTTCTTGAATTAGGTAAAAAAATAAAAGGGCTTGTCTATTTTTTTCCTCTCAGCAATAAACTACATGGTAGAAAATAAACAGGCCAGGTCCTTGGGAGTGTCTGTATCAAAGCTGGAACACGTTGTGTACATCTCCAACTTAGCACATTAACCAGCACTGCATGGTTAAAACATCACCCTGTGTGTTCTTTCCTTGTTATTATTCCAACAGCAGGATTTTCAATGGACAGAGGAAAATCTGCTAGCTTGATATCTTGACTTTTTTTTTTTTTCATGAAGTCAGACTAACAACAGGGAGGCTTTGGCCAATATTTGCCAAAACAGGACTTTTCATCTCAAACACACACGTACCAGATTTCTGGTAAGACTAGGGGGAGAGGCACTTGGAGAAGCTTCTTCTTCCATCTATTTTTGTTTTTTCCATTTCATTTTACTTTCTTTTTCCTCCTTCCTTTCTCAGATGCCCTGTTCCAGAAAAGCAGCAGCTAGAAAAAGAGCTTTCTACATTGTTTGATTCCTGTTTCAGCTTAGTAGAACTCAGCCCCATGCCATCATTTGGACTTGGTAGTTTCACATAATAATAATGTTTCTTAATAATTAAGAAGGGTTCCTGCTCCATTCCTTGGGGTGACACAGGGTCAGGGGCCAGGAAGCCACAGGGTCGCTTTTGTCTGCCCTGAAAAGTTCTTTGGACTGGGCATCCTGAACCACACAACTTTACCAGCATAACAAATTAATCTCATCTTTTTCTATGGGACAGAAAAATTTACTTTCCTCTTCCCTCCCAAGGCTTAAATCCCTCTGATGAGGTACAGCCAAGGCAAGTACATCTGTTTCCTCCTTGCCAGGCTGCAGAGGTGACTGAGGGCCTGGGGACATGGTGGGATGCCCGCATGGCCAAAAAGAGGAACAGTCAGATTTTAAGTATAACCCAGAAAATAAACTGTAACAGCATCTCCTCACATCTGTTAGGCTTTTCCAGGTCTTGATACATGATACCTGGAATCTCAGGGGTATTTAATCCCAAAAGGAGTTTGAAATTAAATTACTTCTATTGTCATCTGCTTTACTGTTTATCAAGTTAAAGATACTCCCTAAAGGTACTGCTAGGACTTGATCCATGCCTTCAAAATGTCACAGAGGAGGTGCATGCACCTAGTTTTGAGAGAGAATGTGCCACACTTTATTCTTGCACAGTTCCTTCTATCTTAGGGTTTAAAAATGCCTGTTACACCTATTACAGCTCTGCCAAGCAATAACACCTCAGTTGTGGATGTAAATTGGAGAATAAAGCACTGAAATTACCTGGGCAGAGGCGTGCAGAGTAATTCAAGAGAAGAGTTTGGTTTCCAGGTGTCCCATGACAATCCTTCTCTCACAAACCAAATTAATTTTATTTGGAAAAGCAGATAGCATTAGCGTGTTCTCATGGATAAACAGAAGCCAATAAATTTTGTACATGCTGCTTAAACACTCACAACATCAATTGCACTGTAGCACCATAATTATTATTTATTAAGGCATAAGGACAGGTAGAATCAGAGAAAATCCTGAGCTGGAAGGGACCTACAAGAATTGAGTACAACTCCTGACCCTGCATGGGAAAACCCAAAAATCACACCATGAGGTGCATGAGAGCATTGTCCAAACATTTTTTGAGCTCTGCCAGGCTGGTGCTATGCCCATTCCCTGGGGAGCCTGTTCAGTACCTGACCTCCCTCTGGGGGAAGAACCTTCCCCTGATACCCAACCTAAACCTCCCCTGGCACATTTAATTATTTAAAGTGAAGAGAAAGGACACAGATATCTTTTCATTATGGTTTGGCACACTTTCTTCTGCCATGGCCTACAGTTAAAAATTGTTTCCTTGCAGCTGTGACCAAAGGAACTGGCACTTAATGATAAACATTCAGAATTTCAGCCTCTCCAGAGTTTTCAGAGACAGATATTGACCTCTCCAGAGATAATTGAAGCTTGTCTTCCCTTTTTAAAATGAGTCATATCCCTTTGTAGCCTTCAAATCCATCAGAAGAAGCAACTGAATTTCGTGGAGGCAGGACATGAGCCATCATCAAAAAACCTGAAAGCTGATGCTAAATCACTAAGTGCCAAGTGCCTTTCTTTGATTCAATAAACCAATCCCACAGTGAAAACCACTGCAAGGACCATCCATTTCAGCATTCCTTAGAGAGTGGAAACACAGGAAATTAGGAGTGTATCTTTTTGCCTGCCAGCTGGAGACAAAAAGTGAAGGAAAGCTCTGCTAATGAGGTAAAAAGGAGTTGAACATGTTCTGGTTTCAGAGTAGATATCATCCTCAAAAAACACCATTGAAAAACATCTCTTTTTCAAATTCTCACTCTTGAGAATTGAGAACTGCAATAAAAATACACACAGGGCCCTGTGCATCAGCTACCCACAGAGTGATGTAACTTAATAGTGATTTGGCACCTGCATTCAAAATCTAACACAGAGTGATGCATTTTTAAAATCTGGAGATCACTAGGGAAAAAAATAAATGGCAGGTTTGGAAGATAATTATCTATTAAAATAAGGCATGGCAACAAAAAAAAAAAAAAACCACAAAACACATTCCTGGAAAGTAGAGCCACCTGCATTGACCAGTTTTGTGACACCAAGATATTTGAGAAATTTTTCTGTAGTCATTTAATCAAATGCAGCCTACTGAATCATATTGATTAAATGGAGTTAAGGTGTAAATTCTAAAATATGTCCTTTTTTTAATATATGTATCAACATTGTCTTGAGCTTTACCCAAAAGAATTTCAAGGCTCTTTTCCTTAGGTTTTGTTCTAAGGATGGCACAGGAGATTGTGTCACTCCCAAGCAGTTTGGTTGTTAAAATGGTAAGAACATGAATTAATAGCCAACAATCAACAAAACATAGCAAACAAATGAGGAAAAAAAAAGCAAAACAAAAAGAAAACCCCAGGCAGAACTAAACCAGAACACCAACCACTCTTACATTTAAAAAAATATTCCAACCATGCACAAAAAAAAGTCCTGCTTCAAAATGTAAAGAACAAAACAAAAACCCAGCTCCCAAAAAAATCTACTCTAACTTACTTAGGGTAAGAAAGAAAATCCCAGCTATTTTTAGCCCTACAGAAGCTCAGATCCACAATATAACTCTAATATACAAGAGAGATAACTATAACAAACACATTTTTCTGTGGATAGAAAAATGCATTTTGCATTGACCTGTTTACCAAACATAAGTAAATCCTTAGTTTTACAATATAACTCCAAATTTCAGGAGTTAGTTTCAAATTTTTATAACATTCAGGATGCAAACACATTCTTGAAAGGAGAGATCTGGGGTTTTCTGCTGACAGTCCCTCATTTATCAGTCATAGGTCAAAAGAGCTGTGCCAGTTTTGCCCTTTACACTCCACAGAAGAAAACTTTTCTCACACCATACATGTGGATATACTTATTACACACACACATAATGCTTCTGCAGTAACTTTAATCCAAAGTTTTTGTTTCCATGGAAACAGCAGCAAGCAAGTCTGTGTCAAAGTCCTGATAATTTCTTCATGAGTATGAAATGGATGAGCATCTGCTGGAAACACAGATTAAAAAGGAGTGACAATGGGAATGCAAATACTTTTCCTAACTTCAGGTTTTGATAGCCTTTCTTTTGAGAAATATCTATGGAAAAGTCCAGACTAATTTCTGGAGTAAACTAAAATCCATGCAGGCACACTTTTTTGGGACAACAGGTTAGTTAAGAAGTGCTTACCCAAAATTATTTTGCACCGATCTACAATGCAGAACAGCAAAGTTTGATAAGAATCTAAAAACTCCTGTTTACACATGTGGACTGTCATATTTGGATACATCTTGGGTATCTGTGGGATTGCTGACAAGATCAGAACTTGGAGCTAAACAGGTCTTAACCAAAAGTGTCAAACAAAAATTCCTTGATAAACACTGGAACACTTTCCATATCAAAAGGACCTTCAACACAGCTGCTTTTCTCAGTAGGAACCAATAAACACACCTCAACACTTCACCAGATTTCTGGTCCAAGTCAGCAATTAGTAGAAGAGAAACTAAGATATTTTCCAAAAGTTAAGCCTAAAAAATGGAGTGAAACATACCCATGCTAGATGTTTCATCCTTCAAACCACACTCATGCAAACATTGGTACCCCCAACAGTCTCACTTGTTAGCAAGAGTTTTGTGGGGAAAGCAGCAAGAGCATTTGGTATTTATAAAACTCTCTCAAAGTCCACACATTCCTTATTAGTATTTCCATATTTATGCACTCTGTAACCTAATAGGCAAAATTTTAGTAGCTTCAAGCCTCATCCAAAGGCAACATGTTTGGAAGAAAGAGCCCACCTGACTTGTTCCCTGAACCTATTAGCACACAGAACATCATGTTTTAAACAGGAAAAGGGATGTTAAAAAATTATTGATGTCAAATCCAAGTAATTATTACAGATAAGAAAAGTCAACAGACATGGGAAAATATTTGAAAATAATTATTTTATCACCTTACAGACTATTTCTGCCATAAGCCAGCCTTTAAAATAATAATAATGTTACATGAGAAGCAGCCTTTAATCCAAAGCTCTGCATGTGTGAACTGCAGACTTTGAACACTTGCACTCTTTTTGTGGATATGAAAGGGTGATATGTGGGCTTTGATCTTTTAATAACTCTGCTTAAGAGGGTTTAACTGTATGAATTAATGGTCGGGGCTTCTGAACAGCATTAATTAATTCCACTCTGGAAATTATTATTATTATATAACCGCATTACATAAGCCAGGGCATCCAAACTTTGCATTCATCTGGTGGCTTCTGTGGAAATCTTGAGAGCTGCTCTGCATGACAAGGAGCAGAAAGCCCTGCACAATAGGCTTGGACATTTAACAAGTGGAACGTTCAAATCGCATTACTGGCAGAAGTAACAATTCAGGGGGACGCCCTCAAAAATTCAGTGGGAATAATTAAAGGAAACTGAAATATGACTCTTTTTCATTTGCTTTGAACTAAGTGAGTTAGCACGATATCCTTTGTGTTTTTTAGACAGTATTAATTTTCAGGACTGTGAAGGGGGAAGGCCTGCGGGGCAAACTTGAAAAAGATTAGTCTAATTCAAGTCCTGTGTACAGAAGAGAGAGTTTTATCTGTCAGTTTGAAAGAGAACTTTAAAGAGGTTGTGATATGGAGCGGAATTATCACCACTATTAATTGCACAGGCATATTAAAAAGACCCTGGAAAGTGACCTCCTCTAATACAGAGAATGCACGGAGAAAAATATGTCTTAATCTTCTTTTCTGCACCGAGATAAATGTCAAGTGTATCTATCACCTCAATTAACCATAGGAAAAAAGCTGTCAAAATCTAATTCTTTTTTTGACAAGGCGTTTATTCTGAAACCAGCAGAGGGAGAAACAGGCACTTGTATTAGAAAGAGATGAGTGTCAAAGGGTTCTGAAACACATGGTGAGTTTTCCATGTGCGAAATGCTGATTAGAACCATGGTAAATCAGTGCTAGTGTGTTCTGGGTTTGTTGCCTGAGCTACAGGAAAACTGAGGGCTTTGTGGCATGGTTTACTTCAGCACTGAGGTTACATTAACAAAGGAATGTTTTCCAGCTACAGCACCGTGCAAAATGCAAAAGACCTGGTGAAATGAAAAGACCTGACCTTTGGGAGCACTTAAGGTTATTTTACAGAATATTGTAAAACATATTTGTTGTGATAGTTTATTTGCTCTTTAATTTTTTTCCTTTAAATGGAAATGAAACCCTTTTGTGCCTTTCCCTGTTACACCCATGTGATCTCCTCAGGGTATTAGGATGGATTCACCTCTCATTAGCTTGAGTCACACACAACGTTTTCTTCCGCTACCCTTGAATTTTGCCGAAGACCAATAAAAGGCATTGCCAAAAAATGATATTTACACGTCTTTCATGACTGAGCTTTGAAAGCAAAATGACTGACCTACTAATAAAACTTTCATATTAACAGCAGCTAGAAAGAATTCTGCCACGTAATTGGTACAACCAAACATTGCTTCAGTGAGAAACCATGCAGAAGAGGAAAGCTAGCTGCCTATTTAAAGCAGTGCATTTAGAAAGAAAGAGCAATTTGGGATTACGAGACTGCCTTAAAATCATCCAGATTTCTTTATTTTCAGGATTTGATGTCTATCTGTGTGTGCATTCAGGTGTTTGAGACTCCTGCCTAAAACAAGAGAGTTTAAATTGTTTTTAGAGTTACAGTAAAGCTTCTTGTGCAAAGTATCAATTTTAAGGAAAGAGAGGAATGACTGTAAGAAGTGAGATGGAAAAGCAGTAAGTCTGGGATTTTTCATCCTCCAGTGCTAAATCATATCATATTTATCAGGAGGAGATGAGTCTCAGGCCAGTGTATGATGTCCTTTGCCAGCACCCTTTTTCCAGGAACAAACGATGCCCAGAAAAGCTGGATGAGCACACTGGGAACGTACGTGACCGACGGTGTTTGTCAGAAGATAGAGGTGCATTCAAGGATTAAATCAATTGCATCTCACAGAAAGGACAGGCTTCCCTAGGGAAAGCTCTGGGATTGCTTGTCAGCTGTAGCACAGCTGAAAAACAACAGATCAGTCCTCTGCTTGTTTATGTTGTCACATGCTTCTGAATTCAGTGGCACTTTGTCATCTCGTGTCACAACTGGCTCCCTCTTTCTGTAAGAGTCATGCAAATAACAGATCCTAAAAGTGTAATAATACAATCAGGACTCCTCAAGCAGGTGCCTACTCCACTTTTTTATTTTTTTTCTTTTTGCTCCTGTTTTAAATATTACTTCAAAATAAAACTTGGCCAAGTCAGGATCATGTCAAGCATGGTCCTCTTCCAAGAATTCTGTTAACATGAGAAGTGGATAAGCCACACAGTCCTACTGGCCACAATGACAGTATGTGTATGTCTGCTAATATAAAACTGTTCAAAAATAAAAGCAACAGAAATATTACTGAAAATATAGATTCTGGAACTTGAATTATTTCTAGATAGTACAACAAAGCAACAACCCTTGCGCAAATATTAATTGTAAAATAGAGGATTTTAGGCAATAAACAGACTTTGGAAAATTTTCTCTTTGCTCTTTTTTAAACTGAACCAAAGGAATTTGGATAGAAAAGTCTTGGTATACTGGATAACTATATGAATAAAGTATAAGATGATCAAGCATGTATAAAAATTTGTTTACTCCTGCATGATCATTCAATTCAACATTCTCTCCTGTTTTGTAAGGTGCAAACACTCTGGAGTTAAAACCAGTACCAACAGAGATTCACTTTTCCATTTCCCCCACACTGCATCAGCTGTGCCAAGAATAAAACAAAATGAAAGCCAACCAAACCAGCCCAAGAACCTGGAAATCTCTTTGAATTCCAAGAAAGAAAAGTGCTAGGCAACGAAGCATTAATAACGCGTTCTAAATTCGATCTAAACACACAGCAGAGGTCCAGAGCACCCACTGAGCCTCAGCAGCAAAGTGAAATAGTTCAAATTTAATCAATCCTGCTCTGGATTGCAGACTAACCTTCCTTTAAATGCATCTCTTGTGAGGTCAGAATGTGCACTGAGTTCACCTGGCTCACCCAAGGCACCACAATTTCTGGCTCACAGCATTTCTCTGTTTATCAGGACAGGGGGCTTGTCCTTCAAGGACAACAGAGGCTGCAGGAGTCATTTGGGTGTTTCTAAAAGTAAAACTATTGAGGTGTTTAGCAGGCACAGACAAGACACAGCTGGTAGAGATACAGCACAGATTTCTGCCATGAGAGAAGGAGAAGAATGGAAAATACAGAAATACAACCCAGAAATACAACATTTGGCTTATGGCTGGCGTAAGCCAAAGTCCTCCACACTCCACAGGTCTCGTGTGGCTTTGCACATGATGGTGCAGAAGCAGGGCTGGGCCTCACAGCAGAGAGGTTCCCCTGCAGGTCTGAAAAGGCAGCTTGCATCTGGCCAATTCTGCACCAGGAACAAGAACTTGAGCCACTGCTGCTCTTTGGTTCTGCTGCAGGTGCTGCGAATTCACCAAAAGCAGGTTGAGACCCCATATCCAGCCAGAAGAAAACAGGACTTTGAACCAGCAAGGTTCCTGATCCTCTCTGATTCCTGCCATTGTGTTTTTCCTTGCCCTTTTTATCCCTCTTTTCCTGGATCTACACTTGCACTTAAGAAGATTCTTAGAAAATAAGTTTCCATTATCAAATCAGGGCACATACTCAGCTCCACTCATTGCCCACCATCTCACAGATCATTGTGTAACAGCTCCACTGGTGCTTTTTTTAAGCTCCACTCATTTTAAGGGAGCAAGAGGGACACAGGACACTTCAGTCACTGCTCCTGTGTCCCTGTCTGAGCTGCAGTCCTTATCTGGCAGGCCACCAAACAGCTTGTCTTGAGCTGGAGTTTCTCACCCACTCACTCAGCCAATTTTCCTGAAGTTAATACTCATTCCTGACACAGGCTTTACCCAGCTATCCAGTGCCTGAGCATGAACAGAGAAAAACCTCTGTATTCTGATTTTAGGCACTGACAGGATTTAATTCACATGTGAATAGTGGCATCATAATACAGGACTGACTCATTCCAAACTCTTTTGAACAGAATTTCATAAAACTCAGTTGCATTTAAATCCTGAAGCTTTCCTGTTGTTTTTAAAAAAAAAAAAAAAGGTTACTCTTAAAGAGAATTTCATAAGGTTATGGTGTTTGGACCTCTCTATACTGGGAAAGAGATAAGATCTCAGATTTTAAGAACAGTACCCATATGACTTAATGAGTTCAGGGAGCTGGAACAGATATGAAAGTGCACTGAGGGGTTTCTTTGGGGAAGAGATTATGAAGAAGCAGTGTATTTGCTTTAATCACAATTGTAAATGCCTGCTCAAACCACTAGGCTACTTCACACATTTTAAAATTATGAGAACAAGGGCCTTTAACTGCAAGGGCCAGAGAGAAGTGAGCATTTCTGCAACCTGACTTGCACCTGCCATCAAAATACTCTGAAGACTTTTCATTGTGGAGAAACTTGAACACTACAATGAACAATTGTTAGCTAGAAAAACCTGGCTGATCTGTCACCAGCACAATTCTGTTATAGGCCAAAGTTAATATAAGATAGAAATAAAAAGATTTAACCAGACCTTTTGATTCAAATACCTCTAATCAGTTTCTAGTTAAAACTAGTAAATATTAGGCAATCTTCTTCTTTCACTGAAGATAAAACAAAAAAACAATTCTATCTGAAATGTGCAGTGTTTGCCTTCTCCATTTCTTCCTGAATTGGAAGATTTAAGGGGGTGATTGAGATACAATCAGGATTAGCAACCCAGTAAAATTTTACAGTGAACAGGAAAGCATGAAGATTTGTATAAATATTTGCAGAAACTGAAAAGAGCAGATGCACAATCAAATAATCCAGAGGATGTGTGCACACTTGCTTTTAAAAAAAAACATTTCTGCCCCAACCTCAAAAAATAACGAGACAAAGAGAATGCTTTCATCAGCTGGACAGCTCCACAATCCATCAGCAGTCTGAGTTTGCTGCCAAAATAGAAATTATTAGGGAAAATATCTTTGTGGAAAGAAGCTTCAAAGCATATTCTTGTCAGTGTAGACTTGAAGGTCAGTTTGTCTAAAGGGACAATGTAGCCTGCATTGATAACAGTGATATAACATGGCTGTAAAAGTAACTATATTGAATCCAAAAAGCATAAAAATCAGGTGAAATTGTACTGGCATCATTTCAAGTGTCCACACTGACACGAGCTCTGTTCCCTGAGAGACTGGGGCCCTGTCTCAGGCAGATATCCCCAATTCATGTGTCTGCATCACTCCTGTTTTCCCTCTAAGATGGTTTTGCAGAGCCGTGCCAGTTCCTACTGAGTGTGAGAAGATTCACAGAGTGTGAAATCTTGCAAACTAAATGAGCCATAGGAACAGTTTGCCCAAATCCCATATGATCAGCGTGGTAACCCAGTCACCTAGTATGTTATTTCCATTATTAGCAATAGCAATTATTCAGGCAAAGAAATGACAGAATAAACCCCTCGCTCCGAGCGTTTGCGCAGCGCCGGGTCTGAAAAAAGGATTATTATGTTTTTCCACGCACAAAGGACAACTGTATGCTAATGTCCCCCTTTTCCTTCACTAAGCTGCAGGGAAAGAGGCTTGTCAGGCTCCTGGACAGCTCACACTAATGCAAGGAGGCTCACTCAAGCTCAGAAAATGAGCTAAGGCATCTTGAGTGCCACAGACTTTCGACGGCAGCTGGAAGGGAGGAACCTGTCAGCCAAGGGGAGCCCCCAGGCTGGGCACAGTGCTGGGGAAAGGGCTTTAGTGGGAGCTTTCTGCTTACTGCCCAAGGAGAGTCCAGCCTTGCAATCTTGGAATCACACCCCCAGCTTCCCTCCAAAAAGGCACCAGAGCAACCAGAAAATTTCAGGTCAGGTTTTCTCTGCCCCTGACCCCAGAGAATTTGGGCACTGCCACCTGAAGCTTTGCTCTGCCGTAAAGGAAAGCAGTATTTCTAAGTGATGACCACACAGAAAACCTCAGAGCAGACACTCATTAAAATGCACAGCATAATAAAAGAATTTACCTAGAGGAAGATAAAAGACTAGAAGAACAGTTAATAAAAAAGTGTCCTATTTGTGAAGAAACTAACAAGTGAGAAATTGCATTTTCACAACTGAGGTGACTGTTCCTTGACAAGCATGTTGAAACAGGTTTTAGTTCTACTCCATTTATAGCTACCTTCAGATAGAGTACTGGGTGTAGTTAACAAGCACAAGTTGCTTTGAAGGTTTTGCTTTTGGATTCTGGTTTTTTAAGGGGTTGGGGGTTTTCTGTATTAGGGATTTTGAGGGGTCGTCTTTGTTGGCATTTTTCTAAGAACCGTAGTTTGGATTTGTTTGCTTTTTTTAAATTTTTTTAATTAAACTAAACATTATGTCCTGCTAAATTTTTTTCCAAGAAATTTAGAAGAGGAAGAAAAGAAATGCACACCCTAATCTAACATTGAAACATTTGTCTACCCAAACATAGCCATTCGTTTGGCTAAGTAAAGATGTCCTGTTTGCAATCAAAATCAGAGATGACAATGACAAGAGAAGTGGAAGGTGCAGGACAGGAAACCTTTGACAATCCATCACCATCTGCTCAAATTTCACAAAAAAAAAAAAATCTGTGCAACTGAACCTTGAGGAAACAGTATGAGAAGATTTTCAAATGCTTTAGAACAAAGATAAAAAAGCACTGATTAAAATTCATTATGAGTCCCAGTACGCTCATTTTCAACCCACCAGTTTGAGCAAGTTTTGCAGAAACTCTTGGCACAAAACCTTTTAACTTGTTACAGATCAAGTGTGAGAAAAACTGTGGGTTTATCCCTGAAGCTGAGAATTCAAGTAGTTCCATACCAGGTGAGTGCAATAACACCATTTGAGATTTATCAAGATAGCTTCAAGATTTACTTCTCTTAAGGTGGCATCTAAATATTAAAAGAAAGCAAGCACTACTGCAACAATAATTATTTTGGGGTTCCTTCCCTGCCTGTGAGTAACATCCCTTTGGCACTAACTCATCCCTTTCACATTTAATTATGGATACACTATTGCAGACACACCACAGATTAATGACTGGGGAGGAGTCCTTGTGAATCATGCCACGTTCAGCTGAGCTCCTCTTTCTCCCACTCTCAATTCCTACCTCTAATGCTTGCTCAATTAGGTTTCCCTGTCAATACCCTAAGAAAATATGATGCACAGACTGGAGGTGATCTCAGTGGTGGCATCAATATTTTAATCTAATGAATATGAGCAATGAACTACTCTAAAATTAATTTCGGTTTTCTGGGAGTTTCTGCTTTTTTTAATCAAACCTTCTCCTCGCTTTTTGTATGCATAAGGTTTGGGGGCCACCCTTTATTTCTTTCTTTTCTGATTCATGCAAGGCTCATCTGGGACTGGGGCAGGGTTACAGGGCTGGCACACAGCACCTGACCCAGGAAGGACCAAGCACACACAGAGATTTGAGGAGAAATCCCACAGCTCCCTCAGTCTGGGAACATGTCTGCCTGCATCCAAAGACCCACATTTACCTCTGGGAAGGGACTGGAGCACACAGGGAGGAGCAAGAATCATGCTGCAGACCCCACCACCCCAAAACAGCCTTGAAACCACAGCTGTGACAGAAGTCCCTTTGCTGAATCATTCCATTTTATAGGATCTTGAGTGCTGCTTCATTACATGTCCTAAATAGAGCTCTAATATCGAGATGTCTTGATTCATCTTTTAAATCTGGAGATGATCATACATTGCTTTAACCAGCCCCAACCTAAATAAAGAGCATCAGAAAGATCAAAGAAAGATCAGAAACAGTTTTTTTGGTGGTTGAAAAGGAAATAGACAAATAACATGCTTCTAAACATTTTTGGAAAAGGCTCAAGCTTTCCTGTATTCCAAAAACAGTAATTATACAGACATTGTTCAAGAGAGATAAAAATTATCCTTCAACAGAAGATTCTTAATCAAGACTGCAAGATTTAAATTTCTCCCTAAAAGAAGGGCTGTGCTGCAGTCATCATTCACTGGGCTTGGTAAAAAAAGTTATTAAATCCAACTGCATTTTAGGTCAAGATGAAATAAAACAGCTGAAAGTGATCCTTTCCTGCTTGCATATCTATGTCTCCAAAATCTAGAAGCTTTTATTTAGTTCACTTGGAATCAAATTATCAGGAAGCAATTAGCCTTCTTAAAATGGAAAAAGGCTACATCATGCTCACTTATTTTTAATACCTCTTATCACATCCAACAGGGAATAGTGAGGATAAAGGGAGAAAAAGATCACTGCTCACAAAGAAAAGCATTCATTAGGCAGATACACAATACACCTCAGAGAAATCCACTGCTACTGCCACCTCATATTGCTGAGCTCTGAATTTATACACTGTTAAAAAGGAGGTTTTTTTGGGAACTGGTGCCCTGCTAGTCTCCTTACAGCCTTGAGGTCTCTCAGAGCACAGAGGACTATAACTGGATTACTCTACATCATATTTTGTACTGATGTGCCTTTGCAAGGCAGGACCTCTTCATCCTCGGCATTACAGAAACACAAAATAAAGGAGACACACACAGATACTCAGAGTTGGGACAACTAACACTGGCCTCTGGTGGCCTGTGCAGAAACTGGCCGGGCTCTGGAAATGGAAATTACTGAGGCAGGACCATGCCTTCCTTTGAGAAGAGCCTACCCAGAGTGCCTGGGGCTGTGGTGTTAATTAACCACCTGCCACCTAGGACTGAACAGACCAAGAAACCCTGAGCTGGGGCTGGTTTTCCCAGGCCAGCCAAGTCACAGGTACTGTTTAACCTCTCAAACCTTTCCCAGCCTCTCTCCCCACTCTGGTTTGCTGCAGGAACAGCCTGTTCCCCTAAGCTTTAAGGTATCAGGTGCTTTTGCTCACAGCAAAAGTGAGACATCTCACTCTGAATCAGGCAGTTCTGCTACAAAACCTTATAGGGTTGGGCTTTGGGGTGAAATCTGCCTTTTTCCTCTTCAATCTGAAATGCAGAGGTCACTGCTGATGATCACTGCTCAGCAGGGATCCTGAGTGTCCCTGGTCCCAGCACTTGGATCTCTTTTTCCAGGTGCCTCCCTGCCAGCTCACAAGGATGCCCCTCCTTCCCCAGGGGGCTGGGAACAGACTTGCCACCCCCTGTAGCACCAGGACAGCCTCAGAGAGCAAAAGCAAATGCTTACCCAGTTTTAAGACCTAATTTTTTAGGTGGAGGGAGACTTTGCACCAGCAATTCATGTACAGAAAACTGAGAGAAGTTTTTGGAACTCATCTGGAGTGTTCTGGAGAGACTGCTGGGAACACTCCCTGTTGTCTGACACTTCTGAGTGGGAATATCTTTGTCCTGTGCATCCCTTTCAACTCCCCTTTGCATTGCTGTTTTCACTGGGTCCATCTGGTGCAGTTGCAGATCCCTGATACCCCCTATTTTATCAGGAGAACAAAAAGTGCCCATAAGCTGCCTCCTGCCAACCAGAGGGGAAGAAATTTGCCAAGGGCCTCGGTAAGCAATGCCCCAGGTAATTCATGCTGCCCAGAGCTTTGCAGGAGGTTGGATTTACTGTGTCTTTTGTGCACAGCAATGGTCAATGCCCTTGCTCAGCTCCCCAACAGCTGGGGGAAGAACTAGTCTCACAATTTGCTATTTATTTCAGCCATGTATCCCTCTAAAAGAAGAGGCAGGTTCCTCTTTTGCAAAGATCAGGTAAGAACACAGACAGCAGGGGCTGACTGGGACAGAGCTCCAGACCACCAGAGTGGTTCTTCTGGTGCATCTCTCAGACCAGCCACATTTCCCTCATCCCCTCATTGCTGCAGGCACGGCTCAGCACCAGCACAGCCACCTGGCAGCTCACAGGAGACGAGCTGGGAGGGCCAGAGCCTCCTGGCAAGGCCAGATCCAGCACATGGTCTTCCCAGGCACAGCTTGGATCAGGGGCATTCATCCTTCTGCTGCACTGACAACACCCAACAGGCAGTCACACAACATCCTCATTGTTCATCCGGGAGAAAAAACAACCTCAGAGCGGCCACAAAAGGAAAAAAAAATATGTGTGGGCACTCATGGCCCAACATGTGCTTTGTCTGGTCAGCGATACTGCCAAGAAAGAAGTGGCACTTGGCCAAAAAAGCCTCAGCACAGCAAGAAAACCCAGTGAAAGCTCAATTATGAGGTGGCAAAAGCGGTCACGGGCGTTAGCGGCGATGCGAGGCAGCGCGAGCGCGCGGGAACGGCCCCGTCCATCTGCCAGGGGCGCGGGGACACGGCTGGGTGACAGGCAGGGCTGGTCAGAGTGACAGAGCACGCTCTCAGCACCTCAGCAGAGCTGCTCTCCACGTGCTGCCCAACGCCTGTCACGCGGCGCAGGAGTTGTAAAGACGTTTTCAAAGGACGGTAATGAAGTGGCTCTGCGAATCGCTAGGAAGAGCTCCACTCGAGCATGAGGGACTTGGCAGGGAGTGAAGCATGGAGACCAAAATATAAAAAGCAGGTGATGAAAATAAATCCCTTCCTCCTACCATGGAGATCTCATCCTGAGTTTTCAAGGAGACAGCAAGTAGCTGAAGTGAGGGGCTGCTGACAGCAGAGCAACCATGGGGTATGCAGTAACCACAGAGCTGCTGCTGGGCTATGGGACTTGTTTAGATCACTGGGAGTGCCCATGTGGTGCTCCCAGTGAAAACCACTGGATTTTAACACTTCTGTTAGCACTTAATACCAAAAGATGAACTCTGGATTGATGGGAGGCGTTCAGCCTGCACGGGCGCCTCATATTTGTGGGCTACTAAAATTGCCTTTACAAAAAAAACCCCAGAGGCTTTGTTCTCCCACGTTTCAAAACCCTCCTCAAGCAGCATTTGGAGATATTCTCAGCCTGCCTCATTCCCCTTTCCTTGCATTCCCAGTGAGCCCTGATCTTTGCCTGAGCTACACCACAGGCAAGTCTGTTCCTAGGCAGGTCTTGTGCCTTTCTGATCCTGACTTGCTGCATCCACTGCATTTTTTGGGATGATCTGGAAGGAACACACCCCATTGCCCAAAGCAGCTCACTGCTACTGAGGCCATGCCATCACCTCAGTGGTGTCCTGCAGGTGTGTGCCCAGTGACAGCACTGCTCCTGCCTGCAGCCTGGCCAGCTTCACCTGCCCCTGCTGCTCCCTGACATGTTTTCACCTGCATGTCACCCCTGACAGCACAGCAAAATCCACGGAGTTTTGGTCCCACGGATGGGCAGCATGCATTGGATGAGGAGCAAAATCATGCTCATGCCCCAGGAAAACTCACAGCACAACCAAATCAAATAATAATAATTAAAAAGTCAAGCCACAAACCATTTTCTGCATTGTCTGGAAAGCCAAATGCAGTGGCTGCAGGCATAAACCCCTTCCTTGCAGTCCCTGTGAGGAATGGGCTAGCACTTCATTAGTCATCCATTAAATACTTTTCTACTCTTACAGCCCAAGGTGAGCCAGAGCCAGTGATCCAGAGTTTAGCAGATTAAAAGCACTCTCAGTTCCTGCAACCATTCTGTCCTGCAGTAGTTTAATTTATCTAGACTATCATCAATACATAAACCATTTTTGTAAACATATTTGTTTCTTCAGCTTTCTGTATGCAAGCTTTCATTTCAGTCTTGCTTTCATTCTCTTGACCGTATCTTTTTCCAATTACATTTTTTCCTTTTTGCTACATCTACTGAAGGAAAAAAATATATGCAGGTGTATAACCAGCAACCCATAAATTTTCTATACAAATGCACCTTTATAATGTGAGGAATAAAAAAATAGCCCAGTCATGTCAAGCTGCTTTAGAACTGTAAAAGGATCAAAGTATTAAAACACTTACATGAACTTGAATACGTAAGGCTAGCCAAAATATCCAGTGAAAGAAAGCTTTTTGTGATAAATATTAGTTTGATAGAAATCTTACAGCAGTTTCAGTTGGGATTATAGGTTGGGGATTTTTTTTCCTACAAGTCTTGTCAAGAAGTGCCTGCCTAACTGTCTCTTCTGATTGAGGTTTTAATCCTCTTGAAATTCATGAACTGCTTCTGAAGGTAATTCAGCACCTGAAACTGCTCCACTGCTTCTCAGGGGAAAACAGGAGTCAGTCAGTCCATGACACCTTTCACAAAAACAGTAATATTTACTTGCAGAAAAAAGATTGCAAAGTAAACATCTGTGTGTTTGTGTGTGTACACACACTGTGGATGCAAATATATGTGTAGGTATACAAAATATAAAAATATCTCATGAATAACTCAAAAGTAAATGTTGTCCTAAGACTCTTGACAGGTGGGGTTTAAAAATCTGCTTTCAAGATCCTGAGTACATCACACAGTCCTAAAGGGTCTGCACTTTCTGGTTGCAGAAAGCTGAGCTTTCAGACATTTTGAATGAAAAATAACTGCTTATGAATGAAAAAAATGACTGCTTATGTGAGGAAAAAGTGCTCCAGAGCTGCCACTCACTGTAAGGACAGGCAGAGAAGAGCTGATGTGCAGGATCACTGAGAAGTGAAGCCAGGAATACACTGCCTTGCCAACCCATCACAATAGTTTTAACTACACAAAAAAACCTGGAGATTTGGGACATTTGGAAGCATCACCTCAGCCATGGGATGAGTGCCCCCATAGAGAAGAAACCCAGAGCTGTTCAAGTTCCTGCATGAGGGCTGCAATGACAGGCTGGCATAGTGATGTGCAGCCTCTTGATTCCTTCCACCCAGATTTCAGCCCATTCCAGGATAATCCTTCAACCAGTCTGTCTTTGGGACAGGAAGGACAGCCAGTAAACACAAGATCAGTTTGGACCTAAATGGACAAAATAAAGATGGGGGAAGAGAGCAGAGTGCACAAATCCACCTTACAGAAAGGAAATTAAAAGAGAGTGAGGAGCACTTAAGGGACCTGCCCCATCAGCAGAACTTGTCTATGAATGACCTGTGAATTAAATCACACATTCAATCCTGTAAGCCACAAGCCATTCTCTTATTGAGACAGCCAGAATTCTTCTTAAGGAGAACAATGGATTTTCTGAACAGAAGCATAACTCAGACATTTCTATGGGTTAGGTTAGTTCTGAATACCAGAGCCATATGACTAGATCCTTCCTAATGAGAATTTAACTGTTTAGAAAAGTAAAATAAGTTTTCTGAGAAAGTATGGTGGTATTCAATTCAAAGCAGATCCAACAAAAGAATGTTTTAGACATCTAAAGCTCCCCTTGTGAAGGGCACTTGTAAGGCTTTGCCTTTTATTTTTCATAAGCATTTATGGAGCCCTTATCAAGCTGGACAAAGTTCCTAACCTCTAAAATTACTGGATTCTGTACACTTGAACTGATCAACAAATGTTGACTGCATTTTTTTTAATTGAAATAAATTTGAAATAAATTGAATTTAAATAAATTTGTTATATAAGCACAAACATTATTTAAGGAAAACATTGTTATTATTTTGTACCTCATACAAACCTTAGTTACATTTCCTTTCTTCAGTTTTATCATGTAACTTCAAAATTAATAGAGAATTCCTTAATGTGGTTTTCATGTAAGCCAGTAAGGGGAAATAAACTTTACAACAGCATTTAAAAGATAATCCAATTTTAAGCATTAACTCGGCCAATCTATCTTATAAATTTTAGATTAACTGATACCAATTTACGTATTAGTGTTTAATTCTGGGCTTGATGGCCCCCAGGGATGTTTCAGAATCTTGCCATGCTTCATTGATCACATGCTGATATCTTGTATCAGGGAATATAATCAGAATGAGTGTATAACTTACAATAGCAAAGCTGTTGCGTGGTGGGCAAACAGAAGTTTTTACAGACAGTTTGTACCAATTAAAAAAGTTCAGCCAGTTAACTAAATACCTGAGGCAATCTTTCAGCCTTCAAAGTTGGAGAAAAGGTCTGTTTCAGCACCAAAGAGTAATTATATCCAGCCTGTGACTGGCAGTTGAGTTTACAGAAAGGTTAAGAAAGCCCTATAGGTCAGCATAGCCAAATAATACCGAGATAGCTTAGGAGAAAACAGTAATTGAGGAGCAGAAATGTCAACACTTAATCATAGTCTCTACCATTTTTACTGGGTTGGAAGAAAACATCTGATGCCCAGCTCCCAAACAGTTCTTGCAAAACAGTGCCCACTCTGTTTGGAAGAGATCTGGATGTTCCATTTTCCTGGGGAATCTGCTTTTCCCAGCCTTCCTTCTGCAGTAGTTACAGCACAGATTATTGAGCATGGAAAACTTGTGCAGCAAAGAGTCATTTCCCTGAATCCTCCCAGTTTCTTCAGTCTTTAATACCAGCTAAAAGCAATTCTTGAATGTCCTTAAGAAAATGGTGGAGAGCTTAAGAAAAATATGGATGGAGGCCATATGAATACTGTTCATTACTTTAGATCAAGCCTTAGAGACTGTCATATCATTGTCCCCTAGTTTTGTACAAAAGAAAAAGGCCTTGTACCCACATAGATTTCAGAAAGAAAAGCTGTCCCACTGAGCAGGTGATAAACCCACAATTCCAGCCCCAGGATGTTGTTGCCATCCCATCCAAGAGAAAGTGGCTGGAGCAGAAAGGCAGTCACAGTAACTAACACAACATTTGTCCCAATATTGCTCAGTAAGTGAATGACAGCATGAAATATTCCCTCTCCCCTCTCATTACTTTTATGTTCACAAAAGGGGACAAGTCTTGCTAGATAACCCTGCTGTCCCACATGGGGTAAAAGGGGAGAAGTGTGGGGTGACTTAAAGCACAGCTTATGGCAGAAAAAAAAAAAAATATCAAAAATGGAAGGAAAATGTTACCATATCATTCTGGGAATGTAAGGACCTCTGCAGCACTGTCTGGAATAGAGAGCTCAACTGATTTACTGCTCTCAAAGCAGGCAGGGGAGAAGGCACCCTCATGTTAGATGAAGACATTAAGTGAGGAAATTACTCTTATAGGAGTGAATTAATTTTCATTGATCCAATTTCCTGACAGACATACCAGCAGTGAAGCATTTACTAACTGTGAGCTCCTCTTTTGTCAGGTATCCCCTCCTTAAGCTTTTACTGCAGAAGCAGAAAAAGAGAACTAAAGAATGGAGGAAATACTTAACATTTCTCTCAAATCACCAATTAGTGCTACTCTGGAGTAAAAGCTGTCTCATGCTGTTCAGCCTTTAAAAAAAATTTGCTGAAAACAAGAACAAGGATGGCATAATACAGAAATGCTGCTGGATTAAATTCCTTGGACAAAACATTGCATTTCTTTCCCTTATTTGTTGCACCTTTTAATATGCTTTGAGGGTAGCCCAATGAGTTCAAATTCAATATTTAGCTGCAAAAGTAGACAGTAATGGCAAATGTAAGACTTCATGATCTTTACCACTTCTTACCTAAGGAAAATTTTTATTACCATTTTGCCCAAATGATAGAAACAGTTCTTTCCTGGCTATACATCCAGATGCAAAAAATTGGAGTTTGGGCAGAAATCAGCAGCTTTATTTAATAGGTATAAAATTCACATGTCACATCTTGATCAAAAATGGATACTCAATAGCAAAGTTCTTAATTGCTAATTTCAACTAGGATCAGGTCTCCAACTAGAGTACAGCATAATTTAATCCATGAATATAAATATTTGAAGGAAAGATTCAGCTCTCCTAACAAACAAACCTTCAAATATAACACAAACTCACAGTGCATAAGCAAAAGAAAAACATTCCTTCACTTTCAGGTTTTATACCCATTGCTGCTGATGCACAACATCAGAACAGAGGTTTATTTTAAAGCTCCCTGGTCTTGGGAGTTAAAAATAAATAAAATAAAATAATCAGATGACTGGTTTGTCTATTCATTTATTTATTGCATTTCTAGCTACCTTTTTTTAAAAGAAAATATCTATCTCAGGTACACCCTCAGTATTGAGATACTAAAGGTTAATAAAATGACATCATAGATTCTATTTTATATCTCCATTTTTGATCAGCCATCCTTCTAGTGGAGGCACAAGGCTTGATCTTGGTTGAAAGCTTGGGTCTTGCTGAGCTTTCATTTTTCCTAGCCTCTATAAATTTTTGGTATGAAATTTTAATTGACTTAATTTCCCAGAGTCATAGAATCATTTAGCTTTGAAAAGACTCCTGAGATGATCAAGTGCCACCGTTCACCTCCTGCTGCCCAGGCCAGCTCTAAACCATTCCCTGAGCACCACATCCACAACTCTTTTCAATCCCTCCAGCATGGGGACTCAGCCACTGCCCTGGGCAGCTTCACAAGCTTTTCAGTGAAGTTTTTTCTAATCACCAATCTAAACATCCCCTGGAGCAGCCTTGAGGCCATTCCCACTTGTCATGGTGTTTGCTAATTTGGAGAAGAGACCAACATACACCTCACCCCAATTTGCTTCCAGTAGTCATAAGATTCTTCTGAGCCTGCTTTGCCTCAAAGGACAACACAAGAGCAGCAGCTTGTTTTGGCATTGTGAGATATGTTAAATACATCAGTGGGATTTTTTTGTCTAAATGAGAGATGAAAAGCAGCTACGGAGCACATCTATCCATGTGGATGCATGATGGTGACAACAATAATTTAGCATCACTGTGGCTATATGAAAACTTTTAAAAAGAACTTTCACTGTGTGTGAGGAACTGATGGAAAATCTGCATCAGCTGAAATGGGAATTCTTGTACTTTCTGCATTTCTTCTTTGTGAGGCTGAACACTCCTGGTAATGCATTATTTCCCTCAGCCTTAGTCATTCCCATGCCCTGGCACAAGCAGTGTTGTCTGTCATAATTTCCCATTTATCCACACACCCAGACAGGATTTAGTCCCTACAAATCCATTTCTAATTGTAATAATGGTCAAAATAAAGGTGCAAAGCTTTAGCAGCTGTGTCATCCACTGTCTTCTGCTCACAGAACATGCTGGGACAAGAAATTCCCTGTCTGTATTGGCAGTTCTGCTGCTGCCAGTGAAACAGGTGCACCAGGAAATTTCAAAAAAGAAAGGTGAGAGCATTCCAGCAAGGAGAAAATCATGCCTCACATGAATAATACCTGAACTTTCTAAAATTTGAGAAATATCTAAAGAATTAAGGTTATTTACAAAACAGAGCAGTGTGTTGCCAGGGCACAAAAGGAATTTTGAGACTCTGGTACTATCACAGTTTAAATCTGCATGCTCACAGGTCAGCTAAAGGGAGCCCTGCACCACAAATGCAAATAGAACAGAGAATTTAACAGAGATTCAGCGCTGAAAAGAATTCAAATACATGCCCACTGTGGCAGCTCCCTATCCATGAAGAATTAGCCATTCTTTTCCAATTTATTCCTGTGATACAACAATTAAAAGCTCATCTCTCTTCCCCACAGCACATGGTCCTGACAATAATTTGTTCATGCTGTTTTGAATATGAGTGTGCAAGATATTTTCAATACTGTTAGATCACTTTCTGTTCCCACTATTAGATGAACTTATGATATTTATTGTGCTCCCTCTTCCTAGCTGTGACATTTCACACAAATCAGGACCTCTCTATTGACCAGCAGCTCCAAGTCAGCCAATCATGGAACAAATTCAAGTGAATCTTGAATTTCAGCTCCCTTCTCATTAACTCCCAATCACTGCAAATATCAAACTGCAGTACATGGTGGGAAACAGAGGCTTTCTTTTCAGTACACCCTTAAACCAAGAAATCCAGATAGTATGGAATGATATTTAGGAAAATTAAGTTTTTTAAATCTCTATCCCTTGAAAAGAAAGACACTGTGTGTCATGGACTCCAGAAAATATCACCTCCACATATCAAATCATTTATGAGACACCAACTTCAACAAGGCTGATGGCAACTTCAAGCAGAAAGGTCAAAAATCAATGGCCTTGTCAGGTTTAGAGGGAAATAAGAGGGTGTTTTGGGAGCAGAAGAAGTTGGTGATTCACTTTTAATTTAAGTGGGGTGGGTAAAGAGCTATCATTCTGATTTTCTTTGCTTCAGATTCCAAGGCAATGCTTGAAGTGACCCATACAAAACATGTGGGGTTTGTTCATTTGTGGGGTTGTATTTGCAATTCAGTCATTGACATCCCACATGAACTTGAAAAATAGATCACACTTTCCCATATCCAAGCATTTTATATGTGGGGACTTGCTGAAATTCCACACATTTTCTTCTCTATTATTCTAAAAATGAAAGTCTTCCCTCATGAATACTTCTGAAAGCAACTTGCTGTCTGGAAAAATAATTAATGGAAACCCAAGTCTCCAAGAAGTGTGGAAAGATGTTCCCAGAGTTCAGCACTGGAAAATCTTCCCAAGGTTTTCCCAAGGCTTCTCCACATTTTCACCTCTCTAACAACCCTAAACAAAGAACACTTGACTGGTCAGAAGGAAATCAGGAGTGTTGAATTATCACCTACTCACACATCACACTGTACAGTAATAAAACAAATTAGGGTTGGTAAACAAAGACTCCTGTGAGCACAAAAATCAAAAAATGGCTCCATTCAGCATTAACTGGGACTCCATGACTACACCAGAAAATACACATATACTTGAAGAATGTCTTATTTCAGTGTCCTAAGAACCCTTCATAACAAATTGGCTAAAATGGCCACATCTATCTTTACTGTGAGATGCATGAGGAAATTATTTTACTGCTTTAACTCATCTCAAAACACAGAAAGAAAAAAAAAAAAGAAAAAAAGAAAAAATAATAGGTGGGGGGAATAGCAGATTAACTTGGGCATTAACTGCAGCCCACTGAGAAGAGAATGAGTAACTATCCTTAACTCACTGGTGATAACTCTTGTCTCCAGCTCTCCACTGCCCTCAGTCAAGAGCAATTCTGTTCAAGTTAGTCAAATGGACTGAGTCAAAATTGGTTTGAAATCAATACTGAGTTCAAGAACTAATGAAACCTAGGAGAGAGGTTTTGTTCAGTCTTTTGTTTCCAAGGAAGAAGGCCATGGGGGGAGAGGGAGTGGTTTTTTGTCAGCATTTAAAACTTGGCTCAGGTTCAGTCCTTCTTTCCCCATAAAATACCACTAGGAAAATTGAAGTTTCAAAGTACCAGTTTGTCATTGTAGTTTAGGGGTCCTTGCTGAGATTTTTTTGTTGTTGTTGTTGGGGGGAAATGGCTGTGCAGTTATTTTTAGTAGAAACTCCAGAATTTCACATTTTAGAATAAAAAAAGACATTTTAAGAAAATGTTGTCTAGCCTGAGGATTTAAATACAGTTTTTGACAAAGCTTTTATTGCATAGCATTATCTTTAAGATTTACTTCACTTATCATTATCCCACTCTGACTTTTTTGGTGATAAATTCAATTAACACACCCAGGTTGAGTCTGTTTTGCCTGTTATGGTGTTTGGTGAGTCATCTCTCTTTGTCCTTAACCCATAAGGTTATATTCTGTTATATTTTCTTTCCCTTGTCCAGTTGCAGAGGGGAGGAACAGAGTGTGTTGTTTATGTGTGTTGTTTATTTTTTTGGGGGGGATGGTGTCTTTTTCTTTTTTTTTTTTTTTTTTTTTTAGGTGAATAGCTTGCTACAATCAACATCTGAATTTTAAGACCCTACATGAACATACATTTACTCTTCAGAATCCTGACACCTGCTAACAATTTTCAGGCTGACATTCTCAGAGAATACTTGTGCATGTTAAAGCTGGCCCTTGAAGAACCTAAAATTTCAAATAGGCTAGAAAGTTTTTGTTTTTTAAATAAAAGTCATTTTTAGCAAAATACATTTGCACTCATCACAGAGGTATCACACAAATTTTAGCCTTTGCCTACAAACATTATGGGCTTCACTGTCCACCTTCTCTGCATGGAAATGTAATTCAGTGTACAAATTACAATGACATTTAAAACACTAACATTTATGCTAAGTGTATGTATAATCTCTTGCAAAAGTATATACTGATATGGACAAAGAAAAGCAAATTAAAATGGTTCAGTTTTGTCTTTTACAACACTTGAAAATACAGATGAAATCACACTCTGCCTGAAATCATCAAGCAACTGTACAGAAAAATCCTTCCAAAGGTCATCTGTGGTGATCACTGCACACCTTTCTGAAAAAGCCCACTTTTCACAGCACAAGCCTGCTTTGAAAGGACACATCTAAAAGTTGAATTTGCTCTGGTAAACCAACAACCAAACCACAAAAAAGTTGCCCCCACCAAAAAAAAAAACCAAAAAAAACCACAAGCAAACCAACCAACCAACCAAAAACCTTATATCAAAGTCAGTGTAAAGAAGATAGAGATATAGATGTTAGCATGGAACTATGGAACTGTTATTTATTTAAGCAGTCCTGGGGATATTCACATGCTTCCAATCCTGTTCCTTGAAGTGGTTTGACAAACCAGGCAGTGCTTCCAGCATGGGAAGTCTGACGTGGCTCTGCTTACAGAGACAATTTCTGGCATGTGCAGAAATTCCTCATGGCTGCTAGACAGAGTCCTGTTTTCCTTGCAGTGATGTCTCTGAAATATTCAGAGATGACCAGAGTTAACTGGCAATTATCCTCACAGAGCTTTAAGTCCTGGTTTGCATCTCTTGCCCTTGCAAAGAGTGGGATCAACAGGGTTTTTTTTAACTTTCAAGGCAATTATCATCCCACATCTTTGTGAAAGATAAATCTTGGACAAACACAGGCACACACATAGTTATTTTCACATTCCTATATGTGATATCAAAAAAAAAAAAAAAATAAAAATGCTTGTTCCTTGCTTCCCCATGAAAGAAAACACTGTACTCTCAACATCACAATTCCCCATGTGAGAAATTTTTTTACTGGGCTCATACTTCCAAGTAGTGTCTGTACTAAGGTATATTCTTCAGAACTAGGAGGCAGCCCTGGGAAAAGAAGGCAGTAAACAAAACTGCCTGTCTGTTGAACCATTCCTGCATTCTTTTTGGTGTCCACAAGTTATAAAAGCCATCATAACATTTGGACCAAAAGTTTCTCAACAGACAGGGACGCAAAAATTGATTTTTTAAAAGAAAATGTGGTTTATTGCTGTGTTGTATTGGCATTTTAAACAGGAAGAGAAGTGAAATTTTTTATCTCCTGTAATAGCAATAGGAGGTTTTACTTGTTGTTAATGGGAAACATTATCTTACCAGAGAGCTAAGTCTTCTCATTTTCATTTATATAGGAGATTGATTAACACTTAGCTAATTGGCACATGCAAATAAGGATTAGCTGGATTTGTTTTTCTTCACAGCTCAACGACTATAATTTAGATACTTATTTAGATTAAAATCTGTTATTTTTTGAAAGTAATTATCTGCCTGTTGTCAAAAATAACACAGTAAAATATATTACTAATTGTATTTTACACGTGTTTCAAAAAATAGTTAATTAACTTCACTAAAAACGTAAGCACAAAAAAAGCAAAGCTTCACTTCACAGTATTGGAACCAGGTCTCCTGATGAGAGAATAAAGACAAATTTTTTCCTAGTGAAGCGAGGTCAAATAAGTAGAGGATAACTTCAGATGCAGTCACATCTGAAACCATGAAGTTTTCCAGCAGAAAACATCTGCAATGTAACTACAAAGAGGTGAGAATGCAGACTGACTTTTGAATCCCCACTCTGAATAATAGATAATTTTTCCAGCACTGATTTTTAAGGAAGAAAGATCTCCAGGATGCTTGGCCTCCTATTCACCTGCCCTTCCATACTATTCACTGCAAGGCCTATTTTCTAGAGCAGCTTGAGGGTGGCTGCGTGGTTGGATGGGACAGGGCAGCTGTTTTGGGGGCACTTTTTGTGGTTTAAATTCCTTTTTTGGATATTTTGGGCTGAGTGAGAGCAGGTGGTCAGATGCGGGTGTTCGGCAAAGCAGCAGCACGAGAGCAGAGACCTCACAGCAGCAGCTGTGTGTGGCTCAGCTCGTTTTATGGCTTAGGAAACAATGCAGCCTGACACAGAAATTCTTCCAAAAAAGCCTCTCTCTTTGCTCTCTTCCTGCACTGCTACTGGAGGAGCTCACATGGATGGAAATAATTAGTTTTAATATTTATTATCTCACATAACCAAAGCAGTCTAAAGCTAAATCATGTGCATGACACTACAAAGATCTGAAGTTCTATTATCATCTTCCAAGGTTTATCCTATCATATATATTAAAATATTTTAGTAGAGCTTCTCATGAAGCACCAAGCAATAGACCAAAGCCAAGGGCTTACAAGACAATATTTAGAATTCAGAACCAGCACAGTAAAGCTGCAGTGACCCATAGGGCAGCAGCTGGAACTGTGAAATGCAGCCTCTGGTATATGATTGGAATGCTTCTGTGAGGTGGAGTTACTATCTCTCCAGTTTTTCTACAGCAAGTTCAGTGTACTGCAGCCCCAAAATTTATTAAGGTGGTGGAGTTGATCCACCAGACAGTGAGTGGTGACCATAATGAAGCAACTATGGAACTTGACTCAGCTTATTTCCTTCACACTTAATTCAACCTTCCCTTCCCACCTCAAATCCTAGAAAGTAGCACATCCTCTAAAATTAATCTCCACATATTCCCTCTTTGGGTAGCAGGATCCAGGTTCCAGAAAGCTGCCATGGGCACATTTCTGTCACAAAGAAGTGCATTCTGCATGATCAGTGCTCACACCCTGCACATCACAAAGCAGCAACACCTTCATCTGTCCAGGGGTCATTTCTCACCCTCACTGCCTTGAGGTGGAAGCTCCTCAGAAAGCTAAGAGGGAGAAAGCACTCCTTGGATGCTCTCTGGGTGTTTGCCCACTTTTTCTGCTTTGGATCAAATCTGGCTAGCTTAGTTATTTTTCTCTTTGATAGACAAGGGAAAGAACTGGATAATCACATCCCACTCTGTATGAAATAGCCCATCCAGAGATAGCTGGGGAGTCTCTCTCTCCTTTTTTTTACCCTCTGAAGACCCAGAAGAGATGACATCAGGGTTGTCCCCTGCCTGGCTGCATTCTGGATACCAGGAATGAGTGCACAGAAATGTCTGAGGTGCATCAAGGAGGAATTAGCCTGGCTGTAGCTACACAGACTTTATTGACTTTATTTCTCTGTAGTCCATGCACAGTCTCTGTTCCATACACCCTGCATTCAGTGCACATATTACTGGTATTCCATTGGGATGCTCCAGGTACCTTTCCAACACCCTGCTAAAATCAGGTTTAAGCAAGACAGCACCAAGATAACCAGCTTGAAGTTCCTCTCAGATCCAAGCACATCACTGACATCTTGCCTCTAACTGAAACCTAATTGTACTTCCTGAAACAGCTTCTGGATTTTCTCCAGAACTCAGCATAATCACTCCCTACAGTGCTATTTCCACAGTTTAAAGGAACTGTGATCATACCACAAGATGTTACCTCCAAACACCTTCACACAGTAAAATATTAAAACTTTGGGGGCACATGCTCTAGAGCAGAGAACTTCCCACTCAACCTCTGCACAGAACCAACAACTGCCCAAGTTAAATTTAAAATTTCTAAGTTACAAGTATAAGGGGCAGCTCAGAATCAAGCAAGCTCCACACCAAACAACTTGAAAAGTTTGCCAGGAATGTAGAAAAAAATATGCACATTCTCCTTAAAGTCTAAAATAATTTAGAAGCTTTAACTAAAATGTCAGCATGTGTCAAGAAATATTAACTTATATAATACTGCACCATTTTACTTGCCAGATAATATTATAGAAACTTGGCATTCTAAGTGCTTCATGCTTTTCTAAGTGTTCTTACATGACTACAATAACTCAGCATGATTGAAACAGCAGTAAATCTTCCCCTGTTTAATTTTCACTTTCGATTTTATTCCACGGCTGCTATGAGTGCAGTTATATTTGGTTACAACACCAAAACTGTAATGACTTAGATTAAGGGTTCTTGTTTTCAAATACCCAGGCTAAACTGGTCTTTAAGGAGTTGAACACTTCAGCACCCATTTAATCAAATAGCTCATAATTCTACACCACTAACTTCTATATACATAATCTTATATAAACCTCTGCATCCCTGCATGCCTTGAAAAATAAACATTGACTCAACCACCTTTTTGAGGGTCTGAGTCCACGAGGACCTCACTTTGACAAACACCTATTAGCACATCTAAGTTTTCAAAGGAGCCAGCCCCAAGACCCTACAACATTTTTGGTGATTACTACAAGAATATTAAGACAGATTAGCATACTTTCCTTCAGCATAAATACAAGCCTGAGCCATCTGGACCTTAAAACCTGGCAAAGAGTGGACAGAATTTTATTTAGATTTAAGAAAGATGTTCCATAACACTAAGAATCTGTGAACTAGCTTTGATCTAGGTGAATAGAATATAACAAAGTTTTTTTTGTTTTTTTGTTTTTTTTTTTTTTTTTTTTTTAGTTTTTTTAGTTTTCCAGACACCACATAGAGGTGCCTGCAGTTCTATACCAGACAGTAAGAATGCCATACAGAATTACCCCACCCATTTGCAAACATCCACTTTTATTTTTAAGTGCACTTCATATGTTCCTCTCAATGCCAGCTTTGAAATCTTTCCCTGTCTTGGAGACGAGATGAGTGGGAAGTGGCAGAGCAGCAACGAGGACTAAAAGGAAGCTCTGTCCTAGAAGGCAGAGCTAGATTGCCACAAATATCTGTGGTACAGACACCAAATTCCTGGTGGCTTACCAGGATGATCACTTGATACATCATGCTCTTTAAACTTATTCATAAGTTACATCTGCTTTTCTGGGATCCTGAATCCTGTGTCTGCATTTTAGCTCTCATTAACTACTATAAATTAATAAATGAATAGTTAAATAACTTGTTGGAAAACCCTCAGGACCACTAACCAGATGTCAGGGGTTTTAACCTTTCCTAAGCCACTGGGAACAGAACATTAAATAACATTTTTATTATCTCTTGGTTGTTAGATATTTATTCAGCTTTAAAACAGTGACATTCTAAAGGGTGATAGCAAGCCAAAAAAGCACAGCCAGAGACAGCTCCATTCAATCCACATTTCAAAAATACACAGACTTAAATTCAATTGATTTTTTAAAGTATTTTTAATCTTCCTTCCAAAACCTATCACGCAATTAGATATTGTATATTTGGGTTTTTTAACAGGAAACACAGTGAATTGATAGCCTGACAGGGAAATCAATATATTTCTATCTGAATTTTGCTTTCAAGCTACCAGCAAACAAGGGAAGACTGGAGATTAAGAAGGCAGAATTTCTTGGTGGCAGTGTTTTATTTACTGGTAGAGGCAAGGACAAGAAACTAGGGCTGGCAATTCCAGGAATGGGGGTAGGTAGGGCTGTGCAGGCTGCTCCAAAACTATGGAAGCATCCTACACCCAGCACAGGATTTGATTCTACCAGGCAGTTCATGGGACTTTGGTTGGAATGAGATATTCTCCAAGCTCCCTTCCAACCCAAACCATTATAAAATAAATAACCATTAACCAGAAATGGAATGGGATGGTGAAAAATCCTAATTAGTAAAAATAGGGGTTTTTTTCACCCTCTTTTTTCCCCAGTTAAAAAAATGCACATTTGTACGCCCCTGTAACTTTTCAATTCTAAAACAAAAAGAAGTTTTTGAGCCAATGTGCTACAAATATCACACCTGGGTTTTTGCTATATTCACCAGCCAGAAGAGCCTAACTCATCAGCCTAGGTGTGAGTGCAGTGAAAACATGACTCACCCACACTGGTTAATCCCAGGGATTTCAATCCCACCCCATAAACATTCCTGATATCAGCTGTAAAGAGTGATAACCCTCACCTGGCACAACCAGCACATCTTCACCAAAAAGGGCTCTCATTTTAAAGGTTCCATACAATGACCCAAAATGAAAACATCACCAGATGTGAACAACTTCAGGAAAAATCCACTCATCTAAAATGTGACATTTTTGGTCATATACTGACCAGGTAAGTAGATCACACTGCATTGGAACATCTGCTTGAAAACCTAAGCATGTTTTCCAACCATATTTGTTTCAAATTTGTTTTGGATGAAGATATCTGTGCCAAACTTCAATTCAGAAAAAAATTTCCAAAGCTGAGATAGCATCTAGGTAGGAACAGTAGAAGGGAAAAAACCACCCCACACACTGTTATAAAAATCTAAACTTAAAGTGCACACACACAAAAAAAACCCACCCCAACTAAACCTAAAAAACTAACCACACATAAAAACCCCTACTTCACACACACAGAACAAAAAGATAAAGACAGAAGATGGTCACACAAAGATTTAAGGCTGTCCCATAACCAGACACCACAAGAGTCTAAAGTAGAGACTGAAGATGCTGGAATACAGATTTGTCCCTGTCAGACTTGCATGTGAGTTCTGAATTTGAAAGCCAAGCTGAATTCTCTTCACAGAAAATCCTGTGTTCAAATAATATCAGGCTTCTGTACTTTTTAGTGTTAATGTTCAAGAAAAAGTAAAATATTTCCTACCAGAACCACTGTAAGGAAATCTTGGGAGGAAATCCACAAAAAAATAGATGCCCATATATAATTTTGGCTTGTCTCTTAAGTAAGTCACAGAGAAATTAGGAAAATCCAAGTAGCTTGCTAGAACATAATCACAAGAAAGGGGAGGTGCAAATACAAACTTTGCGAGAAAAGAAAAAAATCACAAGGGAAAAACCAGAAAAATTTTATATTCATGATTTTGAGAAGTCACAGCTACATCCCTTTGTGCAGACATCAGTAAAAAGAACAAAGTGTGACAATGCAACATCTCAGCAAACCTCTCTTTGTAGTTTTTAAATATGAAGGGAAGATGAATTTGGATCTTGGCAGCTCTGGATCCATAGTGGTGAGGGAGGAGACTCAACTTGGAGACCTCTTGCCTTGATCTTTGTCGTGTTTTTACCACAAGGACATGCTGCTGGTGCTCCTTTTACTCAGAATGGCAGTGAGACCCTTCCACCCTACTCTCCTCATTGCTATTCCACCACAAAGAGAATTTTTCTTGCCCAGCCAATGCAGATATCCATGCATTCATGATGTCTAGCATGTAGCAGCAAGCAGATTACCTTAAAAAATTATCTAACATTGATTTTCATATTCTGCAATTCACCCTCCACACTGTTGTCAAACCCCAATGTTAATGAAGCACCAGCCTGACCTACATGAAATTCTGCACTCAATTGAAAATGCAATTCCTTTTCTTTTTAATTTCTCCTGGTTGTGTTGTTCCAGGGAAAAAATCTGAAAAGCATGATCTGGAACAGCGCTAGAAACCTGCTCAAAGGATAAACAGAAATGCAAGAGTCTCTTGTAGCTCCTGGACTCCAAACCCAGAATTGCCAAACCAGACTTCTGCTTGCTTACATCCGCTCAGGATTTATTTCACTTTTAAATTTTATCCCACTTTTAAATTTTATTCTACTTCATTTTCTGAGCATCTTAATGTAAACATTCTCCTGGAAAGAGTAAAAACTACAGCTACAGCCCAGAAGGAGTCATGTGTGAGGCTAAGACAGCTGCAAAGCTGAGCAAACATTGCTTGTGAGGGCTGGTGCAGATCACAGGAGCAGCAATCTGCTGAACCTGCACCCTCACAAGCCATGACACATTCTCCTGTGCCAGTAGATTTCCCTACAAGACAGATGTGTGTATGTAAATAGTTAATAGATCATGTCCCTTTCATAAAGGCAACTCATCTGACAATAATAAACAAAAACGTGCAAACACAGCACATGAGAAAATGCCTGAAGAGGGTCCAATTTACATTAAAGACAGATGTTCTGACCCTGAGCATATTGCCTTCCTGAGGATCATTTTTTTGTTTTAGTCTGTCAAGCACACCCATACATTTCACACAAAGTAAAAAAATTATTAAAAAAAAAAAAAATCTGGTATTGCATTTTATTTCATGTGAAACTGCAGGTAACTCTAAGGAGATCAGACTTTAACTGAAGTTGGATGCTTCAAAGTTTTTGTTTTGAATGTAAAGACAAGGACAACACTGCCACAAAGACAAATTTTACATGCTCATTTTAATGGGGAATTTTATTTATATTACCTACTTCCCAAATAAAGGGTTTGATTTGCAAAACCATTCCAACTCAAAGATTTAGTTCCAGACAAATCTGGGGAGCCAGAGGGCAGGAAATAGGTCACTGGTTTTGCAAGACCTTTATTTACATTTTAGCCAAATAACACGTTTGGATGGGATTTTTTTGGTTCAGTATTGTCATTTCCCATCATCCCTGCCACGACACCACACAGAGGGGAGGGAGCCTTGCTGTGTTCCCATGAGAGGCAGCTTGTGGCAGGCACTGAAGCCAGGAATGTGGCCGATGTTGGATGCTCCCCCTTCCCCTCCCCTGGTAGGGATCTGCCCTTACAAATGCTGGAGCAGGAGTGGGGTGAGCAGCTGCTCCTGGAGGCATCATTCCCAAATGGAGGCTGCTTCTCCTGCTCCTCTGCTCCTTTTCCTTCCTCACAGCCCTTCACTCCAACCTGGATTTTGAGCAACCTGCTGCTGGAGCCCTCTCCTCTGTCTCTCTTCCTAGGAAGATGGATTTTCTACAAAACTTTCCCTCCCATTTTCATTAAGTCTCTGACTGCAGCTCCTCTCTTGCCCCTTTCCCACTCACAGCAGTCTGCAGCTCTAAGTGGAATGTGCCCTTACACAGCAAAAACAGTCTCTGTTCACTACCTCCCCCTCATAAAAAGTCCAGATCATTAATAATAAAAAAGATGTTTTCAGGCTAAAAATGTGTCACAGCCCTCTGTACACAGAAGCTAAGCTTTGGGCTCTAGCACAACCAAAGGTTGAGTATATGTGGTCTGAAGTTTTGGAGAAAAAAAGAGAAGGGTTTTTATCCCCCTGAGTGTACAGCATAGCCTACGTCTCTGGGAGGCAGCCCCAAGGAAATGCACAATCCCAAACAGAGATCCAGTGAATCCTATGGACATTAAACCTATTTTGCCCCCATTTTAAGTAAGCTGACTGCACAGGAACTCAGCTCTGATATGCCAGGTATCCTTCATGCACTGTAATTTTAATTCCTGCATGGATTACCAGATAAAGTTTCCTCCAAAATTATTTTTTCTTACAGAAAGATGAAGAATGTCACAAAAAGTTTCAACTTTCACTCCCTTAAAATGGGTTAGCAGAAATTAATGTTATCTGGGTATGTTTTGTGATTAAGTCTCCAAAATCTTTTCAGATAAAAGGAGTTTATCACTTCACACTTTAATAACAGCTGAGAGCACGAGCCTAAAGCTAAAAGAGTTGTCATCATGCCAACAAGAAAATGATCCAGAACCATCTTAGACAAATATCTTAATAAGGAAAGCAAAACTTTTGCCCTCTCACTTCAGAAACAGAGATACACTAAATTACTCAGATCCTCATTAAAGATTTATTGAGGAGAAAGGAGGGGAAGAAAAGAACCAAGGCAAAGAGTTGCAGAAATTTTTCAAAGAAACTTCCAGCAGCAGATTAAAGCCTAAGGAACATCAGCCTCCTCTCCCATCTATAACACAGCAGTGCTGGTTCTGGGCTTGGATTTCACAGCTGACAAAAGACCACACACAATTCCACTAGCATTATCAGGAGTTCACCTGAGCCTAAAAAATTCTGGTGGGGGACAAGCACTCAATATCCTGACCTAAACCAGAAGCAAGTCTTAAATTTGCTGGAAATATGCACAACGAATTTAGACATTTATTTCATGTCTAGATTTGCCAAGTACTTTCAAAGACAAGCTAAGTACTTTAAAAGTTCTGAAGGTAGGGGAGCATGTAAATTAAAATGGGGGGGGGGAAAGTCTGAAATTTGCAAGTGATGGTTGAAGCACAAGAACATCAGAAAACTTCAGAGTCTGCTTTGCTAGGAGCCTGTCAGTGGAGAGGAAGCAAAAATATTTCTGCTACTACTTTGCTCCTGGTAAACTTGTTTCCATGAGCTGAAATGCTGCTAATTGCAGCTGTGGAATCCCTCCCCCAGAAACTTCCCTGCAGCCCATTTTCAGGTTTGTTTAATGAACCAGCTTTATAGACTACATAGAAAGTGTTGCTAATGCCATTCATGTTCAAGTCTTTTTTTTCTTTTTTCTTTTAATCCCTGCTGAAGCCCTGTGTCATATTTTGCACAGGCCAAGGAGAAATCCAAATGAAACATATGCAGTTACATAAATTGTGGTCAAAGACTTCCTGACACGGAGATCTATGAGGCTGTGGGATATTCTCCCAAAGGAAGTCGAGGAGACTCTAACAAGTGAGACCCTTAAAACATGTCCTAGCAGGAGAATGGCAGATATTAACTCTGTAGGAACTACAGGAATATTGCTCAAAGTGCCTACTCCCAGAACTTCAAGTTTGTCATGGTTACTCTCGATAGAAAGGCCAATTAAACACTGTAAAATGCAACAAAAGACCATATAAATCTATTTGCATGGTTTCCTCAGTCCTTAATAGGGTTTTGCAGCACAGGAACCAGATGTACTTTTATTGAACTGGGACCTTAAATATAGTGTAATCCATATGGCCAAAATAACTAGGTAATAACAGTGCATTTACTAGGGGACCATAACAATTATAGGATATTTCTCTTTATGACGTATAAGCAAAAGTTAACCACAAATGTAATTTATAAACTATTATTTTCACATATGAAATAAGCTACAGAGTAGGAGGCAGAGGGACTGCACTAAAAAAAAGGAAAAAAAAAGATATTTCAGGAAGAAAAGACATTGAGTATGACCATAGCTGGATCCTGTTTATCTCCCAACTGAATAGTAAGGAAGAGACCCCCCCCTCCAAGCACAGATCCCCTTTCCATCCAGAGGGAAGGAGAGAAAGCCTCACCTCCCAAAATGATCCCTCCCCAAGGCTGGACCTACAGGAACCTCTGCTGGAGATCTGCAGCCCAAGTGCTTCCAGGTTTCAGCTCGAGGACTGGGAACTCCTGACCACATCCAGGAAAGCCACACGCAGAGCTGCAGCCCTGGGCTGTTTCCCAGAGCAAACTTCCCTCCCTCTCACATCCTCAGGGCAGCCTGGAGCCTTGCAGGCACTTGGTGCTCAGCCTTTCATTCCTTCACTTATTTAATAAAAAATATTCCCAGCCACGCTTGTCTTGCTCCTCCCCAGATTCTTTTCCTTGCAGCTGCCCCAAATAGATGTTTCCAGAAAAAGGAAAAAAAAAAAAAAAAAATCTCAACCTGACTCTGCCATCCACTGCTCTCCATTATTTGTCGTGGAAAGGACTGGTTGGGAAAATACCACCCATGATTTTCTTGATTGCTCCAGCAAACACAACCCTTAAGAGAAAACTGTTCTAATACAAAGCTTCTAATCAAAAGTAACAGGACAATGTTTAAGCCTAATTGCTCTATTCTTTTATTTTGATGTAGACCAGAGCATAATTTAAGAGCAGTTCTTAGTAAAAACTAAAATTTTTACAAAGTTTCACCCTAGAGTAAGGGTAACAAAGTGCTGGGACAGAGTTTCAACATTTCCAAATTTAACCTCTTTCTTCATGGGATAACCCTACCCTCAACATGGATTGATTGTCTCATGCTTCCCAGGATCCATCCCAATTCAAAGTTTTCTGTTTGCTTTTCAAATTATCACTAAATGCTTTTAGGGTTGGAGTTGTTTTATTGCACTGGGAGTTTGATTTTTTTGCTTTTCATTAAATTCAGCAGCAGGGTATGTACATTTCCACCATCAGATTTTATTTCTTCAAGTTCCATTCAGAAAAGTACACTTGAAAAATCCTTTGACAACTTTCAATGAATTCATATGGTAATAATAAAAACAATTTAAGTTTCTCATCTGCACTTGAAACAAGAACTTGAAAATATCTCAGGTTCTCTCTCCCAAGAGTTCAGGTGGCCACATTAGCCCAACAACCACAGTAAGACAAACCTTTAACTTCTTGTGAGGGTTTTATCTCTGTAAAAATTGTATTAAATTGGTTTTGATAGCAGAGGTAGCGATAGCATAAAATGTTTTACTCTGTGACAGAGAGCAACATTAACAGGAAACAAAGTTTTTTGCATTGTAGAGGGGAGAACAAGGGGAAGCATTTTTTATTATTTCACTTTAGTTCCATTAACTCAAATTATTGAATGACTGATTACAAAAATCCTTTGCAGTACTAACAACATCTCAGATGAGGTCTCTTCCAGTGAATTAGCATTATTCCCTTCTGAAAAGCTCCATTTAAAACACGTATAGCTGCCACAAAAGGGGGGAAATGATGCTAACTCCTCAATTTAACCCCAGAGCAGAGGAGGGGCCTCAGAGACCTGCACAAAAACCTTGTGGCAGAGTGTGTGTCCAGCCCTTGAGGCAAAGCTGAGAGCCCAAGCAGATTCCTGCTGTGCTCCACTACGTTTTTTAGGACACAGCTCCACACCCACCAGGCAGGAGCTGTGCTGGCTCCCAACCATCAGCAGCAGCTCCACAGCCTCAACAACTTGTCTGACTTCAGTGGCTGCAGGGGAAAGGCTCTGCTCTCCATCACCCACCTCACACCACCTGCTCCTGCCAGCATCCAGACATTCACAGTGCAGCTCTCCAAACAAGAGCCTGCTTCTCTGCCACCATGCACAATCAATCCTGCAAGAGCAACCAGACCTCATAAAGAACAGCTAATAATTAATTACACTCCAATGGTCTTCCAGCGAGCTCCCATACATCACAGGCTGTTGGATGCTTTTAATCAAAGTGCTTCATTATCATATAGCCATGTATCACTTTTTCTTTTTTTTTTTTCAAATAAAGGATGACATTTTTATAGCAGTAACCTTAAACTTTCCAGCCACACATCTTGCTAGCAAAGAAATGCCAAGAGCAGCTACAATATTATAGCAAAATATTCTTCCCTTTGGTACATGAAGTGGCATCCATACACTTTGAGGATGTGGTGAGGAGTGGCTACAATATCATTTCAACAGAACAAATGCATATGGAAGCTACTTTAAAATAATTTTCCTCCTGCCCCCAGCCAGCCAGATCAGGTCCCTGTTCTGTCAGCAGAGCTGTGCTGCTGAAGTCCCTGGTGCAATGCTACAAACCAATTGCTATTTGGCATCACTCCACATTCACCAATCTCATCCAATCCTGGACAAAAGTGGTCAAAGTTTTCACATTCCTGCAAAGTCCTTTCCTGAGGGCACACAACACAGGGGAGAACACAAGATGGGAAACACAACTTGCAAATTTGGGTGGTGAGACAGCCACCAGCCATGAGGTAAGAATCCTGCCTGCTCACCTGAGCCATTTAGTTCTCCGTTTTTTCTGTCAAATAACCCAGTTCTTCCCCCACACGTTCATTATAGTACCAACAACACTCTGAAATGCACAATAAATGCTGTTTGAATAAAGTCCCTCCTAAACCATTCCCAGCAGTGGGCTTTCACCCTTCCCTGCCTCCACAAACATTCGTCTCTTTTCAAATAGTTGGCCTCAAAAAATGTATCAGAGAATAATTTAGGTTGGAGAAGACCTCCAAGATGTTTCCCTGGACACACTCCAGCCCCTCAATGTCTGTCTTGCTGTGAGGGGCCCAGAACTGAACACAGGATTCGAGGTGTGGCCTCATCAGTGCCCAACACAGGTGACAATCACTGCCCTGGTCTTGCTGGCCACACTATTCCTGATCCAGACCCAGTGCCCTGGGCCTTCTTGGCCACCAGCACCCCCAGCTCCTTTTCCTCTGGGCAAATTCCCATAAAAATCTTTGTGGTGAAGGTTTTTTTCCCCATTTATTTTTCCCCTGCTGTTAATCTGTGGGTAGTTAATACACATTTTTATGGAAATTATAGCCATTATGGAAACTTCATTTGTTTTGAAGCATAGCAATAATCTGCTAACACTCTCCTGGAAAATTAATTGCCCACAAGCAAATACCTCTAGTGTCTCTGTTCAGAAGTCAAGGGTAAATGGCACTCAAAATTCATATTCCAAGACCACAAGGCTAGCTTCATGTTCATCACACCCTCCCAAACCTGTTTGGGCTCCTAATGACAAAAATTTCTCACTGGAAAAATTGTGTGGAATACAGCTTTAAAAATCCCAAACACTGTGGAAAGTAAAATAGATCTCAGGCTGGACAGATACAGTTTATTAAAATAAAGTAAGTGATATAGAAATCATTCAACTGCTGTGCCATAGGACCTCCCCCTTTTCTTTTCCATGGAGACAGAAGGCACATATCATTTTTCTACACTGGACACCTACATGGTTTAAAATCTATGCTCTGAAGGTCAGTTTTTACCAAAGTGATGCACAGCTTCAAACCTTTTTCTAGGGCACATGGCCTTGTATTCTGTGATTCTGTGACTGCTCCTGCAACAAGGGGTGCCCAGAGCTGCCAAGGAACAGAAAACTGAGATATTGACTCTGTCAGTTCCCACAATGTCATATATGTTAGACCAAACCAAGGAGAAACCCTTCCACCAAATATTTGCATGGAAATGGATGGTTTCCTTCAATGAGCAGTGCCTCACAAGGAAAAGCAAACAATCAGAGGATGGAAGTTTCTGCAGCACCATCCACTGTTGCTGGCACTTGGCCTCAATTCTTGGCTGCTTGTGATAGGGAAATGGGCATTCATAATGTTCAGGAGCAATCAAGATGTAAAATAAAGAGAAGTATTTTAAGGAAGATTTCTGGTCTCCTCTGTCTACTGTGAAATGAATTTCAAATTGCCCCTTTAGCAAATAAGTTATTTTTACATATATGGGAATACAAAGGTAATGAAAAAAATAGGCTAATGTTGGAACAGTGGCACTAAAATTAATGTGTTGAAAACACACATATTTTTACCTTTCATCTTAATAATAAAAAAAAATAGTGTTAGCATAAAAGTCAACTGAACAATCTGGGATATTTTCTATTAGCTCAATCACATTTCTTACTAGTAATTGTAATCAGGGTTAGTAATCTTACTAGTAATTGTAATCTGGGTTCTGCTAGCATTTGGTACTCAGACTATTTTTTCTGGGATGCTCATAAAATCCATCTTCCTACAGCCATTCATAAATATGTTTTCCAATCAGAGATATTCAGGTAACAATAAACAATTAAGCTCAAACTCCTCGAGCTGCAGTGTCCAAGTGCTGGGGAACTGGAATATGGTGCAGTTGGATGAGACAAACCTTGCAGATCCCTTCTAACTGAAAATAATCTGATTTTAAGCTGCATCCATGCTCTCCAGCAGCAGGATGGGCTGCAGGGAGTGCTGTCCATGGTCACAGTTAGCTTTTGGGAAGTAATGACAGGAGTTCTCTCCCTAAAAAACCAGGGATGTGGAGAGCAGCCTTTCCTTAGGCATGCACACTTCTCATCCAGCACTGAAACATTAAATTGCCTCATGAGCTGCCATTTCTCACCACAGTGACTCCAGCTGATGGTGCCAAGCACACCAAGGAGGTGAGGGGGTTCCTTTTCCTCTGCAGAAACAAGAAACAAACCCTTGCCCTCTGATGCTGACTCCTGGACAGCTGTGCCCCCTCCACGCTGACAGGAATGGAGCCAAATGTTCACATCCTGCCACACAAGAACAATTATGGGACAAAGCAGCTGGCAAGAGGTGGCTCCTGTGAAGAAGGATTCCCATGACAGGCTAAAGCCTCAAGTTTTGGCTCCTGGAAGCCACCTCCAGATGTGCTTCACACCTCCCAGGTGACACAGTCACCGCCTGTCCCCTGATCCACAGACTGTGCCCGTGAGGGAGGCTCCACACTTGGGATTTAACTTTTCATGGGTCCTGAAAAATCCAGCCCTGAAAAACCTGGATTTTGAACAGCACTTGGCAACCCTTGAAAAACTATAAGCACCTTTGGGTCCTTTCATTACAAATATTTAAAAGCTAAAAAATGTTTAGACAGGGTCCCAGGGCATGCTCAGTGTGAAATGCCAGCCTGGGCAATTCCAGGAGTGCTCACAGCAGCCCAGGTTCATTTACTGACAGGCTCTCAGACATTTCCACCCTAGGCAGAAGTGTGTCCATGGGGTATAACTCACCTCCTGAAAATTCCTTCCTTCAGATCTGCTATCTGCCAATTGAGAGATGTCATTATTCAAAACAGTAAGCCTAAAGAGGTAGAAGGCAGGGGAATAATTCTGAATCAGGAGTATGAAGTTATTGCCACAAATGAAAGGTCATTTCACCAATTATCTCCTGCACGTATTTTGCATTAAATCCTGCATTATTAGGTTCACCAGGTTTTCTTCTGATTGCTATAAGAACTGAATATTTATGTGGAGCAAAAGGTTAAATGATGATGATGGATTTCAGTTTAATAAGTAGTGACATTAGGAATAAAATATATATGCATATACATAAAGTAAATATACTGTGCTTAATTGAGTGAAAAAAATCTGCCTTCCTATTGTAGGTGATGTCCCACCCACGCAAGGAAAGCAGCATCAGGAAGGGTTTCAGATTAAGCACTGTCCCCTGCAGTGATTAGGCACTCCACAGCAAGGCAGTTTAAAAGAGTTTAATTTCCTTTACAATTTAACATTCTGATTGATAAGCCTTTTGTAATTCCATTGTGTTCATATAAAACCACCTCCATTTTCCAAATGTTGATACAGAACAGAAGCCAAACGTAAAGCAAGCTTTTGTCGGATGTTTCCCCTCTCCCCTTGCCCATCTCTTTCAGAGCAGGTCCCTGATTTTGCAGAGGAGCTGGAGGGCACCAGGCTCACCTGTGACTGATGGGGCTGGGTGGGGGCCAGGCTGGAGCCCAGGCACAAATCCTGTGGGCTGGCAGTGACAGAGACAGATGCCTCTCTGTAGCTGTGCAGATGGCACCAGCAAGGCATCTCTGGCTCCTCCAACTAGGGAATGTTATCCCACCAAGAAGTGTCTCTGAGCAGAGATAAGAGGAGCAGGGGGGAAAGTATCAGCTTGCCTATCAAGTGGGAGAGATCTGCAGGCAGATTGAACAGCAGAGGATAACAAAATTCGAGTGTTCCAAAAGCAACGATCTGGCCCAGGGGGCTGAAATCTGGGGAAGTGATAAGGAGCTGTAATAGAGTCTATCAGAAGGAGCAGCAGCCTGACACTCAGGGAAACTCACTTGGATGTCCATGCAGCAACCCTAGGAGCAGGGGAGAGAGGAACAAATGGGAGCTCTCACATGAACCAGCACTAGAAGAGATTTTCCTGGGCAAAGTCTACAGCTGAGCACCACTCACTCTGTAGGAAGAACACTACATTGAATTCCAAGTGTAATTCAGTGTGAAATGAGGGAAAAACAACAACAAAAAAGGAAAAATAAAACCACAAGGGTGATGTCACTATTTACTATCACCAGATCATCCTAAAGCAGCCCAGAAAAGAAGCCACGGATGCATAGGGCAGAGAACTTCATCTAGGGATGGTGATAAAGCAGCACAGAGCCACACTGACTGCTTGGAATTCACTGGGATAATCTCTGGATGAACTCCCCTAACCACCTCGAGCTACCAGAAAAATAAATTTAGAGAAAGTACTAGCAGGGAGTTATTTCTGCTCCAGTCCTGACTAACAGGAGAATAGAAGAGAAGCAATTGAGAATTTGACATATGGGAGTAATAAATAACACTGTGGATTAAAGCAGTCAAAAAAAAAAAATTTAAAAAAAAGGCATGAGTATATACATACATAATTATTTTAAGCAAAACAGCTTTTCTTTTGATAGAAAGGAACAGAATGCATAGCAAGACCATCACGGCTGTGCCAGAAAGAGGCACTTGAAAACAGAAAGAAACATAAATCATATGTCAAAAACAAGTTTACATGGCTGAGGAATACAAAAGAACCAGCATTAATCACAGTGCATTAAAGACAAGACACAAAGCTAACTAGAAAGGGACAAAATGCATCAGGAACAAATTGGCTCACATATAACAAGAGGAAAGAAAGGAAAGCAAGACCTTGTTCCTAAAGAGAAGATGATGCATTTACTCCCTTGTGCCAAGGAGTTCACCAAAAGGGGAGGTGTCCCCCTCCTCCTGGGGTAACTAATGGGAGGGCAGCCCAAGGGCTTCCTTCTCCTCCCTTAGAAGGTCTCTGAAAGGATAAATAGACAGGTACTTCTCTGCAGTTCTTCAGTGCCTCCTTGATCTCCATGGGAAGTTCTCCATTGATAGGGGATAATTAGGGAATTGCACACTGCTAGGATCAGTGGGAGCACACAGCTCTGTCTGTAGTGGTTACAAAGTGGTAGGTTGGCTCCAATAAAGCCTAAATTAGGGCAGCATTCCCCTATCATTATCTTTGATTTCTCTGGGAAACCAAATAGCAGAGAGGGAACATTGAGCTGTCCTCTCCAATCCAGCTGTGTTTGCACAACTGACAAGGACACAGAGCCCAAACCCTGCTCGCCTCAGAAAAGAAGGAAACACACATCTGGAAAAGAAGGAAATTTTAAACAGTGCTGGGAGCTCCAGTGCAACCAGTGACAGATCTTGAAAACAAGCTGGTCCTGCAGGACATGTGAGAAAGCACATTTTGAGGCAGCAGAAGCTGCTTTTAATGTTGAATCTCACTGATGTGTTGTGTTGATACACTGTTGTGTTGCTACTACAAACATTATAGGAGGATTTCTGAAAATTTCCCTTAAATTTTAAATAAACTCTTTGGAAAATTAAACTGATGGAGGATTTCCCTATATTAGCACTGGCTTAAATCAGTTTTCATAGAAGTACACTAGGAATTACTAGATTGAGTTTATGTTTTCAAAATGCTTAACACTGCATGAGCAATGCCAGGTATGCACCAGAACCAAGTTTTCAACCATTCACAGTTTAATAAATGTTACATTTCAAATGGTTATTGAAATAGTAGCCATAGCCTTGACATTGAAAGAATTTTCCATATTGTGGGGGGAAAAAGCTACCCCATCAGAGCTGTATCTCACAAACTCCAAATGCTTACAACTGAAAATGGATTAATATAATCTGATCAGGAGTAGTTATGCAAGGAGAGGGCTTTGGCAGAATGAAAGAGGCTGTAGACATGAGCCAGATGATTTCTACCTTGCTATAGGGCAGGTGGTCTCCATATTAAAGGGCAGAGAAGATTTCATTTGCATCAAAAGCCATAAAATCACATCTTAGGAAGGAACAGCACAGAAAACCAAGCAGCAGCCAAGGATCAGACCAGTCAGACATCCATCACTAATTACTTCAGTGTACTTGATGGCTCTCTGGTGCACTACATTTTTTTCAAGTTTCCTCTCCCTTTGTAGTTTGATCAATCTTATCTCAAGATCTCCTAGAAATCAAGCAGGAGATGCTGCTGCTGTAAATCACAATCAGGCACCAGAGTGGTGACGTGGGGGAATTTGCTGTCATTATTTGATCTCCAACATTTTTCAATACTGCTTTGCTGTGGCAATAATTTGCATTCTTATTAAGATGAATTAAGATCATCATGTTATATCATAACATACCCCATTAATACCAAGCATCTTTGGAGCTTTATCAGTGATATTCATTTTCCCCAAAAGCCCAACATCCTTGCACTAAAAAGCTTTTAATGTTGTCACCATTTCTACTGCATGAACTCAACAAATCCTTTCTATGGCTTCCCTCTGTATTATAAAGTACTTTATGTACAATTCTCTCAGCAGATATTGGAAGCACAAGCACTGTGTCAATACTGCCCTTGTACTGCTCCTGGCTTTCCTACCCAGAGATAGCACAGTGCATTAACACACCCCACTGGATTTAGTTTAACAGCTGAGCAATGAGAAGATAACCATTTATAGAAGTTGATATGATGCTGGAGCCATTTGGAGCAGGACCAGGTATAGATGCTTTGTGTGATGGGGAACAGGAGACTTTCCCTCTACCCCCACACACTGTTATTTTGACTTGGGAACATGATATACTTTTAAATACACTCAAGTAGCGTGGTGGAGAAATTTCCTCTCTAAAAAGCAGGAAGCTATTTTTCAAAAGCTACCTTTTAATTTTGAAAGAGACTGCATTCAAGCCAGAAAATCAGCTACCAATATTTTTTAAGTGATCTAAAGCATGACAAGCTTAGCCAGCAATAGAAAACCCATACAATCTATCCACTATTGTCTGAGGGTTAATATAGTTATACCAAGCCTATTACTTCTGAGCCTCCTAATGAAAAATGTTCTATTTAACAAAGTGAACATCAACATCCTGAAGAGGCTCTTCTGCTGTCTTCTACCTTTAATTTTAATTAAGAAAACAAATGGACAGTAAATTTGAAGCAAAGAATCAACATTAATCTCTAAATCAAAACGATTTACTTTGAGATTACAATTAATCATATGCATGAAATATCTTATTTAATAGGGTGATGCCCTTAGTTACTTTGTTTAATCACTAAAACAATTCAATTTCCAAAATAAGAATTTGGAACCATTCCAAACATAACCCATTAAGATTATCAATCCAGCAAGAACAGTGACACTGAACCTCTGAAAAATAAACTCTTCAGAACTTTTTATTCCTGTGCTGAAGAACATAAAGTAGGCCTAGACAGAGTGAACCTCAATTAAAAATGAGGAGGGGTAATGTAACATCTAAGCAAGGAGATGACCCCAAGACATTTGTACTTAAACTTGTTGGTGACATTACTCAATCCCCATTCAAATAAAGGCCACTAGGCCAGATTTCAACCTCGAATAAACAAACCAACTCCACAAAACTACTGGATTTACCTCCAGTTACAGTGGGCATGGGTTTGGTTAATTAATAAAGGCAAGATTTTGTCAACATCCTTAACGAAGGGCAGAGAGGACACAGTTTTAGCTTTGCAGTTGGGATCAGCAGCTGTAACGTGGGACACTGCACAGAGGTCAGGTCTTGGCCCAGATGCACACACAGGCTGCCACCAAAATGTACCAGGGTACACCAGTGATGGCTTCTAAGCCTTTTATTCAGGTTAAACTCTTAAAAATGTCTCTTCAGACACCTCATTTAAACAGAGTTACCACAACCATGGTCCACACCCTCCAGCTGTTAGGGAGAGTCACACATCCCTCACAACAATCTCCTGTTGTCCTCCAAAACAGGTGGAGGCAGGATCTGAGCAGGCAAACCTAAGCAGCCAGCTTTGATTTAGCCTGGCCATAATATTTCAGCCAGCACATCAAAACATGGCTGGAACACTTCATGGAGACATGAATTTACACACACACACACACTTTTTTTACCTCCAGCCAAATGCCATAAGTCTTGAGACGCTGCCTCAGCAAGATTAACACAAGACTATTCATTACAGGGATCAATAAGCCTGTCCTCTCAGGGGCTCTTTTCCTCTTGCCCCACTTAGCTTTCCACTCTGTGGCAGGGTGGATTTATTTAAAGGATAAAAGTCTTAACTGAAGACTGCCCAATGATTTTGGTTCTAGTCTTGTATTCTAACACTAGATCTCCAAAATTAAAAAAAAAAAAAAAAAAAAA
>VZRH01002612.1:174480-235874 GCA_013397555.1 Urocynchramus pylzowi
TTAAAAAAAAAAAAAAAAAGAAGCAGGGAAGGGAATCAAGAAGAAACTGGGTCATGGTGCTCCCCAAAGTGTGTTTGTATGTCTTTATGTCACATCTTAATAGAGAAGAGCAGTCACATTCTGCTTTCTTACTTAAATGACACTTCTCATCTAAAAATTCATTTTTCAAGTAGATTTTCCTCTCTCTGCGTGCTCAGAGTCACCCTGCCAGCAGAGGAGAACAAGTCCTTCTGGCTCCCTGCCCCCTCCACGTGCCAAATCTCCTCCAGTGGCACCTCAGCCACCTTCTCCTTTTCTCCCTCCCACAGCTCCAGCCTCTCCCTGCTCTGCAAATCCACCAGAAAAGCCCACAAAGCAAAAAGTACCCCCAGCTCCAAAGCCAGAGCTGGCATTGAGACCCACCCCAGCACATCCCCACCTTCACACAGGCCACCAAGACCCCTGCTATGAGACACTGATCCACCTCAGCCAGGGACAATCACAAAAGACAATAAAATTCAGTGTTACTCTTCAAACCACCAGCCCAGAAGGGGTGAGCAATGCCCCTCCATCCTCATCCTCAGGAAAACACAGGTTTGCCTATTAGAGCAAGAGTCTTCATCCTAAAAGCTTCTTGAGGTAAAAAATGTACTTTCTGTGTCACACAACCCTCTTTTGGGAAGATGACACATGGCTGGTTAGGGAGCACTCCTAACTCTAACCCTTATTTCTCATTTGCTGGAAAGCATTATTTTGTTACCTCCAGGGATACTATGGGCTTGCATTTGCCTGGATTGCTGGTGTGTGTGGAGGAAGCACCTGCAGTTAATGCTAAAATGGGACAAACTACTGGAGGGGGCACCATTTCATTTCATTAATAAATAAATAAAAGAAGTTCTTCACCGCTTGTCTTCTTGACACATCAACTGCCACGTTGCCTTCAGGCAAGAAATAAAGGAGATTAACCAACAAATCAAGTAAACACATTTTGTGTGCTGCTTTCAGAGTGCAACCTGATAATGGGTTTCCTAAATAATTCTCACTTTTGCTGGTGCCAAACCAAAAGAAAGATAAATACAGCAGCAGCCCATCTCACCTCTTCTGAGCACGCACAGGGATTGAAAGGGAGTCAGGGGCAAAGTATTGGACTGCTCTGTTCCATTAAACCCATGGTGAAAAAATTTAGCATGACAATAAAAACACCTGAAACCAAGGGTTGTGACAACAAGGTGACACTTCCTGAACCTGGCTGTTGCTTCAGCAGGAGCACTTCTGGGCAGAGCAGGAGTCCTGTCCAGAAGCCCTCATCCCCCTGGAAGCTGTGCCAGCTGCAGCTCCTCGGGGTTAGGACGAGGCCCTGCCACTGAGCCCGTGCTCAGCTGGAGGAGACCCAGCCAGCCACAGCCACCCCACGGGGCTGGGGAGGCCTGATTGATCCCATTCATGGGGAAATGGAACACCTCCTGCTGGGAGAAACCGATCCTGCTCGCTGGCAGGAGAGGGGATGCCGAGGAGAAGGTGATTGATGGAGAAGAACTGATCCTCCCAGCCCTTGCCACGCAGCCAACTGCTGCCTCAGACAAAGAGGGTTGTGGGGAATGCTACCAGGCAGCCACTCAAATCATGCCACAGCTTATAATGCCTCCCCATACCTCCCCCTTTCCTTTTTAACAGCTACTTATGAGCTAAACAACCTCTTTTTCTACACATTTTGAAGACTGACAGCGGGAAAACATCCCTGAGGTACTGCAGCCTTATCCAGCCAGCTGCCCCCAGATCACGTCCCCCTTTCTCTCAGAAACAAGGCCATGAGGAGCTTTCAGAAAAATCCAGAGGAGACCAGGCCAAAGAAACTCTTCCAAAGAATAGAGACAGATGGAGGGACATTTTGTGAAGCTTCCTTGTCGAGACAGCCAACAGGTAAGGAAGGAACAGGAGGGAGGATGTGCAGAGCTTTCAGGGCTGAAGTGTGCTCTGTCAAAACCCAGCTTGGACTAGACACAATGAAGAATTATTGTTGCCTTTTGGCAGTAAGCAGCACATCCATGATTTTGGTTGTTTTTTTTTTTTTTTCAATCTTGATACATTTTTTCCCTGAATTAATTCCATGGCCTGGTGAGGCAGGAGAGTAGCACCAATCCCTCCGTGAAGGGNGCTTGGACTAGACACAATGAAGAATTATTGTTGCCTTTTGGCAGTAAGCAGCACATCCCTGTTTTTTGGGTGGTTTTTTTTTTTTTTTCAATCTTGATACATTTTTTCCCTGAATTAATTCCATGGCCTGGTGAGGCAGGAGAGTAGCACCAATCCCTCCGTGAAGGGCAGGAGCACACCTCTCCTTCAGGTTCGACCCTCAAATCTCATTAATTGCTGCAGCATCCTCAGGGCCCGATGTTTGCGCACGATGTTCCCGAAAGGAGAAGGGAGGGAAGGAGATGAGTGCACCCCACAAGAACAGAAGGCTGACTGCTCCATCTGGCTCCCTTCCACCCTCTCCCTCAGAGTCCCCAGGGCAAAGCTCTGCTAACAAAAAGGGGCTCTGCAAATACCAGGCGAGATAAGCACGGTAGCACGCACGCAGCTTTTGGCATCTGTTTATCATTAAAGATAACCTCACCTGGATGGCTGGGGAAATGGCCCACCTGCTCTTTAAAGATAGGTTTCATCTCTTCTCTCCCAGCAATCTGCCTGTGCTGAGTGATGCTTTAAAAATATACCAAGACATGGTGCTAACATTGAAGCATTTCCTTACCCAGCCGGGCAGGGATAAGATCTGCATCTCACAAAAGGCCAACATATGGTGCTGATAGCTCCCTGATTATGTCAACATTTATTAGTTAAGTAAAAATCACCAGCCTTCTTTAAAGGAAGGAGCCCAGATGACTGCAATTAATATTTCTCCACTCCATTGAAGAAACTGTAATGCAATTCCTAATGTCTCTACTCGAGAAGGCTCAAAACTCACAAATTATGTCATTAGAAACTGCAACAGGGTAACGAGAGGCTCGGTATAATGTATTTTCATTAGCCGAGGCTAATTGGAGCCAAATGAGTAAAACAATGCAGGGAGGGCGAAGCAACAGAAATCCTCAGGTCTTTAGAAGCTGAAATAAATGAGGGTAATCAGTGGTGTATGCAGAATACAGCATGTTCAATTAATATAAATGGGAGAGCAGTCAACTGCGGCGCTCCGCCGGGGCACACGCGGGAGCTGGTGGGCAGCAGATGTCTCCTCGTGCTGTGCAAACACCAGCAGGACGAGACAGGGAGGATGCTCAGGTCTGAGAGACACCCAAAACAACAGCATTTGGGGGTGAAAACACCCACAAAGTTTTCCTGAGCAGGGAAAGCAGCACAGATCTGGGGAGGAGATAGCTGCCTGTTTGTGGGACACCCAAAAATCAGAACTAGGGTTGAAAACCCCCCCAAATTATCACAAGAAGGATATCTGAGCAGAGAAAGCAGCACAGACCTCAGGAGGAGATGGAAAATGGGAGGAGACAGACACCTGTTTGAGGGATACCTGAAAAAACAGGATTGGTGGTTAAAACCCCAAAAATCACCAGAGCAGGGCAAGATGTGCAGATAAACCAGCACAAACCATCAGGGGAGATGGAGAAAGGAAACACCTGAATGTTCACTCACCCTATGTGAGTGACACCCAAAAACTAGAACTAGGGGATTAAAACTCCCAAAAATCACCATAGGAGGGAAATCTGAGCAGGGAAAGCAGCAATGACCTGGGGAGGAGATAGCTGCCTGTTTGTGGGACACCCAAAAATCAGAACTAGGGTTGAAAACCCCCATGAATTACCAAAAGAGTGATATCTGAGCAGAGAAAGCAGCACAGACCTCAGGAGGAGATAGAAAATGGGTGAAGACAGAAACCTGTTTGAGGGACACCCAAAAAATAGGATTGGAGGTGAAAACCCTAAAAATTGTCAGAGGAGGGGAAGCTGTGCAGATAAACCAGCATGGACCATTGGAGGAGATGGAGAAAGGAGACACCTGAATCTGTCACTCACCCTATGTGAGTGACACCCAAAAATCAGAACTAGGGGGTTAAAACCCAAAAAAATCACCAGAGGGGAATCTGAGCAGGGAAAGCACAACAGGCCTTGGGAGGAGATGGAAAAGGGGAGGAGATGGCTGCCTGTCACATTAGAGGAAAGGCAGTCATGGCAGCTCTACCCTTGGCAGCTCCAACACTTGCCACCTGCACACACAGATATTTTGTGGGGGTGGATTCTCTGAGCCATCCTCCTCCTCCTCCATCTTTTCATCACGTCAGTTTAATTGTTACAGTAACCACAGTAAATTGATTTTGCAATTTAGCTTTCAGACCCTTCTGAAGCGAGAACAACCAACCTTGTCTTTCCTTCAATCTTCTTCTCAATAAGATCAAGGCTGCTGTCCCTCAATTTTCTCCTCTTTTAGAAGAGAGAATAATGATGAGCTCCCTCTTCAGCATTTGCTTCTGGTCCAATCTGTGGCAGAGCAAGAATTTTTTTTTTTTTTTATTTCCATTATGCAAATCCCCTTTTTTCATATTATGCTTTGGGACTTAAGGCTTTAGAGATGATGCTATTTTGTAGCTCAAAAGTCACAAAATGCCTATGCTTTTACAAGTTGCTGGCATTTGTATGGAATTCTTCACACACTTTGTTTTGCCTTTCCCAAATAGGAAGTGCCAATAAATCTATTCTTGTTCCCCAAGTACAAATCTAAGAGGGTCAGATACCTGTAAAACCCTGAATTTCACTGTACAAATCCTACTTAAATTAAGCAAATTATATGAAAGCTTAGTGAGCTATCCATCACTCACAGCCATAGATAGCCTGCCTCTTTTTTCCTATTCTGGAAAACAGTAATAAGGTTCTGCATCCATTAATAAAATTGCAATTTCATGATCAAGTCTGCACTGACTAACCTTGTCTTTCATCACTTCCCATCAATAAATGTTCCTCTGTGACTTAAGCACTGTATGATAAACGTGTTTTCAGTCAAAGACCAATTTTATCTTAAAGCAATTAATCCATTTTTGTTTTAGCATTTGGTACACAGGTTTAGATGGGGAGTTGCTCTTAATTCCAAGATTCCCCTCCCTCCTTATTCACTCCCAGAAAAAAATAGCTTTCACACTGCAGAAATCTGAGGGAAAAGACAGAAGTTAAACACTAGGAAGGTCAAAAAGCTTTATCATTGTGAAAATGAAGATGAAGCAGCATTTCCTTTTGTGCCCTACTACACTGATTGTGTCTGAAGATTAAGACAGACAGCAAATTACACAGGAGCTGTCCATGCCATAAAGACAGAATTAAAAAATAGCCAAACATACAAGATGGCACACCAGGAGTGGATTAGGAAAGAATTAAATAGAGAAGCAAAGAGTTAAAGAGCAATTATGGGTCCTAAGTCCTGCAAAACTACTGATGAGCAGCTGAACATTCATATCCAAGAGCTGTTAAAATACATTCCAAGTTCCTGAAGTTTGCCTAGACATTTTTCTCTTAGCTGTGTTTGTTGGTCCCAGAAATCCATCTATGTATATCAAACTAAAAAACCAAAGAGTTCCTACTGTAAAATCAAACAGCCCTAATCCTGCAACAAGTCATTGAAAGAGGCAGAGGCTCCATCATCCTTTAAAACCCAAGGAGAGGCCAACTTCAGTCCCTGTTAATGTTAAACCCAGAATAAGTACAGAAAATTCACTGAAAAAAAGAAATTAAGCTGAATTAAGACAATGATCAGCTCCTTGGATCCCTTACAGATGCTACAAAAGAAGTTTGACTTAGGTTTAAATTTTTTTTCAGAGAAAAATGTATTCCAGGGATATTTCCTCGTGAAATACTGGAGAGAAAAAATAAAACAAAACAAAAAAAAACCAACCAAACAAAAAACCCAACAGATTACTGATGTCCATGCAATTTTTTTTAAATTCTGCTCCAAAATAATTCTGCTCCCTTCCTCCTTCAGTGATATATAACAAGGAGAAAGGAAGAATATACATATCCAAGAGGAAATTCAATAACTGTTTTTAAACATAGAGAAGAATCTGTGATGATAGTACAAAAAACCATAACACTTATTTGAGATTAAATCCTAGTCCCTATTAAGACAGTGGGGAAACCTTCAAGAAGTCTATAGATTTGCCTCTTCTGTTTTAATATATTCCTCCCTCCATTTTTATGTAACTAAACATCAAAAAGGTTAAAAAAAAAAAAAAAAAACAAACCTGAAACATTCCTGTCAAACAACCCTCCCCAAAAGAAAAAACCTCAAACCCATTCTCAATTAAAATAGTATTTCCTCCAAAAATAGCATGAATATGTAAAGCAACATTTAAAAATGCCTGTGTGACTAACTTGATGTGGAAAAACTCTGGTGACATTTATTTCCATTTTAGAAATTAATCAGGATGAGTATTTCTATTAATAAATACATATTTTGAGGTAAGAATAATTTTCTAGAAAATGGCAGGAAAAACACAAGTCTAAAGGAGTTACTCCCAAGCACAGCAACCAAACCACCTTCCAAGTCAATTCCTACAGATTTTGCTATTTTATCAGTATTTTGCTTCCACATAAAAGAGTGGGAGAAAGGACAGGGGGATGGTCAGCGAGAATGAGCTGCACGTTTCTCAGCACATATTTGCAAACACATGATATTAAAATTTCTCAGTTAAATCCCATCTAGAAAAGTCCTAAAGGATCTGCTGAAGGTCAGGAGTCAGGTAGATTTCAGCTCCAGGAAGCCACAGACACAAACAGAACACAAACAACTCAGGTTTTCCAGACAAACAGAACTCAGGGAAGAATCTGTTTTCCCAAATGATAGGGAAAAGTCAGTTCAGTGTAAAACCTGGTTCAGCTTTTACTATATAGGTCAGAGTATGTAGGGCAGGCAACTTGTGGGACACCAGAGGTACACAGCCTACCTGCAGCAACTCATTTTTCCAGCAACCAGCCCATCCCAAAGGTTTCTTTGATAGATTGCTTAGCTTAAGCTCCTGCACCCCAACTCATCTTAATGTTCATGTTTGGGCATCAGTGTCCAAATGCTCCCTGTTTCCCACCAGCCCAGCATCCTTGCTTTTGTCCTTGCCCTATATTGTCTTTGGTATGGAGGGAAAAGGGAACAGTGGCTTCCAAAGATGATACCAGGAGAAGGCACAGTCATTGAAAATTACTCTCTCAGGCTTGGATATTAGACAAAGAAACAAGAGCTGACCCAGTGACCTTCCCATCAATAGCAGCTAGAACAGGGGTCTTGTATTTATTTATGTATTTATTTTCTTCCTTGAAAAATATAAAGCTCAAAACACTACTGCTAAACCCACAGAGCCTCGTGTCACTGTATTACAGAAAAATATTTCATGTTGCATTTCACAGCATCAGCACTTCAAGGGCACAAAACCATCCATGAGCATTTCCACTACACCACAGACAGAGAAACACACTGGACACTTCCCAGATTTATCTCACAGCCAAATAAGAATGAAGATTGTTCAGCTGATGTCTATTTGCCAGACTCTCAGCTGAGGGCTCCCCTCTGCAGTGCCCAGTGAAGCAGATTAGCAGGACACCAGTGGGTGTTTCTCTGCAGATGCTCTTTATTTGCCAAGCAGGAGCTGCAGCAGGGGAGGGCCTTTCTGCCATGACAGGATATCTCAGGCTTTTGGGACCCCTCATGTGCCCTTCTTTGCCAGTGGACACAGAGAATTGAGGGCTGTTCCCTAGCAGGAGGTTTAGGAGGCTCCCAATATCCTTGTTCTGGTCATCACTCAAGAGTCCTGCATCTGTTATTGCCAAAGAGGAATATTTATTCTCTCTCTCCACTCCCTGAAAATTCTGTCAATTCTTCACCTTTACACATCCCAAAAGAAAAACAGCTCTGCCACATCCCTTCTGAAAATGGTGTTATCCACAGTTCATTGCTTTGCTTTGACATATTTAGGATTTTCCCCCAGAGAACCAAGTTTTCTTTGGGGGCAGGGGGAAAGCCTCAATCACCAGGATATCCCAAACACACATCTTTCCTTTCACAGCTCCTTGGGATCAGACAAGGAAGCAGCTCTGCTGGCATGAAGAAAGCCTGAACAAAAAGTCACAGACAGGAGCAAAGCTTGGGGTTTTTCTCCCCTTGTTGCCACTGAAATGCTGATGAAGTTGCACATCATTCCTGTGCTTTAAACACTAAAATAGCAGGTAAAGGTCAGCATGGTTCCTAACTGCCCTGTCAGCATGCAAGTTTCAACTCTGATTTCTCTTTTAAAACAAGAAGTGATTCTCTGTCCTGCCTGTGTTTAAAAAAGAGATTGATTTGCTCTTGAGAAACACTACTTGTAATTACAGTAACACAGAGATAAACCAAGGTATGGGAGCAGCAGAGAGAAGAGAGCATCAGGACTTTTTAAAGACACTTATCAGAGACCAGACATGAGGCACTGAGGTTTTTCAGAAGGATCACCACCTGTACTAAAGCACTAATACAAACAGAGGCTGTATTCATTTCCAAAAAATAGGCAGATCACCAAAACAATGCCTTACACTCACCAACACTAAATACTTTCAGAAAACCTTAGCTCAGGCCCATGAGCCTGCCACAGGCACAGGGAGAGCAAAAGCTGCTACAGCTGTTGATTGTTAGATCCCCTCTGAGAGAACTTTCATCATGACTGTGAAGACCAAGCCAGCAAGGAGTAACTCCAGCCCTCCATCCAACACCATCCCAGCTTTTCATTTCTGCTCCCACCACAAACAAACTCCAGTTCTAAAAATGACCAAACAGGCTCCTTCTAGCAATAATCTCTCTCTCCCTGGCCATCATTGCTAATAACATGTCAGTTCTAGATACCAGGCCCAGTTCACACAGACTGTGGGGTGGCCACTGGGCCACACAAAAATGTTCTCATCACCTGCTGCTTTCCCCCAGTCTCTGTATTCAATTCCCACAAACCACGTGGGATGAGATTTTCGTACCACCTGAAGTGAGACAAGGTTGTTTGAGGGTTCATACAATGCTATTTTTCTTTGGTATTCCACCTGATATTGCTATAAAACATTACAGAAATAAGAGAGGAACTTTCACCAACCTTTTCTGCACCAGGGCAGGGGGCACACCAGGGTCCTTCTGCTAGGGGGAAGGGCTCACTCCACTCAAATAGGGAATCTTCTAAAAGTTCCTCAAAGGAAAATCCCTTTCTGCTCCAAAAAAGATGGGGAATTTAACCTTTCTTACTGCCTAATTTTTATATTACACTCCCATCAGCCCTTGCTATTGACAAGTCAGCTGTGATTAATCAGCCAAGATTCATGAACCAAGACACTCCACAAAACACAGATTAGTAGATTAGCATACACAGCTGACTTTGCCACCTCAGCAGCACTTTACAAACATTAACTAATCAGGGTTTCCAAAACTCCCTTCACCTGGCTCTCACCTGGCTCCCTCCTATTTCTTTCCCCTCCTCTTGCTTGCTTGCAGTGAAGCTCCTTCTCCTCCCAGCTGTGAAAAATCTGTATTCTGCCCTACCCACACCTTACTTGCTCCCTCATCTTCTCTTCTGCTCTTTTCACCCTCAGGCATCCTTGCTCCAATTAAAAACCCCAGATGGAGCAGCTGGAAGATGCCTAAATATCCTAATGAACAGTGAGATGCAGCAAAAGAGACATTTAAGTCTTCACAAGGAGGTGAGCAGCACAGAGGGAAGGAAATGTGAGTGACAGAAATGGGGTAAGGCATGTCTGCCTAAAAATGAGGATAGCAGAGAGCTCCAAAAAGCAGAGAAAAGCAGAAAAGAGGAAAAGAACCAAGCCCATTAGCATTTGTCTTTCCTTATCAAGAAGGTTTCAGGTGTGGTGAGTTCTCTTGTTGCAAGCTGCCCATGGAGACATAGCACCATGTAAGCCTGTAGGAAAGAGCAGAAGCTGATGCTGACAGATATTTAAAATGCACTGAAATTCAATAGCTCTGGTTTCATTCCCCATAAATTTCCAGATAGCCACAGAATTGAAGTGAGATGTGAATAAAATTCAGTTTGTATTCCAGAAAGAAGAAAGGAAAACTATACCATAAATACCAATGTTTCAATATAAGTCTTCTTCTTTCTGTTCAGGATGACTTAAAAAAAAAATTAAATTACAATAGAAATTTCAAGGAGAGAATAAATAATTTCATTTGAAGTCAATGTGTGCACAAAATCATATTTTAATAACTTCATGGAATCATGGAATGGTTTGGGTGAACCTTGAAGTTCAACTAGTTTCACCTCCTGCCATGGCAGGGACATCTTCCTCTATCCCAAGCTGCTCCAAGCCCCATCCAGCCTGGCCTTGGACACTTCCAGGGATCCAGGGGCAGCCACAGCTCCTCTGGGCACCCTGTGCCAGGGCCTCCCCACCCTCAAAGTCAAGAATTTCTTTCTAATATGCCCTCTTCAGGCACTGCAAGGGGCTCTGAGTTCCTCATGTCTGCAATTTCCAAAGCTCAGGTGCAGCACCTTGCATTTCTTTATCACCTTCACTAATTCATGAATAAATTTTAAAGCAACCATTTGAAAGTTGCTAAGAAAACAAAAGTTCTCAAAAGGCCTTTGAAGCAAGATGATGAGAAAACTGTGCTGCAACAGCTCCAGCCTGATAACCTGATGGAAATGGCTCTACAACAAAATACAGAGACACATAGAGACAAAAAAGTTCAGCTGGTGATGCCAGATCCCCAGAATCTCTGAGCAGGTTCAGAAGGGGTGAATCACTCCTAGTTTCACCCTTGCTCATGCTGCAATAGTTCTGCACTCTCAGGTGCACTGTGAGAGTCCAACATGGACTGGATTTCTTCCCTGGAGACACAACTTGCCTTTTCTAAGGAAATGTCAAGGTTCCTGTGAGATGTTGCAGACATCAGACACCTCACGTGGGAATTTGCAATATGCTTTTGGTACTCAGTGCCTGATTGTCTGGTTTGGAGTAAGAAAGGTGAGACCAAGTGGTGCCTTTCCATCTTTAACTTTCTTTCACGAAAGTATGATTTGATTTCCTAGAAAAATCAGGGAATTTGCCGTAGGCCTATCTCCAAAGACAGTCACAATGCAGACTGGGAACTGTACCACAGAGCACACCTGCCTTGTTTGCACAGTGCAATGCTGATTAAAAACCAACATGTAGGATGGCCATGCTAGGAGTTTCTCTTGTTTTCCTGGAGATGGGGAACAAAAAAAGCATTGTGGTAAAACGGCTCAATAAATTACGTGCAGCAGAGTTAATGCAGGTGTGCTTTCTTGGCCATGGAGCAGGCAAGGGACTCAAGAAGCGACTCTGAGGCAAGGAAATTTGAGACCAGCGGTGCTGCCTTCAGCAGAAAACTGATTATTTGGAATTAATGTTAATAAATCTAGCTCTCTTTTCCTATGCCCACTCCCCCTTTTCCCAGCCCTGCCACAAAGACGCTGCTGGCCGATGACAGTATCCAGCACAAAAAAACCCCTTCCCTTTCCTTTGTGTCACGTATTTCCACTGATACAGAACCTTTGTGTCTCTTGCAGTGGCTGACATGCCAGCCAGAGCCAGCAATCTTCACTTGGCAGCAATTTCCATGTGAAAGGGATATTTTGAAGAAAGCCCGTGGGCCGGAGCCAAGGTAAAAGCTCCTCACTCTCTCCAGCAAATGCTGCTTTTCCAGTGTGAAAGCATTGGGCCACTGCCCTCCAAACCACTGTTCCCATGGATTTGTCCCAGGTTGGAGCCTGTCATCGTCACAGCAGGAGTAGGAAGAGAGTTTTTCAGTGGGATGGGGATAGCCAACAGCACAGACATTGTTTCTTCACAAAGGAAACAAACTTGAGCCCGAGGTTTTGGCCGGCAACACATCCCAAATGCAAACAGCCCTCGGTTCTATTGCTCTAGGAAGGGTGACTGGACCTAGCAGGGAGAGGAGTAACCCCAGGCAGGGGCTGACAGCTAAATCCAGGTCATTGAAAATGAGAAGCACAATACACATTTTTAACAGCTACGCCCTGGAATGAACTGCCAGGGGGTGAAGCTGGGTGATTTAGGTTTTGCTTAAATTTTTTCAGATCAAGGTTAGGGTGCCCTCCCTGCATCACAAGTTATTGCAGACCTGAGCAAGACTTGTTGAGCTGCAAACACCCTTGCACAGAGCGAGCACTGCCAAAGAATGAAGCCTTGTAGAGCCAGGGTTTCAGTGAGAATGAAATTACCCATATTGAAACTGCTGCTCTTCCATCTCCAGCCACGAGCTGGATCTGGGCTTGCCCACAGCGTCCCTCAGGAGGGACAAGCCCTTCCCAGTCACCTCAGCATCAAAACTCCTCTCCTGGCTTTCATCACGGCATGCCACCATCGGCTTTCCTGCCGCCTCCTCTGCGTGCCCGACACCTGCTGCTCAAGGAACGACGGCTGTACCCCAGGGAAATCGCATCCAGGAGTTTTCCCCCGGACTCTGGGCCGAAACGGCGGGGTTTTAGTCGGGAAATCCGACTGCTGCAGCCACCCTCTCCTTGCAGGACCGCAGTGCCTTCCTGCTTTAGGCGAAGCGAGCCAGGAGAGGAGGGCAGTGCCCTCCCGGCTCCCGCAGCTCCGCGATGCCGAACCAGCCCCGGCACAGGGCACACAGCTCCAGGTGTCACCTTGCCGGGACAGGGCACACAGCTCCAGGTGTCACCTGGCCAGGACAGGGCACACAGCGCTAGGTGCCACCTGGCCGGGACAGGGCACACAGCTCCAGGTGTCACCTGGCCGGGACAGGGCACACAGCGCCAGGTGTCACCTGGCCGGGACAGGGCACACAGCGCCAGGTGTCACCTGGCCGGGACAGGGCACACAGCTCCAGGTGTCACCTGGCCAGGACAGGGCACACAGCGCTAGGTGCCACCTGGCCAGGACAGGGCACACAGCGCTAGGTGCCACCTGGCCGGGACAGGGCACACAGCTCCAGGTGTCACCTGGCCGGGACAGGAGCTGCCACGCGCACGGAAGATGCTCACAGCGCGCACGGGATGCTGCGCCGGGATCTCTCCCGTGCGGGCGGAGGAGAGCACGGTATCCACGATTGATCCCGTGGCAACTGCCTGCGGAGCTCGTCCCCTCTTGCCGTGGCACTCTTTCCTGCTTTTCCTACTCTTTCCTGCTTTTTCCTCTCTTTCCTGCCTTTTTCCCGTGCGGAGCGCCGCCACCGCGGGGCAAGAGCTCCGCGACGCGGCCGCTGCGCGCAGTGCGGATGGAGCGGGGCTGGGGGCTCTGCCCGCTCCTCCCGAGTCCTCCCCGCCACGTTCACGGCTCAGGTTTTATGGCTCAGGTCACTAAACCCCGGGTGAGCATCACCCTGAGCGGAGGGGACCACTCCCTTCTCCATCCCGCTCTCTCATTCCCGCTGAAGTTTCGTATCCCAGCTTTAACGCTGCCAAGTTGTGTAATCCTGCTTGTTTCACTTCAGTGGAACGAGAAGACTCCTCTATAGAGTCCTGCCTGTAAAAGAAATGATTGTCACAAGGGTTCTGCGGGCTGTTACTCTTCCTGTCCTCGAAGGGAATGTCTGTCATTGTTCTGTGCTGGTGGTCATGATCTATATGTGGCAGTGCACTGGTCCTGAAGGAGTTTCTCACTTGTCTGTGATACGTGTAATTTTGAGCTGTCTCCATAACTGCAGGAAAAAGAAAAAGTCTCCAACAACATTTTTAGTGTTGGAGAATCAAGGCATTACTTCATGCTGGCCAGGATGCTGCTCTGGCCAGCATGTGCAACAGAAATAATTTCATCCACACAGGGCCCGGGCTGTGCAGAGGAAATCATTCCACCACACATCAATTTTACTAAATTTTTCACACACTTATAGAGTGAAAACCCTCAGAAATTCATTGGTTCAGTGTTCATTGGCCCCAAGTTACAGAGCTCTGAGTATTTGGTTTCCTATTGGTTATCGATCTCCTCACCTTCGATGTTAATTAGCTTCTCATTCCCTGATTCTCTTATCAGGTTTTTCCGGACCAGGTTTCTCCAACCATGCCAGGGGTGATGTTTGGAGGTGATGGTCGTTGATGGTTGTTATCCTTTGTGTACTTTCTGTGCTACTCCCAGTCTTGAAATATCAGGCCTTGAGTGCCGAAACAGTCCTTTGAAAAGAAACTTAAAATTCCCTTCCCCCAGGGCAAAGGCGAACAAAACCCCTGACTAAAGTGATGTAAAAACATTTTCAACTCGGTATCATTTCCAACACTACCACTTAACACTAAGGGCCTCCTGCTTGCAGGGCTTTTCCTTACTGACAGGCTGGAGCACACAGAGCATCCCACATGGAAACACCACTAGTACATCACACACACGGGGCTTTCCACAGGCATTAAATCTGCCAGAGGGGAGGCAATCCCACAAAAATACCCTGCACAGCACTCAGGGATAACACATTGCATGCAGAAAGGCAAATTTCCCCACTGTGACCCCTGGAAGCTCATGCCCTGTGCTTATTCCTGCTCTGCACCCTCTACCTCCCCCCTCCTCCCCCAGCCCTCCCCCAGTTCCTCTGCACCCTGTCCCCTTCACCCCCTCAGCCCCAGTAATCACCAGAGGACCCCTTATCTCTGTGATGATCTCTGGAAATGCCTTTTGTCTCCAACAGCTCATCTGCCCTGCCCCTCACCTGCTGAGATCAGCTGCTTTCCTACTGGGAAAAAAGAATAAAAAATGAACCCTGGGAATAATGAGGAGTTCTGAGAGCTTTCAAGTTCCAAAAATAAATAAATAAAGGGAAGGAGGAAGGGAAAATTGCATGCTTCTTTTGATTAATTCCCTTTCTTCCCACCCCCAAAGACCATGCAGTAAATAAAATGAAGTCCAGTCCTGACAGACACAAACCTTGACTGTCTGTTTATAGATGGTGTGAGTGCCAATATTCCAGCGGGACTGTGCAGAACGAATCTGTCAGGGAATCAGAGCACATGTTACAGAGTGTGAAGGTACATGCTTCACATTAAAAACAAATCCTTCAGAAAGTGCAGAATACCCTAAATCTACATCTGCCACGCTGGTTATTCCTGTTGCGTTCTTAAAATTCATCCTGAATTTTATTTTCCACATCTTTCAAGTGTTAGATCTGCAAAACAGCATTGTAAGTGCAGCTGTTGTGAAGTTCAGCTCTGAATAGATATGTAGCTGAATGCTGGCTGGAATTCTGATTTTTACCTCTGAATATTTTCCTATCTTCTGGAAGCTGCCCAGTTTGAGAAAACCATCTCTTCTGCCTATGATCACTGATACCATCACATTTCAGGGTGCAATCTTTTCACATCTGACTCAACCCAGCTCTAGCACCACCTTTTCCTAATTGCCTTGATTCCTCAGCACCAACTCCCTGTGCAGCTGCTTTTGCTTCTGTATTGCCATTACTGTGTCCCCAAGAGCCACATTCAGTGCCACTGATGTCATTGAAAATAATGTCAAGGAGCAGAAAGAAGCCTAGTAAATGACTAATGTATTTTTATTTTTTTTAATCCTTTGTCACCATCACCACTTCCTGACAAAGGAAGCAGACTTGAGGAGGGCCTGTGCTGTACAGCAGTTTGCAGTGTACATTTTGAGCAAGCTCTTTGATCACACCAGAATTCAGTCATTTGTATTACCAGGCAAATACAACACAGAAACCTGCCTAGTTCTGAGACATGGTTTAGTATCAGCTGATGACCCTCTTGGATTTATTTAGTATTTTTCATAATGAGTTATAGCTACATTATAGAGTTGCCTGCATTGGATTGCAGTTTGATTTTCCAAGTGCTATTTCTCAGACGTGAGGTTTTTATAAAAGCTTTCCTCACAACAAAAGCCACTTTCATCTTAACAGAACAGCGATGCAAATTTGTATCTACAGTTCAACAACAAATTAAAACCTTTTTATTTTCATCTACACACCCATGAACAGAGGTTGGAGCACAGCAAGCCAGGCCAGAGTGCTCTCTCTGATCCCATTTTTCCTTGGAGGTGGAGGAGAAGAACACTATTTCTCCTCTGCTCCTACACATCAACACTGCTGGAAGCTATCACCTCTCCCTGGTTGGACTTTGCCAATAAAAGTAGAATAAAACATTTTAGCTCAGCATTCCTGACTCACAGCTCTTCCTACAGGACTTTGCCTGAAAAATCTGTTTCCTCAGCAAACAGTTCATCCCCTTCCCATCCTTCACCTGGAGCTAGCACCAGACAACAAAGGCATCAGCACGACTGTGCCAGGTCTGAGTTGTGTCTCTGCAGACTCTACAATGTCCTGACACAAAACAAAGCTACAAAAAATTGAAAAAAAAACCCACCCAAGAAGAAAAAAAAAATAAAACCTACCCACTTCCCCCCATGTTATGGATTTCAAACCTTGGCTCACATGTCAATTCAAATATATGAAAAAAAGCCACAGGGAGGGAAGAGCTGGAAAATATTCTTTTCCCTAATTTCTCAAAATCAAGGTCCCAAGTGCTTGCTGGAGTTTTTTATATGACTGCATGTTCTCCTCATGTGTCTGTCACCAGCAGGCCAAACTCCCTGGCCCAAGCATTTCCCCAGAGCTCAGAGCAGAGGGGACATCCCCTTGCCCTCAGGTGGGTCACTGTCCCCTCACAATTATTCTGCCTCTTTGTTTCCTTCAGGGCATTCAGAGTGACCAACATACTGAACAAGCAACCTGCCCTGGGGGCAAACAGAAAACATCCCTTTTTCTGCTCAGAAAAAACAGGAACAGAGCTTCTTGCTCTATCCCAAATCCTTCCTTCAAGGAAATACAGAGCTAATGATGCTGTCAGAGCCCCCAGACAAAGTTTTGTGAATAACTCTTTGGGGACAGCACAAAATTAGAAAAAGAAAGTGACTTGATCAATGTGAAATATTATTCCAGCAGATAAGGAAAAGGGACACTTCTCTCTGTACATTAAATAGGAGAACAAATGCATACAGGTGCAACATTTGCCACAAGCAAGGCAGGAAACCCCAGCACTGCTCCAAGAGGCAATTTCCCTCCCCTTCTACTCACCTCAGGTTTTGGGATACACAACAGGATTTTAAATGGGAAAAAAAGATTAAAAAAAAGAAGGAAAGAAGAATCCTAATGATCTTGCAATATTCAACCTGGCATTGTTCTTTGAGGATATTTCCTAGTGTGCACTCAGTGGTTGAGAAAATACTGACAAGATATTCTCTCAAGAGGTCAAAACAGCTTTGCTGGCACTTCAGAAAAATCAAGGAAGTTTGGCAAAGGGTTTACCTCAACATCCAGTCTACATAAAACACTTCTCAGAGCATTAACTTGGCCCATCCAACTCAGCAAACTTTAGGCCCATTTGATGTTAAGTTACTCAAAATACTCCAAGAAGGGGGAATTTTAAGAGGAAGAAAGAGAGAGAGACAAGAAGACAGAAAAGACACAGAAAAGCACACAGGCCACATACACATTCAAAGAATGCAAGAATTTGAAATTAAAACATCCTGAATACCATTGAGGAGCACACAATTAATCAGACAGCTTCTACCTGCAGAGATCAAACTACATCACAAAGAAAGTAGTTACAAACAGAAATCCAGTCCAGCAGCCCTTCACTTTTGACCTGGGATCTATAGCCATACATTTCTGGCTCAATTTTACTTCTGTTTCAAAACTGGAATACTACAAAAAACATGTCTACAGACAGTAGATCCAGGATTTCCCAGGTTAAAAATAAACATTGAAGATGTTTGATTAAAGTTTTTTGTTTAAACTTTTGTTTAAAAAAAACCACTGGGACTGGGAAAAGGGGAACAACCTTCCAGTAGCACCATTTTCCTTTTGCTCACTGAAAATGTTAGGGATTTTCCAATATGGACTGTGTTACTATCTTGTGGGGCACATTGAGAGCAGAAGGAATCTGGAAGTGAAGTGAGGAGCTCAGAATTTCAAAGTGAAAAGATAAAAGAAGTAAAGCTAATTTTAAGCCCATTCCCTAATTTGTAACGCTCTAGTTGCTGTGAGCAGATATGGAAATACAAAGCCTCTGATTCTCTCCAGCCCTGCCCAGCATGCAGGAGGCCAGGGGAAGCACACAGGGAGGTAGAACACACACCTTCTGATGAAAAGTCCAGATTTAGGGCACTCCAAGTGAATTAGACACAAGGAACTGTCCCAGGTAACTGCACCACCTCCATGCAATTGAAACATGGCATAGTTACTAATTAAACTTACACATTTATAGAATCCTTACGGCTCCCAGGACATGAGAAATCACAGCTGACATCATGCAAGCAAGAGGCAGGACACTTGTGCTCAGCAGCTTCCCACATGTGGAGTCAAGAAGTCCCAGAAACACATTTTAGGATCAGCAGACACTTTTACCTCTTCCCAGGTCTTGTGGAGGACAGGGTGGGTGGTCTTTTCCAAGGGGCTGCAGAGCTGTCTCCTTGTGTCACAGGACCACTGGAAGGGCTCATCCACACACCAGCTTCTCCCCAAGGAGCCCACAGCCAGATATTTTCCATGGCAGGCTTTAAAAAAATCCTATCCATCATGCTTAGCAGTGTCAGCCTGCTGCCAAAGTTTGTCAGCTATAGCCTGGAAGCATCCAACTTTTTTAGGTTGGAATCCAAGCCCTCTGTTCCATATGTAAAAGCTTTAGGGCAAACACAGAGTTTGCACCCGCAGCACAAAATTTCTGGTGGGTGGTTTTCTCCCAGATGCAAAAACTCTTAACAGTGTTTGAATGAGAATGTTTCTAACATGTTCATTTTATGATCTAGTGGTTTTATTGCCACCACTGACACTGCTCATGCTTCCCAGCCAGCTGTAAAGGGGTGGCATCTTGGGCTGAAGCAGGAGCTGCCTTGGCAGTGACAAACCAGCCCTCCTGGGCTCCTACAAAACCTGGAGATCCACAACACAATCCCAGTCTGGGTCAATAACATGGAAGACCAAAATTCAGTGCACCTGGGGAAGAATTTACCCTTCTGCTGCTCTGAAAGCCTTTGTCCTTACTGTTAACCCCTCACTGAGCTCCAAATAAATTGTGTGATGTCCTCCTGCCTCCAGCAGAGTCCTTGCCTGTTATATCTGGGGAAAGCAGCTGCTGGAGACAGCTGGAAGGAGACTTTTATGATTATTACAGGAGCTGCAAAGTCATCTGTGCTGTGGTAGCACTCGGATGTTAAGCAGTTTCTGTCACCAACACAAATTTTATTGTAGAAATGAGCCTGCAGGCAGCCAGGGGAACCCACAGCGCCCCAGCCCAGCCATGTTTCAAGAGGGGGCAGCTGCAAGGGGCTGGCAACCCCCTGGAAGATGCAGGAGACATTGCTGGGAGCTCAGGTTTGGTCACTGACAGGATGCCACAGATGTGACAAAATGGAAAACTGAACTATAAACTGAAAATACTGACATCCTTTCAGTGTCATGAGATATATTTCCAATGGCAGCATTTGAAGAGTTTGTGTCTCATAAGATGATGTTTCTAATTTCAGAGAAAAAAAAATGGCTGCTCATCTGAGCCTTTCAGATGCACATCAGCCAGCAAGTAATTGAAGACAAAGTGTTTTTCTGTAATAAACCTTCATAATGAAGCACCAGAGGAAAATCCTAAAGTTCAACTCAATAAATCACACTAATCTGCAGAATGGGATTTTCCTGCCACTAATCTTGTTAGAGCTGGGGCACTGTGCAAATATATCTAAACACATAATTACTGAAGAGATATTAAACGGATCGATTTATTTCAATAAAAAATGCAAACTTTGAGGAGAATTCATTAATACTCAAAATCCAGCCAGGCAATAAATAACACTAATGAACTGAGAAAAAGGAATAGATGAACAAGTACTGACATGATGTCTTATGCTTATTGCTGTTAAAGAGGAGCTGACAACTACTCCATTTGAAATATAAATCCTGCAAGGGAAACGCTAGAAAGTGAGTGAAAGACTTGTTAAAAATATGTTTGTGCATATATATACACACATTTTAAGAAAGCAATAGGATGAAAACTAATTTAATTTCATCCTAAGGAGGCCATATTACCATTTTCATCACCCTTAAGCTGTGTTTACATTAGCAAACAGTGCTGTGCAACAGGAGCATGAAACAGCTGTTGCTGAGATGCTGCCAGCACAGCATCTCTAAATGTGTTGGGGGTTTGCTGCCAGGCAGCTCCAGGGTGGTCCTGCAGCCCGAGTGCCTCACAGAGAACAGGGTACCCTGGCCACAGGGCTGCAGGAGCTCCCTGGTCCATTTTGTCCCTAGGGAACTCCAGGGTGAATGCCCTGTAATGTGAATCAGATGCCAGGGATTGTGGGTGTGGCAGCAAACACAGCATTTTCCTCAGAAGCAGCCTCCTGACTGGCACTGAAATGTTTCCTGCAGCAGAAGCACTCAGGGCACTGTAAAAGGCTCACACTAGGACAGAAGAGCAAGACACAGCAGAGTGCAACACTGTGTGCAACACCACACACACCCACACAACCCAGATGACCCAGTGACAACCAGGTTATCTAAAATAGCCTTTTCAGTAAGGGCTGTGAGAGCTTGTCAAGACAGAACCCAAGAACATGTTTTTTCCTTGTGCTTGGGAGGTTCTGCAATTTGCCAAGAGGAAAAATCAAAACATTTGGTTTGGTATTTTGGAATTATAACATGGTATGCAAACAGAACACTTGGAGTGATCCAGGCTGCTTCAGAGGACACTTGCAGTGATTTTCTAGAGGCTCCTGAAACAGAAGGAAGACATTGAGGGGCTGAGGTGTGTCCAGAGAAGGGAACAGAGCTGGGGAAGGGTGTAAGGCACAAGTTTGATGAAGACCAGCTGAGGGAGCTGGGGTTGTTTAGCCAGAAGAAGGCTCAGGGGACATTATCACTCTCTACAGCTACCTTAAAGGAGGGTGCAGTGAGGTTCTCTTTTCCCAGGGAGTAAGACAGGAAGAGACAGAAATGGTCTCAAGTTGTGCCAGGGGAGGCTTAGACTTGATATTATGAAGAAATTCCTCACTGCAAGGATGGTCAGGCACTGGAACAGGCTGCTCAGGGAAGTGATGGAATCACCAGCCCTGGAGGTGTCTGACAAGGTGTGGATGTGGCACCTGGAAGTTTTACTCAATCCCACAGTTCTTACAGCAAAGGAGGTGCTGTCACCTCTCCTGGTGGAAGATCCCCAGATTATTCACCCATTCCTTACCTGAAAGCTGCTCCTGTTTATTATTTGGGACAACAGACTTCAGCAGCTGAGAAAGAAGAAAGCTCATATATCAAAGATGAGTCTGTTTTGTTAAATCACAGGCAAGTTATTAAAAATCACCATTTCCTTTCAATAGTCTTAAATGGGAAAATGCTGGCAAGGCACCCAAACCTCATCTAGATGAGCAGCTCAGGCTTTTACTGGTTATAAAACGAGTGATTTATGGCAGCATGTACAACATGATGTTGTTTCCCTTGCAATTTATGCTCTCAGAGGGCAGAGAAGAGGTGGCTGTGCAGGAATTACACATCCCCTGCTCCTTCCAGCAGATGCCTCTCTGCACTAACACCACTTTCACAAAAATCTCTGCTTTGTTCTAACCTATGTCTCTAAAGGTTTCTGTAAGGGCAATTACTACTGGCAACAAGCCCAATAAATGTTGTATTTTTGTCATTTCTTTAAGCTTATCCTGGGAAGATTAAGAGCTTTCTTAGTTTTCATTCCGCTGAGGGATTCCCTTGAAGCTTTCCTTTAGATCAAGGCAAGGGGGAACCTGGCAATTTCAGGGCATTTTGTTGCCAGCAAGGAGTGGAATAAAGCAGCCTGTTCTGCACAGCCTCCTCGGGACTGCAGCTCCGGGCAAGTGACGAATCTGCCACCAGATGTCACCCAGAGGCCACTCCTGTCCCCTGCTGAGGCTCCAGCAAGCCCCAGGGTTTCCTGCAGCAGCAGGGATGGTCACAGCACTGTCATCACTCCTGCAGTTACAGCCACACTTAACTTTGGGTTTCTACTTTGTGCCCTTAAAAAAGAAAAGAAACTTTCAAGCTACAGTACGTCCTCAAAATGCTTTGAAAGCTGAAGTACACTGCAAGAGCGAAAAGCAAAATGCTGTGGTTGTTAATATCTTTACTGGAGGCCTGTATTTTTCCTTTTACAGAATTTTATCACCCTGCAGAGTTTACCCTTATCCAGCTCTTAGGAGAAAAAGAAGAAGCTACTGAGAGAGATAATGGATTGCAAGAAAACAGCAAGCAAGAAGCATCTTGTGACAAGGGGACATAAAAGATTTCCTGTTGTAATGAAGACAATTGCAACAGAAAAAAAATAGCAGAATAAAAAAAAATTATAAGTCTAAACAGATTAAGACTATTAGACACCTTTTACAAATTCAGGAATACACTTAAAAACTTCATTTAATGGGGAGCATCCAAAGAAAGCACAGAGGGACATGATTTCCACTGCTTAACCTTCAGAAAGTTCCACATGCTTTGCTATAGATCAGAATTTTGCTTTTTATCAGATTATTTACCAGAGAGAGATACAGAAAACAATAATTTAGCATTGCAGCTCCAGTGTATTTTTGTCATTTCTAGACATAAGAAACAGTTATTGAAAATATTTGTCATGATAAGAAACAGAGGAAAATGGGTCATAACAGTTTTGAAGAAATTTTACTTCATTTTTTCAATCTCCTGAATACAACTAAAATGCCCAGTGCTTCCGAGGGTACATCAACAATTAATTACTTCAGCTCTGAATGGCAGCATCTAAAAAGAGGGATGAAATCACTCCTGTAAATATTTCAGCTTTTTGAAACTTGTCCAGCACCATTTAAACAAGTCCAGAAAGAATTTCAGCTCCACTTAAACAAGCCCTAACTTTTCCCTTAAAGTCAAAGTAAAGCTAAAAGTACCTTTGCACATTTGCCACACAGCCAATGCTTTACTCTTAAAAAATTCTGCCTGTGTCAATGTTTTGAAAATTGAATTTTCAACTCTCAGAATGGACATTTATTCTAAACATAGAAAAATCAGAAGCCACAACTCAGTTGTTTATTGAGAAGGAACATTCCAACACAGTATCTGAACTTTTGCTTAGAAAAGAAATTACTTTAAGGAGAAAGCAAGATTCAGACTGTTCCCAAAAATCAATTCTGTGCATACCTGAACCTTCTTGTTTCCTCTTACCCAGCCACACTTCACCAAGACAAACCTGGGAACAGTTCTTCTGGTTCTGCTAAGTCATGGGGAATGCTTATGTTTTCAGAACTTTAAATAATGAAGCCACAAAATTAAAACAAAACTCCCAAAAAAATGCAAACAAGATGCAGAAAAAGAAGTTTTCACCTCTAATCCCCTATAAATAAATAGAGTAAAAAAAAAAAAAATCAAGTTTTACACTGGCAATAATTTCAGTTATTAAGTAGTAACTGGATATTTTTCTTAGCATGACCTATCAATGTAACCACCCAGTGGTAACAAATGGACTTTTAGTACCTGTAATAAAGCAGCTCAGAGTAAACAAAATACTTATTTTGAGAAAACATACAAAAATCACAACTATTATATTGAGAACTCTGTTGTAATTATATACAAAATAACTATCAGAGCATTTGGTTCATACAGTGTTGCTGCAAGTTTTGAAATCAAGCTCTTGATCCAAGACAGACAGTGCTAGAAATGGGCACACATCTCAAGCTTGTCTGCTTGGGGACACAGACAGAACAATTTGTGTGTATTCATGACAAAATTGGAACCATAAGGTAAAAGGACAGGAAGCAATTAAAAAGAAGTTCAAAAAAAGACTTCAACAACGCCAAGTTCCCTGCACTGTCCCACTAAAGCACATTTGGAACACCCACAGCAGCTGCCTCCATTCACAGTGCTTTGTTTTGGGTTTTCTATTGGTTTTCTTGGGACTCAGATGTCCACTTAGACACTTACCCCTCCCAAATTTCCAAAGCCAGATGCAATGACTTCCTGCTACAGCTCAGGTAAGAGTCTCACCTGGTGTCCTGAAGAGAATCTGCAGTTTGTGAACCCCTCAGTACACATGGCTGCCAATCCACGTTCAAATGCAACCACGAATAACCAAACTCCACCCTAATGACAGTGCAAAACCTGGAGGAATACCCATGAAATATTTGTTAGCTCTTGGAAAGTGCCCACAAGCATCACTTGTGTTAATACCCTGTACCTCAGCTTGGCAATCAGCAAATCTCACTCAGAGAAGAACTGCATGGCAGCAACAACCCAGCCCCTCACCCAGCTGTGGCAAAATGCTCAGAATTTCTGAGGTTCAAACACAGTCAGTTCATTGCCATCGTAGAACTCTCTCAGTTGGTTGGACTCATATTTTATGCAAGGTTCTTCCATTTGCATCCCAGGCTCCAGAGCATTCTGCCCTACTATTTTAAGGTTCACCAGTTTTATTTTCCAGGTGTTGTTCCTCAAGGGGCAGCTGATGAGCCCAAAGATTTGCTCAAAGACACCCAAACAAACATTGTCTCTGTGCACTGTGCCAGCCACTGCCACCAGCACCAATCCATAAGGGGACATGGCACATTTCAGGCCACTGGAATGCAAATTTGGGTTGAAGAGGAGACATTCTTCTTTAACCAAGGACAGCAGGCGCAGGCTCACCATGTCTGCACCCACATATTGTTCCATGTTTTTTTCCAAAGTGTTGTAACAGAACTTCAGCTTGGCATCCTCCCAAAAATGCTGTGGTCCCCATGTTGCTTCAGATTTTACTCCCAAAGGGTGCTGAGAGTTCAGGAGTTCAAAGTACCACTGGCAGAATTCTCCTCCTAGACCACCAATGTCATCTTGTGGTGACTTCTGTCCGTTTCCATGACTCTGCAGTCAAGCAAATTTTTTTTCTTAGAACTGTTCAGCAAGATTATCACTTAGAAAAACATCAAATCATGCACATACTTATATTCAACTGTTAAAGTGCTCTGAGCCAGAGTGCCTGAAGAGAAACACCAAAGTAAAATCTCAAGTATTTTTACTAACATGATTATCTAATGTAGAGAACCAGGAGAGGTTCTTTGAATTACACCTAGAAAGTGCTTCAGTGTCTTTACAAAGGGTTCTTTGCAAACAAAGAGGAAAATCCTGGTTCTGCTGAAAAAGGGCAGGGGAAGGATGTAAAGTGACATTTTTTGGAACTAAATGTACAGTTACTTTGTAGGACTTTTCAGTATTAATAACTTGACAGCAAGACTTTTTTTAGAAGTAAATCAAATATCAAGTTTGCTAACACCAAAGTCTGGTAAGTATTAAATTGTGTTATAAGCATTAAGCAATTAAGTGTGAAAAGTCTTGAGTATTCTGTATAGAAATGCTATATTTGCATCACCACAAGTTGAAATTAATTTCCAATTCTGTTACACAGGTTCAAGTTTCCCATTTCTTCAAAATGGTGAAGAAAGAAGAGACGAGAATTAAGAGAAAACAAATGCAAAGAAAGATGTATGTGATAAACAAATCAACTGGCTTTCTTTTAAATTTATGAATGTGTTTTAAGTACTTCATTCATGTACCATCAACCAAAGAATTTTTTAAGAGAAACCTTTCTTTTTTCTCTGATTATGCACACAGAAAATTGGTTTCAAAGCTATTCTCAGCTAAATGCTAACTGTCATCACCTAATTCACTGAGTGAAAGCTCAGTGCAATAGGTTCTCAACAGGGACAGAGCTCTCACAGCCTAGGAGGTGGGGCTGCTCCCCAGGAGGGCTCTGAACTACAGCAAAGGGGCCAAGTAGAACCCCAAATAAACCCCTTCAAGTTCATTACACCACGAGGATTTGCTAAATGGCAAAGATTTTAACTTCAAAATATCCTAGTATTGCCAAAACACATTTCCTTATGCTGCATTAGGTGTTACAAATTCACGGGCAAATTTTGTTCAGCTGTTTCTGGCTCATATGGAATTCATTGCTGCAGCTCAAGAGAACAGCTCTTACTCAGCTGAATGTGTGTTGGTTTTCCTTCTGATCAACCTGGGACATCTGCATGGCCCTTTTTTAGATCTCAAAGAGGAAACAATCATCTAAAATACAGGGATAAGGTATGTGTCCTCTGTTCTCACCAGTGTTCTGTTGTAGGTTTACCAGATTTTGAGGGCAGGCATTCCTTACTACAGCTCTGAACAGAGCCCACCACAATGATGAGTTCATTTGTTTGGAAAAAAAAGGGAAAACAAATGGCACTGACCTGTCACTGCTGGAAACTGCACATTTTATCAATATATAAACTCACTAAAATCACAAGGGCCTCTGCAGGATTTCTGTGCCATTCTTACTGTTTTCAGTTGACCCTGAACCCAAAAAACGATTCATGAGTATCTTCTAATTTTAGCCTATAGGACAATCAAAAATTCAATCAATTTTAGCCTATAGGACAATCTAAAAATTCAAAACACAGGGAACACCCCACACATTAGAGCTCAAATACTGTGGAAAACAGAGCAGACACCTTCAGATGTTGCAATTTAAAAACCAACCAAACCAAACCCAACTAAAACTAAAGTTAAAAAGGTTTGGGACCTTCCTACAGGTGCAGAGCCCTGTTTGCACAGGTCATCCTGTGGAGGCAGCTCTGAGCAGCCTGAGGATTTCCAGCCTGAGGATTTCCAGCGGCAGCAGCAGCAGCACTCACCGGTAGAGGAGGTTTTCTGTGCCCTGGCTCCGGGGTTCGAGCAGTGAGCTGCCCGCTCCAGAGCTGCCTCACACGCTCGATCAGGACGTGTTTCTCCGAGGAGGGAGGCACCGTGATTCCCTGCGCCACCAAATACTTGAAGATGATTTCCCTGCAGACTTTCCTGCGCCTCAGGAGTTCCTCCACGTTTTGGCTGTACACCAGAATGGCATGAATGGCCTCTGCAAAGAAAGAAACTCAAGTCAGAGTTATCTTCTTTCACAATAAAATCCCAAACTTAAGCCATTTCTTAAACTCCTGAGCTCCAAACACAGTACAAGATAAGGTGGAAGGACACGAAGAGACTGAAAGTTTGTCTGTAAACTGAAATCTGGCCTCATCATATCAGACACAGGATATACCCAAAGGTTTGCAAACATGCTTCTTGGACAGGAATTCCAGTGAAGTGTTTCAGCAACACACAGTAGTTTGAAAAAGTGAGGTTCCACCTCCTTCCTCCTTCCTGAAGCCTGCTGGAAATGAACTAAATGTTTTATTTCCACACTAATGTGATTACAACTCCCATGTTCATGAAAATGCATCCTAGCACAACAACAGAGCATTGAATGGCAACAATAAACAAAATTCAGCTGCAAGGCTCTGTGGCAGAATGAGGAAACATGATAAAATTAAATTCAGTTTTGAAGCAGTTGTAGCAGACAGTTCCCACCTGAACTGAGGCTAGCAGTTAGCAGGGGACCTATAAAAACCCTAAATCTAACCAGAAAGAAATAGGTAAAGTAAAACACAAAAATCTTTTAATTTAACTTACAACCACTGCAAAAAGTCAGGGGAAAAAAGGTAACGAAAAAAAAAAAAAACTACAGGCAAAAGCCCTTTTAAAGAAATGTGTTGGGCAAATCTTGCAGGTTTTAGTTACATCACATGAAACATATTCAAGGCTTTAGGATGAGTATATATACATATATATATGTACAGATACTCATCAGGTGTATATATACCTGAAGCCACTGGGCAACAAACCCAGTGGCCTCAGGTAACTCACATAAAAAATGAATTCTTATGAAACAAATCTCAACAAAGTGATGGGGGATGGTCACAACTGGAAGCATCCTACAAAAAAAAAAAAAAAAGGAAGTTCAACGCAGATTCGTATTTTACCCTTTCAAAACCTGAAAGCAAATGTGACTGACGCCAACAGCGAGAGACTCTTGAGCTTTCAATACTTTTAACCCCTACGAGCACAGCCGTGCTCGCAGCTCACTGCGGGGTCAGAGAGCAAAGAGATGCGTGTGGAGCCGAAGCTTTGCTACGAGCCCATCGCCCCCGCAACTTCCCCGGCCTGAAGAACCCCAAGTTCCGAGCAGCCAAGCCCGGGAGCTGCTGGGCTGTGCAGGACAAAGCTCCCGGCGGCGACCCCGAGCCCTGAGAGCCCTGAGAGCCCTGAGAGCCCTGAGAGCCCTGAGAGCCCTGAGANCAGGAGCTCCAGCAGGTCCCGGCACCCCGCCCGCTCCCGCTCGCTCAGCCCCGGGCCCGCCATGGCCGCCCCGCCCCGTGCAGCGCCGGGCGCCGGCTGGAAAGAGCGGCCGGCACCGAGGTTCCGCACGGAGAAAGGGCCCGGGGGGGAAGCAAAGCGGCGGGGAGGAGGGCTTAAATGTATAGATTGTGTGTCATACGTATGGAGAGCTTATTACTGAGACTGTCCTTCCCTTGCAGCCCGCCCTGGAGTCGGGCTGAGCTCGGGGGAGATGCTGGAGAGCAGCAGCATGGAAAGGGATGGGTGGGTACTGGTCCATGGCCAGGGGATGGGAGCCGGCCCTGGAGCCAGGGGCGACAGCCCTGTCCTGGGGACAGCCAGGGGATTGTCCTGGGGACACCAGGGACAGCCAGGGGATTGTCCCGCTCTACTCTGGTGCGGCCTCACCTCCCGTCCTAGGGCACCTCTGGGCATCAGACTATCAGAAGGTTATAAAGCCATTAGAGAGTGGCCAAGGGAGGGCAGCAAAAATAGGGAAGGACCTTGAGGAGAAGCTGTACAAGGAGGGCTTGGTCTCTTCAGCTGGACAAGGGGAAATCTCACTGCAGTCACAACATCCTCCTGAGGGGAGGAGGAGGGAATGACACTGATCTCTCTGTGCTGACAGTGACAGGACCCGAGGGAATGACCTGAAGTGTTTAAGGAACACTTCAGGGAACACATCTGTGTCAGGGAAGGTCTAGGCTGGATTAGAAAAAGGTTCTCCCCAGCACCAGCCTGGCAGAGTTCAAGCAGAGTCCTGACAATGAATGCTCTTAGCACAGGGTGTGACTCTCGGGGTCCTGCGCAGGGCCAGGACTTGGACTCAGTGATCCTTGGGGGTCCCATCCAGATCAGGATATTCTCTGATGTCACTCTATGATTCCTACCACTGGTCACCTCATCTGGACCAAGCCAGAGTCATCCACTTGTGCCTGAGGCAAGAACTGCAGGTTCCCAAGTGATGCATCTCCCCAGGACTGCACCTGNAGCACAGGGTGTGACTCTCGGGGTCCTGCGCAGGGCCAGGACTTGGACTCAGTGATCCTTGGGGGTCCCATCCAGATCAGGATATTCTCTGATGTCACTCTATGATTCCTACCACTGGTCACCTCATCTGGACCAAGCCAGAGTCATCCACTTGTGCCTGAGGCAAGAACTGCAGGTTCCCAAGTGATGCATCTCCCCAGGACTGCACCTGTTTAAGGAAACGAAGTCCTATAAGCTAAAGATGCTTTTTTTACTAAATGCAAGCTCTCAACCTTGTGCTGCTCTTCCACTTGCCACAATTTTCTCTGTCAGGGCAGAGCAACCAGTGATGGACACTTCATAAAAGAGAAAAGAGGAAAGATGAACAAAAAATGGAATAGAAGACAGCAGAAGCTTCCACTGAGCTAAGCATCATAAGCTACATGCTGAGAAAAATAAAGGTGCAAAGAGTGCTTGACCTCTCTGTGGCAGAAAAAGCCAACACTCTCCTCCACCCCATGCTTTAATAGGGATGTGTAAGGAGACCACCTTTTTGTGCTAAAGGTGCCTGTGATTTCAAACCCAGGAACACCAAGATTCTGTAAAGATACACAAAAGAATCACATTTGAATTACTGATGATGCTTTTGCACAAACAATTGAACTCATCATTGTGGTGGGCTCTGTTCAGAGCTATAGTAAGGAATGCCTGCCCCAAGATCAGGTAAACCTGCAACAGAATACTGGTGAGAACAGAGGACACATTCCTTATCCCACTATTTTAGATGATTGTTTCCTCTTTGAGATCTAAAAAAGGGCCATGCAGATGTCCCAGGTTGATCAGAAGGAAAACCAACACACATTCAGCTGAGTAAGAGCTGTTCTCTTGAGCTGCAGCAATGAATTCCATATGAGCCAGAAACAGCTGAACAAAATTTGCCCGTGAATTTTAAGTTCAACATTCAGATAAAAATTCAGTCTGGAAGCATCTGGAAAGCTTTAACATAATAATGCTTATTGTCTGCTGTGCCAAACTTCCCCTCACGTGCACAAGGATTTAATATTCTTGATTAGTATCAATCCTGCAAACTACAAATTAGACAATACATCTGAGAAATATAAATCACCCTTTCTTCATTTTGCTTATGTTTCAAACCTTTATTTAAATTTGCAGTCTTCAAGGAGCAATACCTATCCAAATCTTCTGGAACTCAGGGGAGAAAAAAAAACCAACCATCAAGATATCATTTTTAAAATTAGATTGAGATGTTTGCTGTGTTTTCAGTAAGAAATCAGGGGGTGGGATGGGAAGGCAGGGAGAGGTTGCCTCAGAATAGTCACAATCCCATTAATCCTTAGAGAGGAAAAGTGCACTGGCATCAGAGAGATTGGAGAAACTTTTCAATATTCAGGACTAATATCTCCCCAAAGCCCCTTTCCTGTTCTAAACCAAGACTAGCCATTTCAGCAGGATTATTTATAATTATTTATATTTATATATTATTTTACTTTGTAAATCCTTCCCCTTCAGAGGTGATGGGGATGGAAAGGGGATAATCTCAGAAGTAGGTTTCATTTTTTTCTCTTTCTCATAACTCAAAATTCACTTTAGAGTTTTTATTCAAACTTTTAATTGACCTGAGCATTGAGCAGTAACTGGCATTCCCAAAGGGGAAGAAACAGGAAGATTATTAGCCTATATAAACCAAAAGGTGAACAATACTCTTGTAACAATAAATTGGTGTCATAATTCAAGGAGTTACTACAAGGGCTTTTGCTGTATTTTCTGTCTCCTGTCCATCTGAGGAGGGACAAAGAAGTTGATATTTGCTGTTAATATGTTTAACAATTTATTTCTTAAATGACTTATGTACACATTGCCATTTTGATAAGTATTCTTGCTGGCAAAATGTACCTGAGGTCCCTTACTCTTATACCCACACTTCACTTCCTCAGGCAAGGACCTTGTAAAATTATCCACAGCAGAAAACAAAGGTAAGTTTGAAGTTACACACACACTAGAAAGTCACCATCCAAAATTTTCCAGAAGACAGTCAAAAAAACCCTAGGAATTTACAGGGCTCTGAATAATAAATCTAAATTACCCAGTAAATTCAGGTGGCAGTACTGAACTTTCTGAAGCAAAAGAAAAAAACATTTATACTGTCCTTCTGTCTGAACCCATCAACCAACCAGAAGCAGAAGTATCTGAAAGCAGCTGCACCCAGACTTGTCTGTGGCCCCAAATTTGGATTTTGAGCCCTAGGAATTAACTGCTGCCCCCGTTTTGAACCTTGGTCTGGTCAAATCCAAATACCCACACACCTGGAACACCAAGACCTGGCATCTTCACACAGGTGCCACACAACCACCACGTACCAAACATAACACAGTAGCTCTGAACATCACAGCAGCATTTCCAGAGTGAGTCTCCAAAAGACAAGATCAGTTTCTATCAACAACAAAGACAATGTTTTATTGAACAAATCTATGTACAGTACAAAAGGTCTTTAAAATGAAACACTACTGTAGATTTATTGCAGTTTGATGGCTCAGTTTTAATTTGTACTCTTATATAAAATGCAAAGTAAAATAATTTAACATTCAACAAGGAAGCACAAATTTCCTTTCTTGCTGAACCTGTAACAGCTTTTACAAATTAAGAGTCCCAAAATGCATAAGCTGCATTTAATCAGAAAGGTGTTATACAGTACCAAATAAATTAAGAAAATAGTAACACTACCACCCCCTTTGGGTCTTTTGTCCATAGCACTGGTGTTAAACAATAAAAGAAATGAGTACAGCTGAACCTTCCATGTGATATTAAAATCACAAAGTTTAATGTTATAAATTATCCAAACTATACAATTCATATAATTTTTATGAATATGGCTAAATAACCAAAGTACCAGTGACCTTGTCCCACAGATATGACCACTTGCAACCTACTTTCAGTATTCCTTTTTATTTTTTTTTCTGAAAGGTGCCTACACCAAACGGCAGCTTTTTGAAATTAGAAATTCCATGACCTTAACAGTGAAACATGATGGGGTTTGAGGAGACACTCTTAAAAGAAAAGTCCAAATCCAACTGGAGGAATGTTATTAAATACAATTATGAGCACTGCATTGCACCAACTTGGATCCAACAAGGCTCCTAAGTTCATGGATAACTTCAGGCAGCTTTAGGGTAGCTGGAGGCTTAACATGACACATATACTTCAGGATTTATTGAATCAAAGTGACACACCTTTAAGGATTTCCAATTATACCACACAATGCTTAATGCCTGAGGAAAAAAATCAACTGAAAAACCTCCAACTTTCAAGACCTGTAACCTGTTTTCAGCCTTAGAAGTTGCAGGTTTTGTATGGGGTAATACTCAAAATAAAAGAATCTTTAAAAAGCATGGAGAATTATTCCACACGATTAGAATTATTCCACACATGATCCAAGTATCTTTTTGCCTCTGATAAAAGTTGCTTAATACTGCAACTGTCTGAGAATACCAACAGGTATCAGAGAGTAGCTTAAAGAAAATGCAATGTCTTTTGAAGTGAAAATAATTATTTTAAAACATTACCATCCACTTGCTACTTTAAGTCAATTTAACAGATTCCTGGTAATTGTTAGGTGATGCTCATCTTCAGCTACTTAAGAATTCATATTTTTCTATTCTCCAGAGTGTACACACTGAATACATGAGAGAAACAAATGGTGGTGTCCCAGAAAAGCATCTTGGAACAAAAATGACTTTAATGCAGGTACAAAAAATTATGGTCACAGTTTATGCATGTACACAGATGCATTTATCTACACACTTAAACCAAAGATTATACAAGTCTCAATCATGTTTTTAAAGCATCTTCAAACACATGGAGCTCCAGGGAAAAGGCAAAAAAGCACCAAAGATTAAAAGTTACATTAAAAAGATTTGACATAAACATCTTTGCTGTATCTTTGTTGACTCACTTTTTAGATTTTCAGAACTGTAATACTTTAAAATGAACCTTTTCTTTTCCCCAAATATAATTAAGCAATGTCAAGCAAAGAAGAGAGAGCCTGGGAACATTCAACACAGTACCCGGGTCCTTAAAAATTAGTTGGTATCTTGAAAGTAAAAAATGTCAAAGTGCATTTGTCTGATAAGGACCCCATTAACTTTATGTTTAAAACTTTTAATGTATTTATACATGTAAATATATATATAGTGTGTATATATGTATATATAATGAGTGATGCATTTAAATCAGTTTTTTTGCAAAAAAAAAAATTCTTTGGTGCCTCAAACATCATACAGATCTCTGGAAGTGGGCCATAACTGGGATTCATGTAATGCACACATACCTGTGATCATAATTTTATAACCTTTTATGTTAATCCAACTGAAAGTTAAGGCAAAACTCTTCTAAAACTCAAGAGCATGATTTTGAATTTGCATTCTTTTTACCTTGCAGGAAGGGGAAAGAAAGCAGAATTAATGCAAATATCTGTTTACTTCCACAGAGGATTATTAGCAGAGGCATTACTGAACTACTGAGTTTATGTTCCAGAACTACTTCACAGCCAATCTTACAGAGAAACCCTTAGGTTTGCAAGAGTGAGCCACTGCTACAATTAACAGGGGGTTTTATGCACCCCCTGATTTTTTACTCATGAATTTTCACCCACCTGTTGATTTAAGCCCTGCACACACTGTGATGAACTCTTCAGTGACAGCTGAGCAGGAACAGTTGCTCTGTGCTGTCCTACATTTCTGGAATGACTCTAAACATCAGTTTTCACCCCTGTGCCTCCCCTGCCTGCAATCCCACTACAATTTTCATAGAACAGGATCCCAAATAAAAAAAAAAATATTATGTGGCAAGACAGTGTGAGATAAATTAGAGGATAAATTAGCACAGTAATTGGACAATGTGCATGTTTGCCACACCTCTGCCTTAGGGTAGGAAGACCAAAAACTAAAACGGCATCTTTTTGGTTTCAAAAATCTTCTGTATTTCAGTTTTCCATATAGAATTGAACTCCTATTTCCTGTCTTCACATTGTGATTGTTCCTATGAACAGTGAATTGTGAATAAAGTGCTTAACATTTAAGTAACTCCTTCACCAGCCTCTGGGAAAGGCTCTCCTTTCAAGGGATGCTATTAAATAGGATTGCAAAGTGTCTTCAGGATTGAGAGGATCCCTGTTTTCTCCCTTCTAGACAATGAATAATTAGTGACAGTACTGAGTCATGGCCCATCACCATTAAGCAACATAACAGATGTGAAACAGATTCTTCCTGACCTTTCTGTTCACCCCAACCTGATGTGCTCTGCTTCTGTGTGCCTTCTCAAGTTCTTGTCTGTCCTACCAACAGCTGAGGGACCTCTGTGCCCACAGAATATAAGTTTAAGTCGGCAAGCTTAACCCTCCCAACATTCCAGATTTGCTTCCATCAGCTGCTGTTAATATCCACACAATCTATCACTTGTCTTGGTCTTCCCACACCTACAGCAGATGTTTTACAGGAGTCACTTTTACCTCAGCCTTGCAAAGGGCTTCTCTTGCCCACATGTGATTTCCACAGTGTGCAAGTCTCACAAAATAGCACATCAACTCACTTTTTCCTGCTCGTTCTGTATTTCAAGTTTTTGGCTATTCCAGCATCCCATCTAGCTCAAGATTTCCTTCCACATTCCTCTTTGGATTCTGAGAAGTTTATGAAACAAGCTCCATGCTTTTGAGCAGAAAATGGACTCACACACTCAGACTTTAAAGAAAAAAAAAAAAGACTGCATGGTTTCTTTATGCATTTATCCACAAGGTAAGAATGTAACACCTCCTTGAATGATTCCTTCTCAGCTGTGTGGACAGATACCCATTAACCACACAAACTAAAGCAGCTTTCAGAACTGGCTGGTTGGATTTCCACAAGGCAATGAACACCTCTGCTTCCTCTGCCTGCTCACCTCTATGCCTCATTGTCCTTCAACCTTCATGCTAGAAAAGCTGTGCCATTAAGCTTCAATCATACATTTGGAATGAACATGGCTTTTTTGGATAACTGGTACTTTGGGGGTTTTGTAGCAACTCTTCTGGACTCAAGACCTGCAGAGCTCCTGTTAACTCTTTTGTGAGTTTTGTCTAGAAAATGTGCTTTGTCTTTATCAAGGTCATGTTTTTCTATAGGAATTTGAGACTGCTTCATGATTAAGGCCAACTGGGAAACAAACTGATGCTGCTTTATGTAGTGTTTCCTTACACCACTCCTCATCTGATACTTTTCCACAACATTGAATCAGGCACCTGTAAAAGACAAAAAATCAGAATGTAAATCATTCCTTAATACAGAACACTGCTTATGTTTTCCACCATATTTAGTTTCAAACATGCAAGGAAAGACAGATTGATTGAATTACCCCATTCTGTTATATCAGAAGTCTTTTCCATTAGTTTGCCTACAAATTCTCACCACCTCTTTTCTTATTCTGAGCAGCACGTCCAATTTCAACTTCCAATTTAGCAGAGTACTGTGATTTAGTTAGTGTGTGTCTTATCTATTCCTATTTTCAAAGACCATTTTCTGATTGTTATTGCCTGCCAAAGAAACCAGCATGGAAGGACTGCAGGACTTACTTTCATCATCTGAATCGAATCCAAAGAGCGTCTGACACTTCTTTTGTGCAAGGTGAGCCTCAAGTGCTTCTGAATTACAGTAGATGGTCAAGCAGTTGCCACATCTAAATCTTTCTGTTGATTTGCTACAAATTTTGTCTTGTTCAGAGTAAGCATCTACCTCATCAGCCAAAATTTTTCTCCGTTTTGGCATGCTAATGTAACGTTCATCAAGGTAACTGGGAGGCAACGGTCTGACGTAGGGTTTTGTTAAGATGACACCATATGAAGTAGTCTCTGTTGTCTGATTTGGTTTAGAAGGTACTTGTGAGGCTGCAGGAGCATTGTTTTGTGGTGCATCGTGACAATTCTGTAAAACTGGTAACACTGACCCATTTTCTGTCCTTGTTTCATCTGCTACTCTGTCCAAAGGTATCTGGGCTGCCTTGGATGATGTCTGATCCGGGTCACTGTGCCCATTGACCAGTTGGTCACTAACAACATTACAGTTTTCAGGATTTGGCTGTACCACAGGTGTCTTTTGGTCTATCAAACTTAAAACTGGAGCACTACCCTCAGATGAGCTTTCATTTCCGTTGTGAATTACATTATTTGCTTTCTTCTCTACACTTTGAATATATGTCTTTGGTTCTGCAGAATCCTTCCTTGACTTCCAGGTTGGAATTGGTAAATCTACAGTTTCTTTTTCATTAACAGCTTCATCATCATCTTGGTAACTACAAAGTTCTGAAGGATCATCTGAAGAATCTTTTTCACTTGCATCTTCTGAACATTCTGGGGTTTTATTTAAATAATGCTGAGCCTCGTGTTCATACAGCAAAGGGAGCTCCTCAAATAGCTCACAGCAGTTTGAGAAATTGCACTGAGCTTTAAACACACTGTGACTTTTTGTATGTTCTGCAAGCTCAGTCGACAGCTTAAATCTCTGATTACAATTAAAGTGTAAACAAAAGTAAACATTTGGATACACATGTCTCTTCAGGTGGTCTATAAAATGTTGGGAATCAGCAAATTTCCTCTGGCAAAAGCGGCATTTTCCTTTATTCCATTTCATTATATGCTGCTGCACCTTCAGATCAGTTGGGTGAGTTTTTCTGGCATGTTTGTTGAGGAATCTTATTTTTTTAAACACTCTAGCACAACCATTAGCAGGGCACTTAAAGGTTCCTTCCTCATCCAAAGCATCAATATCTTTTTGAGGGCAAAACACTCCATTCACTTTATGCAGAATGGGTGACTCTTTACTGGAGCTCTCATCATCCTCAGGCAAACTCTCTGTACTTAAAGCATCAGGAACATTATTAAAACAGCTGTCACTACTGTTTTCAGTAGCATCATCCTGGTCACTTAGATGGTTTTCCACTACCTCAAAAACCTGTTCTGCGTTCTCAGCCTCCTCTTGGACCTGATCAGAACTCGGAGCTACTACAGCTACTGTAGCCTCTGGTTCAGTATCTTTGGAACCCTCAGAATTCCCATTTTCAAGAGACACAGAAACACCAGAACATTGCACTTCATGAAGAACAGGAGCCTCCTGAGCAGCCTCAAGAGCTGCAGCAAGATGTTGCCTTTCTATCTTTCTGACATGATTCCTTAAGTGCTTCAGCATGAGTCCTTTCTGCCTGAACTTCCTGGTGCAAAGCACGCAGGAGAAGCTGCCCTTTTTTTGGTGAGCTTGTGCGTGTTTCACTATGTGATCCCCAAGGAACTCCTTGTTGCAGATCACACAGCGGTGCCTTGGTTCAGTCTGATCCAACGTTTTGGGTGCCTCCAGAGCTTGGTGGTTCTTTCTGGCACTCCCTTTGGAGCGTGCTCCGGAGCAGTTCCCAGGGTCAAGCTCCCCATTGCTGACGTCTGTCAAACAGCCACGTTCCTCACCCAGAGCCCTGTACTCCGCTGCTTTCTCTGTGTTTGCAGCAGAGTTTTCCAGTGTACTTTCACTCAAGGCATCCAAGGCTTTATCCCCCAACAAGGCTAGACAATTCTGCTTGATCATCAAGAAATTCCAGAACTCGGGATCGAAAAACAATCCTTTCTTCAAGATGGGCAGCAGCTCGAACCGCACGCGGTTCTGAACGGAACTAGTGCACTCATTGTATTCTTCATCTGCACATTTGTACAAGTGCTCAACAGTGTAGTAAGATTCCAAGGTGCGCTCCAAGAAAAAGATGGAGAGAGCACAAATTCTGAGGATCTCCAAGTCATTTGGCAGAAAATGAGCGATTGCTTTGTAAATAAGACTTTTCATGTTGGGATCTTCACGGAGGTCCAGCTGCAGGGCACATCCACATATCTCAACACAGATCTGAAGGCCATCTTCACCAACCTGCAGGAAGGAAATCATAGTGTACATAAACAATTCCCAAACATCCCACGCATTTATATTCATCTATTGCAAAACAGGAAAGCATCCTGCTACTGAACTTCACCCAAGGGCATCAATTTTTAAATATTGCTCAAACCAGGCTATAAATACAGATACAAAAATGGTTTGCACTGAAAGCTGTACAGCTACAAAGCTTCAGCTCTGCCCCATGCAGTTCTGTAGTTAAAGACAATTATTTGGGGATATAAACCAAAACTGCAAGAGATCATATCTGATCTATCAGTATCTTCTGCCTGCCTCTTCATTGCCTAGGCTGCTTCACACTGTAATTGGACAGTTCCTCTATATTTTGGCCATTGTAAATTTATCAGCTTGAATTACATAAATTCAAGTATTTATTGCTCACAGTTTTGAACAACCCATGGTCAAGAAGTCTAAAAGACTTCATTTTCCAAACTTGGTGACCCATCCTTCCAATGAGCAGATTTCCTATTCCACACTTGAAGCTGGGGGCCCTGTCATCAACATGGAACTCAGAGGAATGATCAGAAATACAATACCCAACAGGCAGCAGATGAAAGCCAAAAGAGGTACAGGGAATTTAGAAATAATTAATACCCCCTCTATTTGGGTTTTAACAAATACAGACAATGCTCCATAAGTATGGGATTATTAAAAAATTAGATTATTCAGATGCAAATAGTATCATTAATATCACCACGAGCATTTTAGAATACATACCCTTGAACAGCAGCAAATTATTGCACTTAGATCTGACAAAATAATTTAGAATTCATTTAGGGCATAAAATATGAAGGAGCTCTATAAAGTCAGGTCAAAGATAAATAACATTTTTTGGGGAACAACTCACAGGCCTGTGTGCAAAGCACTGCACATGACATCTTTTGCAGATGGGGCAAAATAAGACTGAGATCTGAAGCATGAAATACAGCACAATTTTCTGAAGCAAAATAATGTCTTCTCCTGTATTACTCTGCCTTTTCCTTTGTTATATTAAGCAGGTTTTTTTTTTCCAGATTTGATTAGAATTGGTAAAAATATTTAGAATTTAACAAGGATGAAGGGTACATACAATTACACAGATCCTAATTCCTTAGATGATCAGGCTTAAAAAAAAACCCAATCAATAAATCATTCACATTTATTCCATGGACTTACTCCTCAAAACTGCTGCAGAAACAGAAAAATTCAGAATTCAGTTTAAAACAAAACAAAACAAAAAACCTTAAAACCACACAAGCAATCATAATATTGAAGCCCATTCTGGAACCTGACAAAATTTTAAAGATATTATTGTGTCCTTCCCTAATCCCTTTTTTAACTTTCCACCAAAACTGGTCATTACACAATATGAACATCACTTCTTACTTTAACTGGTTACCAAAATAATGGTGGATGAGGTAAAAACAAACAGAACTTACTTCATCCTTAATGACTTTCATGAAGGGGAAAATTACTCTGACATTTGTAGCAATTCTTAGAAGCTGGTAGCACTGGTCCACAAATACTTGTTTGGATGGGTTAGATTTGAGCTGCAGTTTACTCCAAATGAAGATCAGGTCCCTATTAGATAGAGAATAAAATACTCCAATTACATTGAGTTTTAGAACTCTCTCACTAAGCACAATGCATTACTAAAGCAAATTATTTGCATATTCTGTGATTAAAATCATATTTGAGGGTGTAATACTGACCTAATTAACACCACAATGTGCACAACGGAAAATGCAACTTAATTACTTTGTTAAAGCATTCAGGGTATCACCTATCACCAAGCAATTAAATATTCAACAGAACATTCATGTATTCAGCTCAGTTTCAGAGAGGTGCACAATAAAATCAGATGGAACAGCACCTAGCCCTCAACACCACAGGCAATAAACATCTGGATGCTCTTGGGATTAAGTCACTTCCAGTACAAGGATGAAGAGTCCTTCAGGAAAAGAAGCTTTTGAATGTGAAAAACAGAAGCAGCATAGGAAGCTCCTGATGTGGCAGGAAATAGTGATGTTCTCCAGTTATTACAGCACAATTTTCTGCCTAAAGCAGTTACACCAAAGTGTCAGGCTCTACAGCTATCCCACATCTCCATGATCTGCAGTTAAATAACATTCCTGCCCGAGAAAAGGAAATGTAAGAACAGATTAATGCTAAACTCTGCACAAGTGATGTGTTAGCCTATAAAACAGAGCTGATTGAAGTTTACACCATAAAAGTTCTGTGCACTTTAATTCAAAGATTTAGGAAAGCAAATGAGCTAACTTTTAGTCACAAGAAGATTTTTGCCAGCACTAACATCTCACACAAAGGCTAGGTCTAGCTAGGACTCAGGAGAAATCCCACCACAGCATTACAATGAAAGCAGGAACCCCTGACTTTCATTTTCTGAAGGAAGACACTTTTCTACTCCAGCAGTTTCCTCCCTCAGAAAACAAACCTGGTTACTGACAAAATATTTGGCTGATTTCCAGAGTCAGACAAACCTTTTGAGATTAAGCTTCTCCTAGTGAGCTCAGAGCCTGAAAGAAGGGAAGTGACAGAACTGCCTATGACAAAACCAACTCCACTTTTAAGTTCAGAACAGCTCTAAAATTCTGCTTGACATTGAGACCTTGATTGTTTTCTTTCATTCAGAACGCAAGAGAACTAAAGTTGAAAGATCAAACTTATGGGGGAAACTGAAAAAGGAGACCTATAAGCAGCTCTACACACAAAAAAAATAGTCTTTCTGGTTTTCTAAAGATACAAACTGCTCACCTCTGCCTTTACCAGACTGGAAATCTGAATTCTACATATTTGCAAACTTCATATGTAAGTTTGAAATCAGTGTCTTCATGCACTAAACCATTCTTAACAACTCAGTAGAAGTCTCAACCTGAAGTACAGAAGTAAGAACTGAGTAGTTTTGCTGTCATATGTTACAATTCAATAATCCATCTCATTCTCTGCTTTGCCTTGTATCATTTCAGAGCAAGCCATTTCAATACTAATCCCAGAGAATGTTAGAAAAATCAAATTATTCTTGTGAGATTAGTGGTTAAAGGGGCTTGCTGTGTGTTCAGACAAGTGCCAGGCTGGCACAAGGAAAGAGCTGAAAAAGGAGAGCAGAAAACTGCAAGTAGAAGGAAGAGATGCATGGCTGAAGAACAAGGTGTTACCCACCATTTACCTAGACCCTGACGTGAAACAGTATTTTAGTCTTTTCATTTTACTTTTCTATGTCAATACAATGGCTTCTCCTTCTCAAGTCCATTTTTGACTTTGTTGGGACAATTTAAATTGTTACTGGGAGATCACAGAACTCAGCACCTCTTTACCAGAGGCAGCCATGCATTCCATCCTCTTGACTACCTACAAAACACCAAAACCACTGTGTGCCTCCACCAGCAACATGAAATGATGGTTAAACCCTCCCTAACTTAGTTGGATCTAAACCCTTTGCTACTCTTAGAAAGTAGGGAACATGCTTTGCCAAATGACTGATCAAACCTGTGGTAAAAATTCTTTGACTTACTGAATTTACTGCATAGGAATCACCTGAAAACAGCCAAAATGGCATTTAAAAATCATCTGTCAGAGAAGGAAGGCCATCTATGCCAGCTCCATCAAAATATTGTGTGTCTTCCTGAAGAGACAACACTTTGATACTAAGTATTATAAATTGATTTCTTGCCATTATTTCACACAAAAATATTTTAGTATGACCAAGCACAGCTTGCTTGATGATTCAAATTCAGAAAAATAGTTTGTTCATCTGAATCTAGAACTTATTCTTAACATCAATGAAAATTTGAGTTTTGTGACCAGGCTGCTTAAAGTTCATCTACAAGGTGAGATGATTTATACTGTGCTGGAGACACTAACATCTTCCCTGGGGAACAAACAGACTGCAGGTTAATTTAACCTGGCTCCTACTTCTTCAAAAAACTGGGCTACAGTATAGTCATGCCTTCACAAGCTTTGCTGCAGTTTCCATGAGCTATTAAGTATTACACAGAGTTCTTGTTGGGAACACAATTGTTAAGGCTCAGCATCTGTGAAGAATGAAATATCTGTTTGAGCTGCACAGAGAGAACTCCTCTGAACTCTCTTCCAAAGATCCTCAAGTTCTATATTCTGAATAAATTAAAGTACTGAGATGCCAAGATTATTTCCCTGAAAACCAGGTATCAAACAGTACTCGAGCCTCTACTGCAATTTCATCTTTGACATCTGGTTTGCAGAACAAAAAGAGATACATCTTGATTTGAACAGCAATTTCAAAAATGGATGATGCAAAACTCAATGATAGGCTGGGTAAGAGCAAGGTCAACGTGTTACTACAGCAAAAGGAGTTTTAATTACAGTATTGAAAATGCACTTCTTCAAAGACTGACTCCCAAACAGAAAGCATTAATCTATGGAGGTTACACCTGTGATTTCCTAGTAAGAAATAGGGAGATGCAGCTTTTGGGCAGGAATCAGCAAAGATGGATTCAATTCCCACTGAGCTCACACAAACTCTACCTTTTGGGTTGAATTTCATCTTTCCTATGGGGACAGTGCTGTCCATCTTTTCCTGGACAGACTGGATGGAAAATGTCAGTAGCTATTGCCAACACATTGTACTATAAATGGATGTCATTGTCATAATCCCAATGGTTTTGATTGAGCAATTACTCCTCCAACATTTAAGGAAAAATATTAATATCAAACCAAAACATTATCATATTTAACTTTCATTAGTTTCTCAAGACAACAAAGCTTTCTGATTTCCTGGAATCTGAGAACACAGAAATCCAAGGTAGCTTCTGAACTCAATATTAAAATTAGTTAGACAGATTGACAATTTGATCCCTATCAAATCCTTGCAAAGGATGTTTTGCTTTAACCACATAAACAAGCAAAGCATACTTTATCAAGGAATACAGATACAAAAATTATACAGGCTCAACAGAAGGATTATATTCCTTAGCCATCTTTCAGTCCTCAGAATGATGAAATTTGTTGACAACACTCTAGAAAACACTTCTTAGCCCTAAAACCAAGTCCAGGCATCAAGATAGTTGAACATGTGTGAAGATATCTTCAATGTTTTCTAGAGAATCCCATCTAGGTGATACCTCTGTTCATGACATCCAAAGTTCCATAATTAACAGCACATTTCCAGCACCACACATTCTCTTTTTAGGCACATTGGTGACACACTACAGTTACTGAGCAAAATATCTACATGGTTAAGCCTACAGACTGCATTTTGCTAATAATAAATGCTACATTTCTAGAGAAGGTATGTAAAGGTTCACTTTTCTGTTACTTTGAAACAGTAAATAAAGAGTTATGAACTATTAGGCTACCCTGTATATGACTGTGTGTAAAAGGGCAAACAGGCACAACAGAAGCACCAGGAACATTTAAAAATCATTTTTATCTGGTATTTTTAAGTTAGGTGAGTTTCATTTTGGCAATAAGCATGTATTTTCTGCTCAGCTGCTTCCCCAGAAATAAAGTATTTACCATATACAATACATGTCCCCATTTTGGAGCTGTGGGACTAGGAAGGATTCACAAAGCTGTAAGGCTAAGGTAGTCTTCCCTTCTTTTTCAGTGTTGCAGATGATCTCAATTCCACTCTTGCAATCAGTCCTCAACAAGTGCTATACAATTAAAATAAAATCGATTTAGATCAATTTGCTGACATGAAATCAAAACCAATCAGACCTTGCTCTACTAAAAACTTCAGGAATTGCTATTAACACAGGATGTCTTTGGAATGGCTTTTGTGTACATCTGTAAGTAAAGATTTTGGAGGTATTTCGAGCTCTTTCGTATTTCTTAGAGTAATGACTATCAAAATAATCGTCTGAGAAATTAAAATACAACACAAAAGCACTTGTTCTTGCCACTTTTGGGTGGCTTGTTCTTAAAACAAGGTTAAGAAAAGCACTTTTATCTACCAAGTGCTATCAGTGATAAAATAGGGCCACATTCAGCTCAAGTGTCATTTTACATATGGGGGCATCATTAAAAAAGTTTAACAAAACTATATAATGTATGATTAAAATCAATTGAGCTCAAGTGCTTTTACTAAAATTGTGAAAAGTAAAATAGTCAATACACCAAAGTTACAAAATATTTAGGACTATATTAACAAGAATACTTGACCAAAAAATTGCATTTAGGTCAACAAGATTTGTAGGTACTTGACATTCAACTTTTCCAAGCTTAAGCCAGCACTAAGTTGAGCAACACCAGTGTGGCTGCCTGATTTTATGACATTTGGTTCCACAAAATCAGAGATCCACATGCTCCTCTTGACAACTCGTACACAGCAAGTATAAAGCACCACTTCATTTTAAAAAAGAAATGTATACTGACAAACAATACCTCCTGGAATAGCTGATCTTCTAATGGTGACATATAAAGACAGGTGAAAAGAGCTTGATGGAAATACAGATCTTTACTGATATCTGGATGATTTATGCAAGATTTGATAAGAGCCATTGCCTCAGGGATGCGTTCACAGGCAATAAGGTATCTGGCACGGAGTTCAAAGAACAGTGGATTTTCAGAGCTTAAATATTTGTTAACTGCACAGAAAAGAAAGATTTAAAGGCAATTAGAATATGAAGTCCAAACAACAAATATATCTAAATATAATGTTGTTTTTAATAACAAATAATATCAAGAAAAAATAAAGGCTCTGCTAAAAAAGTCTATCAAATATTAAATTAAATACCGTAAGAAATCTGTCCTTCTGCTTGGAAACAGAAATTGTTATTTTTCTTAAACCAGTAATCTAATTCAGTATTTTGTTTCTAACACATTAACACAAGGTGCTGTAAAGGACTGGTAAAAATTATGTTATATAGAAGCAGATGTGAGCATTTTAAAGAAAGAAAATTCCCTCCTTTCTCAGCAGTGGAATCCACGTGACTGTCAGAAGTCTAAGATTGACATCACTTGCAAAGCTATAATTATAAATATCAAAAAAAACCACCTCAAGATACTCATTATCCATTAAAATGTAAGACCTCAAAGTAGTGAAAAAAGTTAAATACAATTCACATGCTATTGTCTTAAGAATCTTTGAATGCCTTGATTTTGCTTGCTTGGAAAACATATCTTCCTCTCAAAGTGCTACTGGGCACAATTCCTACCTTTCAATTCTGGCTCCTAATTTCTGGAAATCTGGTTTTCAGCTCTAAAAGATAATCTTAATGCTAATATTTGAATGAAATCATTTCAAGTGAGATACTGAAAATACTCAACATTGAAGTAACTGGAAATTTAGAAACACCTAGAAGACATGCTTTGCACCTTTATTATAAAAGACCATACAGATTATAGTATCTGTACTTATAGTAGTTTGGATTAAAAGTAAAATATCACTCAAGGCTACAACTGTAGTACTTTAGTGTTTCATGTTTTAGAGAAAGAATGAGATTGTCAATTTAAAGTCAGTGAAGGCTGAAAGTTCATCCCTTAGAAGGAATCTGTGTTAATTACAAGCAACTTAAAGTGATACTTAAGAAATGGTTACTAAAAACCACAATCAGAATAAAGAATTTTTTTCCCCCAAAATGAAGAGATTAGTTGTACAATAAGCTTTCAGTTAAAGCTTTTTTTTTAAGGATTAAAATAATTCCTGACACTCAAACACAAGATTTCTCTAGCATCATTATTTTTATGCAAGCTAGCAGTGTTCCATGCTAATGAACATTTAAGTAGTATAATTCAAGGTGTCAGGTTTCAATTTGATTTGTTAACAGATACACTGTAAGAAAGAAACATCTAATTCCCATTATCCACTAGCACTTTTGAGAACAAACTCAAAAAATAAGAGGACTAAAAGGCAAGCCAGTGTCTAATGGGAGTGATGGACTGCAAGAAAAAGTCATTATATGAAAAGTCTTTAGAGGCAAAAAAAGGCCTCTCCTTTTCTGAATTACCACCCTTAGATAATAAACTACATACTCTGTTTTGTATGCAAGCATTATTGAAAAATAAGGCTGGAAATACTCAGCTTTGGTAAGTGCTAATGGTAAGGAAATGCTGCACATCTAACAAGTGGCTGTAACATCCTTTTCCCTTAAAGGAGGCAGAACTGCACTCCACAGCACAGCTCACCCTGTTCTACATTTCCCACTTGGTGTGGGGAACTCTCAAGTCCTTTCTGCTCCAGAAATGAGACTCTGCCAGCCTCCTCTCCCAGGGAAAGGCATCTCCACACCCTACACCCTGTCAGCAGGAGCTCCCCAAGGATGGAGGTTCCTACAGCCTCCTCTGTTTTCAAAGTTTCACTGCTGCTGCTGGCAGGGCAGTGAGGCTTTGTTTTAGAGCAACAGACATCAACCAGCACCTTAGAAACTCCTGAACTGCTCCATCTGACTGCACCTCTGTCATGTTCTCTTCTAGATGCCCACCTTATTCTCCCTAGTCCATTACAAGTTGATTGCTCCTGTGTTTCAACCCTACTATTTTTCTTTCAACTCAATGACTGCTTTGTTTCCAGCCATCTCTAAAGAGATTGTGACATCTCAAAGTTCACTACAACTCCTGTAAAGACAGGCACAGAGAGGCTTGTCTTGGCCTAAGCTTCTCCATGGAGTTAACAAATCCAGGACAGGATTACGTAGTTCACACAAACTGATTTTTGCAAGGGATGGTTGGTGATTCAGCAATAATAGGCAGTTCTTCCTATTTAAATCACCCCTGAGGGAGCTACATGGCCATGTTTCAAAATACACACTAAACACTGCTAACCTATAAAGCAGCACAGGATGTTTGCTTTGTGTAAGACTTCACAAGAATCAAATTTTAGAGGAAGCGAGAGGAAGAAAGAACGAGCTCTCAAAATATAAATTATCTAACATAAAACGTTTGTCAGCACAGATGAGATGTGTCATGGGTGTATGTGAAAATATCAAGGTAAAAGGAGAGAAAATCTCTCAGCAGAGGGGAAGGAGATGCAGCCTGAAACAAAAGGGAACTAGTGCTCACCTAGAGACAACAGGTCTCATTCCTGCTCTGCTAGGTTAAAAACAAACCCGTCATAGAGAGGACTCATGATGACCAAGAGAATCATTACAGCAAAGGACTAAACTAATTCTTTGCTGGAGAGATGGAGATCAAGACCTAATTCCCCATCATAATCACCAAAATCACGTGATGCAGAACAAAACAAGGTTCATCTTGGTTTTCATTTTGTTTCTGTAGGTATGTAACCAGAACTTTATAAGATACATAATAATAATCATGGGTAAATCTGTTGCTCAAGCAATTGCTTCACAAAAGAGACAGAACAACAAAGGCATAATGATGTTAATTTGCTATCAAAACCCTTGTTCTGGTTAAGGAGGCAGCTCACTGAGCTGTCCTGACTTTCATGCTCTTCCTCTCTCTCAAAGAACACACTGTCACAAGCACAGTGATGAGTTTCTATCAGGCACTACACCATAATACCTAGAGAAGAGCTGGCATTTTCCATCACTATCAAACTAAAATCAACTTTTAAGAGGTCCCCTGAGGAACACTGTTGCTTGACATGTTAGTAAAAACTTTATTGCAGCTTGGCTATTTTTCCTCTTAGGAACTTTCATTAACATTCCAGTGATTTTGTTCCCATGCACTGCACCTTTCCCAGCTCCAGGAATTACATATCCATAAACAGAAAGCAGCTGTCACATGTAGCCATGGGCATCATTGGAAACAGAACCAAGAAAAGCCACAAGACCAAGTATTTACAAGGGAAGAGAAAAATTAAATGAGTCAGAGTGCCAGGAGACAAATACACATCAGATCCTCTCCAAACATGTTATTTCAGGAGTCTAACTGAAGTCAAGTCATTGGTCTCCATGCTTTAAATGTACACTTAGATTTGGGAAATCCACCCTGTGAATTTTATTAACTACTCCATAGCTGCCTGTGTCTGACCAATCTGATCTCTACATTATAAGAGCAGACTTAAATTAGTAAAGAAATTCAGCTTTCTTTCAAACAAAAGAGACCAGCCCATTTTACTACAGAAAAATTAGTTAGAACACTGTGCAATGCCAGCTGATAACACCTGACTCCATACATTTTTAAAAAGCATAACTGAACACATTTTTCAGTCCTCTAGAAAATTACTGTGATAAATGAAGTACCTAATTCCTGTGACACAGGCTTTGCTTTAAGAATTGCTTGTAATACTGGATCCTCCCAGGGTCCACCATCTCGGATGATTCGAGTCACTAGTTCCAGGTTCAGATTCCTGTATTTATGTAGAAGGTTCTGACATTCCTAAGTGTAAAGAGAGAAAACAATTAGAAAGAATAAAAAGGATGTAGTCTAAAACAGTTAGATTATCCCAAAGATACAAACCAAGAAACCCATACATGGCTGAGTATTTCCTCAGTCAGTAATTTGAGCTACAAAGTCTTTCATTGACCATACAGAAAGCCCTACAGCAACAACTGATATTATCTGCAAACAGCAATACAGAACTGCTGAAGGTCAAATTCATGGCTTCTACAGCCCTCAGAAAGAGCCTTCCATTTGTATAACAATGCAAAGCCAACTTGGATTGGAGATATTACTGGCACACACTGAGACAAGCCTTCACCTCGTGGCAGCCTGCACAGATTTAGACATGTTGAGCTGGATTTGAGATTTCTGAGGGAAAAACTGAATTAAGCCATGAGTCACCAGCCCTCAAGCAACCATTTTTCTCCAGATCTCTACATAACAGGAATTATGTTTGCCTGTAATATCATGGAATGCTTCAGCCAGCCATGATTTTCACATGTCAAGTTCCCTTTCATCCCCATGCATTATTTGCTGTAAAAGCGTCAACAACACCATTAATCAACACAAAATTTTAGTAATCAGACAGTTATCTAATATTGAAAGAAAAAATGCAGCAGAAGAATGGCTTCCATCTACATACAATTACCTGCTTTTCACTGCCAGTTTGATTATACAACTGATGCAGAAATAGTGCTGGCACATTAATTTGGAGAAGCAGTAAGAGACAGGTATCAACATAAAAACAGCAAAGGAAGAGCTTTTTCTCAAACTGCAGTTCCATGAGCAGTATTAATAGAGACACAACCCAGGTTTTCATCCTTTCTTTCCCTACAAAGCTTTCTCTCATGGTGGCACAACCCTAAAAATCCATTCAGGTATAAAAAAATCCCTAAACAAATGAAACCCCACACTAACCTGGCAAAACAAGTTTTTTATCCAGGGTCATTTATCTTATGCAGTTGTACATAGACACAGAAAACTCTGTCCCAATCTACCCAAGAATAGAACAATTTAAACCATCCATGTTTATGCTGACTTGAAGACTTCATTGAGATGAAGCTTCAATTTCAAATTTGCTGTTTAAAACCAGAGGGGACACATGAGATTTCATGTCAGTAACTGAATGACATTAAGCTCTAAATAGACATAAATAAAGTTTCTTTCACTATAATTTTCACAAATTTCCTCCAGGTCATGTATTCACAAAAACTATCTTTACATCTACTAAGTATTAAAAGTTTATATGAAAGTAGGCAACACTACCTGGATTGAACCTAAAATATCTTTCAAAGGATCTTCATAGAACTCATCCTTTCCAAAGAACAGCAGCAATTCAAAAAAACTCCTGAAAAACAGAAGTAGTGACAAGTCAAACTAAAAACATTGATTCAAAAAATGAAACTACTCTAAGTCTCTTACTTTTAGCAGCACTCAAACCAAAATTAGGAATTCTGTGAATTCTAGACTTGTGCCATATGGAGTCACTCAAAGGTTTTTGGTGGCCAACAATTCATGTTTTCAGGCACTTACTACAAACACACTTTATTTCATTTCAGCCTGTCTTGCCATAACTGAAGTCTCTCTATTAAGAAGTTGGTTTAAAGGTATTAATTATTTTATCTTGAAAAAAGAAAACTTTTGAAGATTAAAAGGGACAGTTTTTGTGCAAATATCTAATAAACAAAACTATATTCACCTTCTGTGTGGTATTGAAATTCATACAACTTGAATTTTACTACCACCAAGTTTTTAATCAGATCAGGTCTCTGGACAGCAAGATGAATTCAGAAGTGTTACCCCAAGAAGAGGTGGCAGAAACAGGTGAAGAAAGGACTAATACTTCAACAGCTGCTTAGTTTCAAACTGATTTGTGGCCTCCATGGTTTTTATCATCTTAAAATACTGGTCTAGCATTTTATTTCTTTCAAATCCTGTTACAGAATCAGAAAGGTTGGTAAAAAGCAGCTTTCCAGATCTCCTTTCAATTCAGGTTTTCGTTTATAAAAGCCTCTTTCCAGATAATGCAGCTGAGTGAATTCAATCAAAAACTTGGCAGTTGTGGATCTGCAGTGCAACTGTTCCTGTTCTGCCTGAAGATTCTGAGAAATTTTATTTCTACTTGGAAAAAGTAGCAGGCAGGCACTGCACTAATGAGCTGCAATTGCTGATTGAGAAAGTCAAGAGCAGCAGACAAGAACTGAGCAGAGGGACAGGCAGGACTTCAAAAAATATTGTGCAAATTAAAGGCAATTTTTTCTCCTCAGTAACATTTTCATTAAACATGTGCATTAAACTAAGTCTTAATACTCACAGACAAAATTAAGTTTTCTATAGGAATAATGAAAAGTACCATAAAATTAGATTTCCAATAGATTATGCTGAAGTAATTTTTTTTTTTCTAACCAATGATTAACTATGCCAAAAACAGGCTCAGAGAAATAGATACAAGCTTATTAGGTTCAGTGACAGAATTTCTCTCAAGGCTAAGTCTGTGAATCTCAACTCAAATATGCAACGAAAAAACAATCCCTACCCAAATAAGTACGTGGTTCTGAAAAAAGATTAGCTCATTTCATGTTAAACAAAATTTTGCAGCATACTTGACTCTCAGGAAAGGTCAGCCATGAGTCACATCATGATCTGGCAAGCAACCAAACTGGAACTCAAATAATAAGACAAAACTAATTAGAGTAAGTGATGCATGCTTGCGTTTAAATTTGTTTTGACTGATTTAAAAAGAGGAGGATCTTGCAAAAAGAAATCTGGAAATCAATAATGAGCAAGTGTAAACTATGACTTTCTGCCTTACCAATGCACTTGCTCACGGTCTAATATAGGAAGCCATCAAAATATTTTTATTTCCTCATCACCAGTCTCCAGTTAAAATTACTACAGTCAGTTCCAACTTTGTTTATTTCAGAACTGTCTGCAGCACTGCATATCTACATTTATATCCATTTAGATTGATCACATCACTGCTTTGGCATCAGAAAATTGCCTAAAACCACCAGTGTGGCACCATTATAAAACCCGCTGATATTAATGCAGATGCTGCTTCATCTGATATGAATAGCAAGGTTATTAGTATAGGAAATAAACCAGTTGCTCCTGTTAACAGTTTATTGTCTGGTTACCAAGGAAATCCTACTCAAGGATGACAACACAGTCAGGCAGAGTTTTGCTCTCCAAGAACTAAGACCTAATATGCACTGAATTTTTAAAAGAGATTCGAGCAAGGTTGCCCAGGTAACTGCAGCTACTAAGCCCTGGGATCCCTTTATATCACATCACATGCAAACCTGTGCCAGCCAGGCAGAAGAATAAATAATGTGACATCCTAGAATGGAAGCAAATCTCATGGAGTAAACCCAGTCTCAAAAATCAAAACAGACAAGGGTGACAGGAGCTCAGTGACCAATTTACTTCTCGATTATCAGAATGCATCCATCCAAAAAATACCTGAATTTCCACCTTTTTACCTCCCAAGTTTTGCTGTTTAAAAGTACATATAAACATGGTTTGGACTTTGTAGCTTTTTTCCTTAAAACTAGTGAAAAAACCCACCACAACAGATGTCACCATGTTTTGATGCAACTTTGAAAATTGTGGTCTTATGATGCCATAAATAGCTCTCTGTCAAACAGTTTCACACACACAAAACAGGAAATGTCCACAGTGAAGCTTCACCAACATTTAAAGACAGCCTTTATTTTTCATTATGTACATATTACCCTGACACTTCTAGTCTTCATGTGGAAAAATGACCAATGCATCAAGAAAATTGAAATTAGAGCAAAATTTATGAAACAACATCCTGTAATTCTTGAAGCTGAATATGACTTTGGGTCAGTTAACTGCATGACAAGTAATTCCCAGAAGCATTTTGATGACTCAAACATAAAAATCCATACAATTTGAAAGTAATAGACTTCTTTCTTAAAAAATTTATCTTAAGAAGTACTTAGCTTATTACATCACTAGAAGTACAGAAGTAAAAATTTGAGATAAATGATTTAAAATTATCTACTGGCAAACATTGATCCTGAAATACTTCAAAATAAGGTTATGATGATCACTTATTTCTTAGATTATTCATTTTGCCAGACATCCCTTAAGACAAAACACTGTCATAGCCAACTTGAATATTTAACAAGGATACAAAAAAGGCAAAACTAAATTCTAGTCGGCAATTCTTGGTTCTGTGCAGCCACACCACCTGTAAAACCCCTCTGGGGAGCTCTGAGGATCTGAAACCCTTTTGCTATGCTATTGTAAAGGAAGGAATAACAAAAAAGAAGAAGTACTCACAAAGCAAGGCTACTCAGCACATACTGCACGTGCTCACATTCGGCTGGGAAGGACACGCAGGCAGACGTGAAGCAGCACAGCGCCGTCTGCAGCACCTGCAGCTGAGGCAGAGGGACCTGCCACCTCCCAGCATAGTCTTCAACAACCTAGGCAAAACCATGGAAATACAGATTATTATCCAAGGCATTCTCCTTGGTCACAAGGAGGAAGTAGTTAACGTTCTACCTGCTTTAGCTCCTCGCCTTCGCCCTCAGGAGCTGAGTCTGGAACCTAAAAAATGCGACTGTTTTCTGGTTTATGATTTATATCATGAAAGGAATATCACAAGGGACCTTCAGCCATTCTTTTCAGAGGATAAGACAGGAAATACTTTCTTCTTATGCTGTGCCACAGTAGATATTGCACTCTGCATTTAAACACAAGTTTTTATTTTGCAAGGGGATGCAAATTAGAGAGTCTGTAACAACATCCAGACGTTCTAGTCTAAGAACTTTCCAAGAGGGGAAAGAGTAACCTGCACCCTTCCAGCCTTTATGTCACAAACATTCCAGCCCCTCTTCCTTATCTGATCAGATGAGTAAATTTGGCTTCATTTAGACCTAGGATGGATCTAAGGCAACAGCAGCTGAGATGGATCCATACTTGTATGTAGATTCTAAGTTGTCCAAACTTATTTTAGTAATTTGTTTGAAAAACTGTTAGCTTAATGCAGCAAATATCTAAGTCAACTGAAGAAGAATTAGCAGACTTGTAGATAAATCCTCTTCCTCCTAAGAAGACTAAACATTTAAGATAGTCCTGCCTCACAGATCTATTAAGAGTTCCCTGAAATAGTTTTAGCCAAGTCCCTTTTATAGAAAACCACAAATGCCTTAGAAAAACAAAGCAGACAGAAAGAAAAAAAAAAACATCCTTTAGAGGTGTGAGCCTCCAAAAGGTCAAACAAAGGTGGAAATAAAGCATCATTTCCCACCAGGATGTTTCACAATGCTTGCACCTGATGGGCACAGTATAGATATGTTCATAAATTATTTCAAGCAATAAAACAACATTTTGTGTTCTACTGTACAGCCCTCACTGCACCTCCAGCAGTCACCTGAACCCAGTGTAAGCTCAATTAGGAATCAATGGGCAGGGAACAGCCCCAAAAAAAGCCATCAGTCCCAGTCTGCACCAGCTCCTCTGCCACAAACACACCAGAGCCAGCAGAGAAAGGAACACAGCAGCAACACCACCTTGGCCTGGCAGTTGGTCTGCAACTCAAATGTACCAAAACACATCCACAGCAACAGTCCCCCCATCCCAAACTGCTCAGGAAAAACAGGAATAGCAAACTTTTCCTGAATGTAGATAACCTGAAACCATGAATTCATCAGTCACAGGATAGGAGAGGTCTAACTGGTCAATTCTCAGAAGACTTGCAACAATCAGGAAAAGATGGGGGTGTGGGGAGCGTGTAGACAAAAAGCTAAACTAAGTATAAAATAATCAATTCCAAACCACACTTCACACACATTCTATACAGAAGAAGGGGCAGGGAATAATGTATACTTCAATGTCTGGTTTTAAGTAATCTCATGGAATAACTTCTTCTGTAATAGAAACCAAGTTTGTTTTTGGTTTTTTTTTGTACAAAATACTCAAGATGTTATGCTTTGAAACAGGACTGCAAAGCAGAACATAAGTAAAAGTTTATCAGCACATTTTGAACGGGCACACCAATTTCAATACAGTGAAGTCAACCAAGAAAAAAAAGGAACATAACACTGTCAATGCACAGTGGCCTTGTTCAATACACAGGAGAGAAAACCAGAAGGGAAACAATCTTTTTTATGGGACTTCCTGCAACAGGTGCTTTCAAAGTCTCTGTTAGGGTGCAATTTTTAACATCCTTAAAGCATCACCCCCCAGTCTGTCTGTACCTGCCATTGCTAATAACCAGGAAGGGACTGGGCCTTTCTGTTTTCCCTCTCTCATTCAGAGCAGATAAAGGTACTAAAAAGAGGCTGAAACACCTTCCTGACACCAAACCCCCCCTTCAGCTCCATCTTTCTCCCACACCAGTACACTCCTTCCCCTCCTTTAATAGGTTTTAGTAACTTAAAGGAAAATCCAAGATTCAGATGTGTCCCATTAAAACAAAATCAAGACCAGACTTATCAAAAATTTCTGAGCACACAGCTAAGGCAGCTAACCCCAAAAATAACAAGGCAGTAATTAAAAAACTGGACTATAGCAGTGAAACAATAGCTTTTACTGGTTAACTGGTAAATTATATACATACATTTTAAGTTATTAAATATGCATATATAAAGTTATGTTATAACTAATTCTATACATACTTTTTATGTTATTAAATAAGCACATATAAAGTTATGTTATAACTAATTAATTATATACATGTATTTTAAGTGATTAAATATGCACATATAAAGTTATTTGGCTGTATTTCAAATACTTTAGAGAAACAGCACTGCAAATAATTAGATTTGCAAATACACAGGACACAAACCCCAAATGTTTTATGCAGTGCTAGGCTGGAACTTGCTACAGCTTTTCTATTCCTCCACACAACAGAAAAAAGAAAAAAAAGAAATTACAAATCCCACCAATTTTAAAAGTTTATCATTACTAGGATTTCAAACAAAATTACTCCCATAGCTACTTGTGAGATTTAAAAGTAAGGTCACCACAGGATAAAAGCCACAATTCTGTGAGTTCTTCTCTTTATAGTTTTCAGACACAGAAAGCTTCTTGGCAAATATAATGGTTGTCATTCATTATAATAAACATATGTAAGGGTTGTCACAAGAGAGGACAAACCCAAAAAGGGCAAGCTTAGAAAAACCAAAGTTTCCTGAAAATTAAAATCCGTAATTAAAAGCACCCACCACAGTTGCCTGATCAGCAGAAATACCAGAGCAGCTCAGATACCAAAGTTCAGCTCTAGAACTTGAGTAACACTACATTTAGTCTTCCTGAAAACATCACAGGAAATCATCACAGCTTTTTAACTGTCTTTTGAACCTGTTCAGTGAATGAAGAGCATTTTGTTTTGTTTCCAAATACAAAGGAGCCAACCACGTCCTTACAAATAAGGATTGTACTATCCAAAGAGAAAGAAGGAAAAGCCTTATGATTTTAGGGTAATATGAAATATTGCTTGACATGTAAAAGTTGAAAACGGCTTTATACAAAAATATTTAAGCAATGGCTTTACTGCAATTCACATGTGAATATTACATAAGGAGTAACCAAACATAATCATACTCTGGCAAAAGAAAACACATCACCCAGCAACAGCATGACACATCCTACGAGATAAGTTTCTACCCTTAAAGCAAATGCTTTCCCCCTACTCCTAATCACCAAAATCTCATCCATCTCCTCAGCCTCTTTAGGCAAGAACAATTCCCAAGATTGGGTACCATATGTCCATTATATTTAGCAAGCCAAAAAATCATGTATGTTTATAGTCTGTCACTTGCACAACAGTGAAAACTATACATTAATCCTAGAAAAGCAGTTTGGGCTGATTGGAGCACTGATTTATGGCTGAGAGATAACTATATATACTGAAAAAGTAGAAATATTCCTCCTCATCTTTTGATTAGCCAATGAAAGTCAACTAACGAAACTAATTGTTTTGCTCACATATGAGCAAGAACTGCCAATCTTGTGAACACACAAATGCTCACATCCAGCACATCACTGGTAACCAGTAAAATTCAATTTATTAGGTGTATCAGTGAAGAAGCACAATTACTTATTTTCCTCATCTAAGCAAAGGACAGAACTTTTGGATTTTTGCATTACCTCCTGCACTAAGTGTGCCTTCTCTAACTTGAAGAAGCCCATGCAGCAAAGCTATCAGACAGAAGCATCACTCTATGGAGATCCTCCCCTTAGGTATAAAAATCTGCAACTCCTTTCTAAGTTATAATCCCAATACATTTTTCCAAGGAAAAATAACGAGCTTATTTCCATACAAAAGTTACACTTAATGGAAAGGCATTAAAACCTGGAGAAGCAGCAATACCAAGAAGTTTGAAAGTGTCAAAGAGGAAAGTTTCAGAGAAGTAAAAAGATGTTACCAAAATCAAAAAAAGCCTACATGGATTGCACAAACGTACAAATGTTTCTTTTGGAAAATAGAAACTCCTTAATCCTACTTGCAAAACAGGAAGATCATTTCCCAGGGTAAAGCTGAAAGGACAGCAGGCACAAAGGCTGATGAGAACCACCATGAATATGTGAATAAGAAAGGATTTTATGATGTTAATGACAAGAGCACTGAAGACTGGAAGCCTGGAGGAGTCAATCTTCAGATAAAGAGGTTGCAAATCAACTGCTATTGTGAAATCTCAAGTGCACTTCACCCACCAGAGCCCTGTTTTGCATGACAGACCCTTATCAGTTTTCCCATCAGGTGTCAGAAGAAGGAGTGATACCACCTACCCCAGGCCAAGGACACCCTTCTGCACACACAGATAACTCCTCACCATAACTGGAAGCTCACCTTGGCATCCAACTTGGCAGTGAACACCACGTGCTTTTGCCACATCTATTTCATAAGGATTTCCTTTTAAACATGAATTCACCTGAAACTCAAGCAGCACAATACTAAACTACAAATAAGCAAAGTGAACACACTGGCTTCCAGAAGTTCTACATGTAAAAAACACCATGGAAGGTTAATTTTTAAATTTAAATAGTTTCAAGTAGTTATGGTACTGTTTGAAATTTAGTTACTGGAATGTATCATAGGCCCTTTGCAAGCTTTCATGTAACAAGCAGTATCAACATTTAAAAACATGAAAAACTCAAATATTACTTACAACTGTGCTCTTAAAATTTGAGCCATTAACAAGGATAAAGCATATTTGTTCTGGAAGGTACAAAAACCCCAAAACATCAACACCACAAATTATTACAAGTAACAAATGAACAAATAGATGGTGGAAAATTACAGATTGTGCCTTTTCAGAGAAATAAGCTTCAAGGATGTAGAAGAAATCATTTTTCACTGCTAGTATTCATGTGAGCAAGACTTGTGTAGCTGAGCCTTAAAATGGTGTATGTAGATCAAATATGGATCCCAAAGGTCTGAAATTTGATAAAATAAAAGTCTGGCATAACCTAAAGGTTTGGGGAGGTTTTCGTTGCAGCTGTTTTGGTTTGTTTTGTTTTTTAATATAAAAACAACTTAACCACTATTGACCTGAAGTCCAGAGTAAGAGACAAAAGCAAATACTTTCAAATTTAGGCCCAAAAAATGGGAAAGGATATTAACCCCAAAGTCAGAAGAGCAAACATCTAAAGTTGTATATTTTTTTTGCTTCCATCACCACAAAGCAAGACGAACAACAGTTGAGTCACACACCCCTCCCTGTCTTTTTTTGCCTGCTAAAATAAATCCAGGAAACACTATCTTCTCTGGTGTGTTGCTATATTTTACTACTAAACTTTTTTATAAGCCCAAGAATTGTTTTTCTACCAATTAATGTAAGCAAAGGAGGTAATCTTTCTTTCAGGAGTGGGATCATGCTGGAAGGCTGTAAGCTGATGCCACAGGAAGAACAGACCAAGGAGTGTTTACCCCTCACAGCATCACCTTGTTACTTGAGATGAACTCACCTGGTGTTTATTCCAGCCAGTACCAACAACATAAAATAACATCCAGTACATTTATGCAGCCCTGAGGACAATTACAGAAATGCTGCAAGCAACTTGTCATATTTTGATAGTCTTTAAATTATGAGAAAGTGTCCCAAAAAATAAATTCATTTCTTTTTGTAGTTAATAAAACTGTACCCACTTCCAGTGCACTGAAGGAAGCTACATCCATTTTCCAGCTCACCATTAAAGTTTGTTTTTAAGCCAAATAAAATTGGAAATTCATCCTTCCAATTACAAAAGTATTCCCCTTAACCCTCATACCAAAAAAGTCACCATCTATGCTGTTTTCAGTGCCCTTCACCATTTGTATTTCTGTCTCACAGGAACCTCTCAATGGCTATGGCTCCTGAGAAACCTCATGAAAGAATTTCGAATCCTGCAAACAAACACAAGCTGAAACTCTTCCAAACGTTTGGGCTGAGGGAGTTTCTTCTAGGTACCACCTTTCAAATGCCTTTAACTTACAAAGTAGTTACAGATGCGTTGTTCTGTTGCCTGCCAAAGCTGGGAACAGCAGATTTGCTTTTCCCAACATCCAAGTGGGCTTGGAACTCCACAAATAAGAAGAAAAGCCACATCAGCAAATTGAAGAAAGTAACACAGAAACAGCTGGTGAGATGCATAAGCTGGGCACTTGACTCATCTTCCAACTGTCTTTTTTCCCTTCCAGCCACAGAAAGCTTGATTTCTGCTTTGCCCATGTCATCAATCTCAAATAACATTCCAAGAAAATTTTTTATTCCATTTTGCCTTGAAAGATTCAGGCTGTAATGACTCTCTATGACCACAAACACCTACAAGACACAGATCCCAAAACTACAAATGGGCTTTGAGATGCCACATTCCAGCTGCATCTTGGATCACTGAATTGTGATTACCCATAAATTTATGGAAAATGCTCTCATAATCCTGACACCTCATCTTTTTTAACTGGTACTTAAACAATCCAAAACTCAAGCTGAGCTACAATACTCCAGGCCTCAAGAGAACTGAATCTGGCTGTTTACAGAAGGTTTTTTTACCTTTCTAACATTACTTAAGGATGAAAGATGTGCACACCAATGCATTTCAAGCTCTAAGCCACTCTCTTAAAGATCAGTAGGATTTTCTGTGTACAGAAAACAGATCTACAAACTGAAAAAGGCATTATTTACACCCTGCCTCATTTCTCCTGTAGTTCTTACTGAGAGATGCTCACAGGCTTCATCAGCTTAACTACAAGCAATCTAAACAATGTTATTTTCAGGTGACAGCGAGCTCCAGCACCATGTCTGAAGCACAGCCACGTGTTTTGATAGGTTGCTATCCTGAAAATAACAATGGTTTTTTTTGAGGAGTCCAAACTCACTGCACCATCACTAAGCAACTATTTCTACAACTGCTCTTCCACTTAGGACACAAAACCAGGAGCACAGGAGGCAAACTAGGACTTTCAGAAGGGCCAAATGAGTGTGAAGACAAACAAAACTGTGTTAGCAGTGCAAAGTGGAGGGAGGTGGGAAGGCTCAGTCTGCCCAGCAGCTAAATACATCCTTCAGAAGATCTGGATAGAAAAGCACAAATATCTATTACATGTGTAATGTCACAGTGTCAATTCCAGGAGGGAAAATGAGCTCATTTGTTGTCAATCCATGAATGTCACCCAGCTACAGGCTTTTCACACCAGCACACCCCTTAGGATCTTGTGTTTGTGTAGTTAAATCAGCAGAAAACCCCATTACTAAAAAACATGTTTAAACAAAACACTGATTACCTTGAGCACATGACTGCTGTTCACACCAGGCCAAATTTACACAAAACAAGCAAAAAAAAAAAAAGAAACCCTGGGGACAAACTGTTAATATATTAACTTACTCTCATCAGGACTATTTAAACTATGCATTGTTGAAAAGAAAGTTTAAGAGAAAAGGAGCAGAGCTCTTTACATACTCAGAACACTGGCTGCTTTTCTGGAGAGTTCATCAACTCAAAGTAGGGGAGAGGGTTTGGCAATCTCACTACACACAAAACAAAAAAAAAATCTGCAGAAGTCAAAACTGGATATATAACACATAAAACACTCGTGATACAATTATTTCACATGAAAATTCTTCCCCTGCTCTTGTTCTCTTCTGTTTCCTAATTCATACTTTTCCCTGGGACTGGCATTAGTACATGAAGCAATCACCTTGTCTGCACTTTCTCAACACAATAAATTCAACATACAATAAGCACAGAGAGAAAATTTAAGATAAAACCCCCCAGGGTTGAGCAAAAGTAAATGTCTTTCCAACCAGCCGACATAATCAAACATGGTTGTCATTCCTTACAGTTGTAGAAAACGCCAGACTTCCAAAAACATTTGCTTCTCCTTTTACTGGCTCTGCAATTTTGGAGAGATCATGAAACAGAAGAAAACACGAAAGGATCAAGAGCCCAAAAAGCAACCCGTGGGCTTAGTGAGCAGAATGCCCCCCCGAGATTACTGTAGGCACGTATAACAGTAAATAATGTTTCAAACAGGGTGTTCCACTGAGCGAGGAAACAGGAACAAAGTGACAACATGGCATCACGTTTCTGTAGACGGCAGAACACAACTGTAGAGGTGAGGTAAATCAAAAAGTTGACAAAACGAAGCAGCTCTATAGGAAATAACCCCTGGGCTGTGTTTTGGGCAGCAGCAAGCGGCGTGGCTGGAATACACCAAAGGTAACTAATGTTCCATCCACACCTGCTGATGAAAGCACCCAGGAAAAGCAACCTGTTGGCACACCTAAAGGGCTTGCGAGGAGCACAGGAATCCCGGGCCCGCATCGACAAAACGCTGCTTTTTAGAGGACAAAACCCTAAAAACCATGAAAACCACCCCGGTCGAATCCGGTCAGCGAAACGAGGACCGTTCCCGAGGCCCCCCCTGCCTCTCCGCCACGCAGGCGAGGCCACCCGGACCCGCTCTGCCCTCAGCACCGGCAGCACCACGCGTGTCCCCGCAGCCGCCCCCGGCTCTCCCTGCCCGCTCCCGCTCCGGGACCCGTCTCGCCTTCCCTCCCTTCCCCCCGGGAGCCTCCCTGCCCGCCCGGCCCGGCCCCGCTCCCCCGGGCCGCG
>VZRH01002612.1:236466-286201 GCA_013397555.1 Urocynchramus pylzowi
TGCGCGGATCCGGCGTGGGGAGGAGGCTGCGGGGCCTCCCGCGGAAGCAGCCGCGCTGCGGGGAGGGGCCGCAGCCGCGGGGCCTGGGCTGTGCCGGGCCGGAGGGGGAGTCTGTCCCCGCAGGCCGGGGCACAAACCCGGGCGAGGAACGCACCGAGTGCTGGTCCCGGTCGCCGGGCGCTCGGAGGTGCAGCCTCGCTGTGCTCCTCAGCCCGCGGCTCCGGTGCGGTGACAGCGCTCACAGCCGAGACCCCGGAGCCGCCGCCTCGCCCGGAGCGTCCCGGAGAGCGGATCCGTATGCGCCGGGCACCCCGAGGTGCGGAGGCAGCAGCTCTCTGCGAGGAAACCACCCAAAACTTGACACCACCCCCCCTAAAAAAACCCAAAAAATAGGCCTCCCAAGAATCCTGTGTTCTGCTGCTCTCAGAACCCCGAGAGATTTTGCTGCCGTAGGACTCCAAACACCTGGCTTGGTGGGGGAATTTATTTTTGGCTTTTCAGAGGCCAAAGCAACAAGTTTGTGTTGGGTTAGGAGTTGTTTTCTGCTTGAATTCAGGAAATGGTTGCTGAGGAAACTCATGTATGAAGCAAGAAAAAGAATGAGCAGGGTTACATTGATGCTGGATAAAGATTGTTTATGTTTTTATGTAAGTCTAAGACTTACAGGTCTGCAAAGCTGCATTGAGGGCAAAAAAAAATCACTAGGAAAGTAGCTAATAGCAAGATCTTTCTTTCCTTTTTTTGCAGAATCTTGTAATCTCTTCATGTAGCAATGGCTTAAAAACAAAAGACAGTGTTGAAGGCAGAATTCTGTATTCCTTTAGTTCCAGGATGGGCAAAAACCATTCTGGACAGCAGAAACTGTATTCAACCTTTTATTTTTTTTTTTTTAATGTTGCAACAGCAAACTGGGTAACAGAAGAAAGCAAGTACAGAGAAGTACATTTGGAGGTATCAGGATACTTATAAGAAACATTGTTGCCTTTTGGGTTTTTTTGTTTGGGTTTGTTTTTTTTTTTCCAAGGAAATGGGTAGTTAATGTGATGACCATTAATTTTGCTCAGAATACCTCAAACCTGAACAGAGCTATTACTGGACTTCAACTTTACTGTAAAAAGGAGTTAAATTATCTTTAGTTGAGATTTGCAGTAGCTACTCCCTACCTCAACAACAAAAGGACACAGGTCCTGTTTGATTTCAGAGCACTTAACTGGGTTATTGCCTGCTTTGGTGACATGGTCTACTTTAGAGTGATGTTAAGCCTCTTTGAAAATACAGTTCCTTATTCTGCATGGCACTAGATGCAATTCTGTGTTCCCATCATGCTGTTCCAGCAGTAATTGCGGTGACAAAATTATTTGCTCTAAGCTCCAAGTTCAGGTTCAATCTAATAGCTGTGGTTTAAAAACCAGGGCTGTTTCCAAACAAGTGCTGGCAAAGCTTTGCTTTGGTTTTGGTTTGGGGTTGTTTTTTTGTTGGGTTTTTGTTGGGGGTTACTGGCTTTTAAATGGTTTTCTTGCTTGCTATACAAATACACAGAAAAACACTGACTCAACATAATTAAGAAACTGTCAAATATGTTGAAAATGCTAAGAAAGTACCCTTTGTCCTAAACTGTAAAGGATAAAAAAGGCTCTTCAAGAAAAGCAAAGTGTTTTTTGTTTGACTTGAAGTGCTTAATAGATTGAGTTTTGAGGGTTCTGTTGAGTCACCACAGTATTAGTGGTGTGAGGATAACTTCCAACAATTATTAAAAAACACTTTCTGTAATTACAATCTAATACCTAAGGTATTAACATACATATATGTATAACTACACATATATATCCACCACAACCTTACATATACCTGTAAGGTGTAACTACCCATATATACCCACCACAATCTTAACAGATTCACAATACATACTACAAAAAAATCAAATGGAAAGAAAACTTTCACATTAATAAAATCTTATACTAAAAGTCCAAATAGACTCTTAAAATAACTCAAATAACAAAAGCCATTCCTCATAATAAACCTAAAAACCAAACTAAGAAGTGTTTTACTCCGACCCACAAGGAACTTTATTCTCCCAATGAATTGGACTTGCAGATGAAAAGCCTTTCAGTAAGTGTCACAACCATGTCCTTAGGTGTAACTAATGGCATTGTAGGTGTCAGCAGGTGTGTTGTATTGCACCAAATAGTTATTTAGCTGTTTTTGCACGGGTGTTTTGATAGTTTTGCACTGTTCCCATGACCTGTGTCACGTGGTCTCCTCCTTCCCCCGCTTAAGCCTCAGTGTTGGTGGTCTCTTCCTGGTGGTCTCTTCCTGGTTTCCCCTAGCCCCACCTCATTTGTACCCATTGGCTGTGGTCCCCTTCCTGTACTTCCCCTTAAAACCCCCTTGGGAGGAGACCACCTTTCTCTTTCTCACCTGGACAGCACCTGGACTAGACTGGTGTCTCCTACCTGTGCAATCAAGCAGGACATGGCGCCCTAGAGCGTCTCTCCATCTTTTATTCCTGACAATGCTTGATTGGGCCAGGGGTCGGTGTTGGACCCCCCAAAATGCCCCGGCCCATCCCTGCAGGGGCGGATGTGGAATGAACTCTGGTTCTGTTTCGTTCCCCAGCTTTGCCGGGCGGGAGGCAGCGATGGAGCGCTTCGGGGTGAAGTCGGCGCCGTCGCGGAACCGCTCCAAGACGGCTCTGTACGTGACGCCGCAGGACCGCGTGACGGAGTTCGGCAGCGAGCTGCACGAGGACGGCGGGAAGCTCTTCTGCACCTCCTGCAACGTGGTGCTCAACCACGTGCGCAAGTCCGCCATCAACGACCACCTCAAGTCCAAAACGCACACCAAGAGGAAGGCCGAGTTCGAGGAGCAGAACGTCAGGAAGAAGCAAAGGACTCTGACTGCCTCCCTGCAGTGCAACAGCGCTGCCCAGACAGAGAAAAGCAGCGTGATCCAGGACTTTGTGAAAATGTGCCTGGAGGCCAACATCCCCCTGGAGAAGGCCGATCACCCCTCCGTGCGAGCCTTCCTGTCCCGCCACGTTAAGAACGGCAGCTCCATACCCAAGTCGGAGCAGCTAAGGAAAGCCTATCTGCCTGATGGCTATGACAATGAGAACCAGCTCATCAACACTGAAGACCGTTGAGAAGAGAACTGTTTTCATCCTTGTTGTGAAGTTTTACATATTGATGGTGTGGTTTATTTTTATATTCATGCATATAACAGTGTTACATATTGATTTTACAAGCTATTTTGTATTCTTGTAGAAATGACAATCTACTCCTGAACTTAGCGGTGTGCCGCAGATTGTTGCTAACCCCGCTGTGGGCTTCAGAGCTACACTGATGTAGAGCTCCTGAGGAATGTAGGGAGCAGCCCTGGCATACACCTGACCTCTGTTCAGTCCAGCTGGAACTGAGGCTGAGAAAAAGGCACTTGAATGGAGGAGCCCACTTTGCAGTGCATCGAAGAAGACGGTGTGGTAGGGATTGCTGCTCGTGGCAGTGGATTGCTGCGTCCAGTATCCTGTCCCTGAGTGACCAAGAAGAGGTGCTGCACCTTTGAAATGCAAGAAGCTCTAGGATGCTTAGCTAAAATATCACTGCTCTGTTGGGGGAGGACTGTTGCAACTTTGTATTCAAGCTTGGTTTACGTTTTGAAACAGGAAACTTTTTTCTTCTAGAACTCTCTCTTATGCTGTTTGGTGCAACTGTGGATGTATTCATTATCCAGCTTAACCAGCCAGTCTCTTGTACTGACCTCTGAACCCCACTATTCTCATAAGGCTGGGAGTTCTGCAGGTTTGCCATGTCTGCTTTTCTAAAATCACCGTTCCTTTGTCTTGGTTTCACATGCCCCCTTCTATTTCAGTGCCAATATTTGAAAGCTGAGTAGACAAACCAGTACCTGAGTGTGGTTTGCAGTGCAGCTGCTGTCAAGTGAAACTTATGCTGGACCAAGTTCTTAGAAGATATTATTGCTTTTTTCCTACTAGTAGGACTAAGCTAAATCTAAATTGGGGATGGTAGAGGCAATAAACTGAGGAGCTGGGAAGTTTTTTTCATTGTGCACAAACGAGGCTGCTCCATCTTTCCCTGAAGGTCCTTTACACAGCTGGCCTTATCATCAGCCTTTCAGTCAAGGGAGGTGAAGTGATTAAAACAGTTTTTAAAGCAGTTACTGCAGAAGTTCTTCAGGACTTGTAAACACAAGTAGGAAGGCACATATACTTGGAACTTATAATGGAATTACAGACCTGGCCTGTATTTCTTACTCTGTGCCATGGCCACATCTATTGGACTGGCAGAAAGCAAAATGGGAAATTGAAGAATTTCGGTATTGTTACTCTCTCCAAAATCTAGTAAACAGTTACCAAGCTATTCCAAATGATGATGCCAAATAGTTCACCTAACACAAATGTTCCACAAAGGTTTGGAATGAAATGAGGGAGTACTGTGCAAAGTGCTGGAATACAACTGACCTCTGCCTGCTCTAGATCTCCTGGAGATGCTCTGGGTTCAGACAGGTGCCAGGCATCTCCTGGGGGCACAGGAATCCTCCCTCTCCATAGCATAAGGATGCTTTACCTCCTGAGGGTGGAGCCATTGTCCAGCTTCCTTTCCCCAGCAGAGTTTCACAGCAGTTTATTTACAGCAATACCAAGGAATTGCTGAAAAGAGACAAAATAACCAGATTATTTTGAGTTCAGAGCTATTTCCCCAGCTGTATCTAGAACAGTCTCCTTTGCTGGGCTGAGAGAGACTTACATACTTAGTAACAGCTATTTTTTTGTGCAATTAATCTGCAGAAATGCAGTTGTGTTCCATGTCCTGCTATGAAACCTGCTGGAATAAATGGACAAAGCTGAAAAGCAGAAGGTTTCTTACCCATGTGCATCAATCCAGGGGTGCTCAGCCCACTGCTGGTCTAGGACTTCAGACAGAAATAACAGTAGCAACTTTTTAATCTAAGCCTAGAGAACAAGATATGCCTTCCTTAATATAATTTTTTATTGCACAAGCTTGGGTTTAGCTTAAAATCCTTAACTGCCTTGGGCTAGAACTGTTTAATAAATCTTCTGAAGCCAAGTGAAAGGTAAACTGCCAATAGCCTTTTCTGTCCTGACAAGAACTGAAAGTATTTTCTCACAGCTGTTGTTTCCTCACAGTGAAACAACATCCTTGCTTTAATTTTTAATCTTTTATGAAACCTCAGTAATGCTAGCTTAGAAATGAAGCAAATGGAGAATAATGGGATATTGAGAAAAGAAAAGCAGCTAGAGAAGTGGGATGGGCAAAAGGAATTTGGGCTGGTTCACTCAGTTTTGCTAACATGGGATTTTCCAGGCTGCACCCCATAACAATTTTATATAGGATTACATGCTGTGTGTTCTTCCCTTGACTGACAGACTGACAGACATTTTGAAATGCTTCATGGGAACATTAAATAGGCTCCTGCATAACTGAAAAAAAAAAAAAAAGAAGAAAAAAAATCAAGTTGCTTTCAAATTTACAGTTTTACATAAAAATGAAACAATTGGCAAGTGTAATGAACTCAATTTGTAGGACATTGCTGTCTTAAAATAGGATATTTTCATTTAAAAATAAAGCCACAATACTTTGCAAGCTTTTTTGAAAATCAGGACGTTGATCCATTGCAACAGGCATTAATAATGGAGTAAAGCTATGGAAAATAAAGCACTTCCAGGTAATCTAGAAAGAATGAATAAGTTTAAAATCATGAACATCACCCAAATCATCAAGACATTTTTAAAGAAAATATGAGTAAGTGGCTGCACTCTATCATGAAACAGAATCCTGCAAACACTCAAATTCAGAACATAATTTTGCCAGTATGGCTGCAGTTGGATAAAACATAACTTTCTTTTAATTGCTGTTGATCTCAGGGAAGATTTACAGCAGAAGTCTTCTCATCTATCTAAACCTAAGGAATAACTAAATCCTAGTTTTGAGGCTGTGATGGAGTTGTTTGAACAGTCACCATGGGGGATTAATTTCTTGTGCAAGAATGTATTTCCTGTAAAGAAGAAAACTCTCAGAAGTAAAGGGAGGATGGTAACAGTGTCAGCTTTTCTCTTTACATCCAAATGTAGGGACAAGCTCTAAGGGACACTTTGTGCCAGGTGGTTTTAGGAATATATTTGAACTCTAAATGTAATAGAAAAAAAAAAAAAAAATAAGAAATATTTTCTTCTCTGACCAATACTTAAACTAATTTAGCCAAATTAGCTAAAATTACTCCCAAATGTTTTTCTTGAAACAACACTTGCAAAGAGTAAAATGCAAACAGGAGCATTCTCTGTTGTGTGACTCCTCCTTACATGGACACACCATGGTAGTTTCAGCTTGCACGTTCTTGAAAAAAACAGGAGCAAGCTTCAGAATTTTTAATCATTTTGAAGCCTGTAATTTGCCAGGTCCCATGGGAAGGTGAAGCATTCAGCATAATAAAAGGGAATTAGTTTTCAGTGGAGAGAGAAACTTGTTCTGCTCACTGTGGGATATTCTCATGATAGAAAGGCTGGTTTTAGCCAGAGCCCCTTTTAGCAATTCTGTTGAACTGAAGAGTGAGATGCTCCCTGTTAGGTTTTGCAGCATAATGAGCTGATTTTCAGGAAAAAGGAAAAAAAAAAAGAAGCTGGAAGTTTGGCAAGGATGATCTCTATTTATATTTGCATATAAAAAGAGGCAAGGCTCACTGTTGTTGCATTCACATTGTACTCACTGCTACTTACTCTGTGTAATTTGAGTGCTTGTTGTCTTTGTACAATTTTGAAGTCGTGTCTAACTTTCAAAATATTTTTATTTTAACAAAGTTTCTCACTGTAATAGTGCTGTTAGTCTCTTTTGGTCTGATGAAGATGCTTTATTTTTGTTTTGGTGGTAGGGATGTTTTGTTGATGGTGAGTGGCCACAGAAATGGTTTTATTTAAAAAAAAAAAAGTCATGAACTTATGATTAGATACTAGAGTGAGGCTGAAGATACCTGGGTCCTGCATTGCCACAAGACTTCCTGTAGGAACAGTAAGACCAGAGTAAGTGATTTAAGTTTTTATATTAAAACAATACTGAAGAGAAATACTTTACATTGTAAAGTTTTCACTTGGTAATGAAAAGATGGTCTCTTAAAAAAAAAAATAAAGGTATTCCTTTTTTATAGAATTTATGCATAATCTCTTATTTTACCAATCAAGTGGGTTAAGAACATGTGGTAGTTCTCATAGAGTGGTGTAATAAATGGATGGGGACAGGAGAATTTAAGGAGCTGCTGCTGTAGCTTAAGGTAATATCAGATATTGAAGCATTTGGTGGATTTACCTGTGCAATGACACTGAAGTCTGTTTCAGGACTGATTATACAAAACCTCTGCTTCCTGTCAATTCCTGATTTTCTTCATGGTGACAGAAATTCCCTAATGATGCCTTCTGCTCCAAGTGAATACCATGTGGAATGATTGTTGTGCATTTTGACACTGCAGTAAACCATTTGTAGGTACAGGATCTTGCAGCTACCCAAGGCCTCAGTTCTTTTCAGGAAGGGCTTCTGCAATGTGGAAGAATCCAAAAAGGTCACAGTTTGATCCTTCTCTCTTGGAGACTTCATTAAAATTGAGCAAATAACATCAACCCATCAAAAATTATCATCAAGTGTGGGTTGCTTACACATTTCTTTTCCTGACCTGTCTTGACATCTCAGGATGGATCAATGATAAATTTAGGCAACATCTTGACTGATGAATTTATGAACCATTATTTTCTCTTTTTCAGTCATTTCCAGGTCACAGCACATTAAAATCAAGTGCTTTTTGTTGTGAAATGGAAAAGCAGAATAGAAATAAACATACCCTTTGTAAAATTTTCTCGTGTGGACAATTCGTGTATGGAACAGCACATGCAAAATCAATGTATCAGGGTTTCTGTGGAAGCTGATGCAGAACCAGGTGAAGCAAAGATTTAAAGTTCAGTAATTAGGCCATGCTAAATTCTGATGGTACCATTTTACCTTTTTAACTGAATCAAGGCAGTTCAATCCACATCCAGGATGCAGCAGGATCAAGTACACACAGCTTTCAGGCCACAGTGATATTGATAATTAGGTATGACATTTGTTATTTGCATAGGCTGAAGGAAAGACAATCTCTGATAGTTCTGCTTTTTTTTTCCTCATCCCACCACTTTTTTTATACTGGAATTTGTGGCTTGTGTGGCCACTTCTTTCATATTTATAAGCACATCTCAGATAGAAGCAGAAAGTGCAGGATGAGAGTTAGAACACAGAGATCAACTGCAGCTCAGCTGAAAATACTGTTCAGTAGTTCTGTTCAGAGATGGAAAAAAAGTATTCAGGGACTTTAGAGGTTCTTAGGAGGGGTTTGCATATTGGTTTGCCTCAAGTGGTTTTTTAATCTGTCCTCCAGTGTACCAAATAGCTCCAATTCAGCATTGGATTTCACTACAGCAACTGACACCTTCTCACCTCAATTTTTCTATAATTAGCTTTAAATTGCTTCCTCCCTCCCCTTATTTCTGAAGCCTGTCATTACCTCAAGACAAATCAGCTACACTACCCATGGTTGCACTTAGGGAAGTGTTTTACAGACAACAAATCCCCGAGTGGAGCTTTAACCAGCTCTGGACACAATGAACAGAGCACCCAAGCTCAGCCTACCATCCAGAACCTGGCTCAAGACGTGTGCTTTGGTTTAACAAGGCTCAGCTCACCTCCTGAAACTGAAACTGCTGAGGGAAAAGTGGGGAGATGCAAAGAATCTCATGTTGTGAAGGACTTGCACCAAAGGAAAGGAGCTGATCCCTCCTTTAACAGGGAGTTACAGGAGTAAAGGTGCAGCTTGGCTGGTGCAGCAGCAAATCCTGAGCTCTGTGCTCACCAGTGACAGGCAAGGAGCTGATGGGACACTGGAACATTGCTGCTCCTTTAAGGCACTGAAACCTCCTTCACACAGTGTTAAAAGGTAATTTTCAGCAGACTTCCTGGAGCCCACTCTCAGAACACTGGGTGTCACTCTGTGGTTTCCTGCAAACAGGAAAAATGCAGCCCCAAAATAGAACCTTGGTCTTGTCAGAAGAAAAAATGAGGTGGGACAGAAAGAACATTGCCTAGATTATGGTTGGGTTTTTCTTTTCACTTGCCTTCAGTAAAGTGGCAACAACAGTGACAAAGGGGACTGAATCAGGTAAAGAACATTTCTATTTATAGCAATCCTCAGGTCTGAATTTCACCCCATGTTTTTGGAGCCTCTTCCTCCAAAATAATCATATACAATACAGAGAACTGTGCTAGTGGTGTTTAAATAGAATAAGTTCTTTGAATTTAATTGCACTGAGGGTTTTTAAATACCTGACATCTCTTAGGATTCAGCAAAGAATCCTGAGTTACTACAGACAGTGCTCATCTGGTGACATCTTTTTCTGCCATCTCCCTTTCCTAATTATACAGTTTAGGATTAGGACTCTCATTCCTTACTTTGACAAATACTTATTTTACATCTATTTAGCATTTACTATCCCTTGAAACATGGTTTTAAAGCAAAACTAGACTCCTGCAGTGTCTCAAATCCATGGAATGAGTTAAAAAATGAAAATTAAAAAATCTAAATTACCATTTGGAGAACGAAAATATCTCATTCATACCTTAATAATATCATAAAAATAGAATGGCTCAAGGTCATAATTAAGCCTCAGCAAGAAAAAAACTTCCCTGAATAACCAATTTTTCTCTCAGAGCTGGCTGTGGATGCAGCCACCAGGTGTCTTCAGTGCACAAAAATGCAATTTGTGGTGGGAGTGTTCTGGCTCAAGTGGAGCTCTGCTGTGTGTGCAGTTACACTTAAGGAGTTTTCTTCCATAAATATTTTCCATTTAGGTTGGATTGGAATTTTTGTCAGGCTTTTTCAGTTCCTCACAAACATCAGCAGGATTCTCTTGATCATCACACACTCCATCCAAACACAAAATTTTTGACAGAAAAAATAAATCCAAATGTAACATTTCAGAAAGCTGTTCCATTATTTTCTCCAAAATATTACTCTGGGAAAAAAAATCCTGGTAATTTAGGCTTTGGTAAGCATTTCCATCATAAGCAGAGGTGACAATTGCTATATACTAAATTGCTGTTTGCTTTCAATTTGGTTCTAACTTTATGAAGAAACTTTGCACGGGCAAAAGTTTTTGGGAAGGTTCAGTGAAGTTCTTCAATGTCTTAAAAATACTTAGGGAAAAAAAAAAAGTCATAAAGACATGCTGAGAATAGAACACACAAAATCCAAATGACTTGTCCTTATGAAGATGCTGGAAGCAAGCAGCAGAAACAAAATCATCCCTTACAGCGCAGATTGTTGTGTGAATAGTGAATTTTTTCAACTTCTTAATTGATTGATGTTGAATTAAGAGTCATGCAGAAGCACTGAACAAGTTTAAAATCCTGCTTTGCATCCCTCCTCTCTGCTATCNACTTTATGAAGAAACTTTGCACGGGCAAAAGTTTTTGGGAAGGTTCAGTGAAGTTCTTCAATGTCTTAAAAATACTTAGGGAAAAAAAAAAAGTCATAAAGACATGCTGAGAATAGAACACACAAAATCCAAATGACTTGTCCTTATGAAGATGCTGGAAGCAAGCAGCAGAAACAAAATCATCCCTTACAGCGCAGATTGTTGTGTGAATAGTGAATTTTTTCAACTTCTTAATTGATTGATGTTGAATTAAGAGTCATGCAGAAGCACTGAACAAGTTTAAAATCCTGCTTTGCATCCCTCCTCTCTGCTATCTTGCTTCTTGTAAAATCAAAACCTCACGTGCAGGAGCATCTTTCAAAAAACAAAAAAATCCTGCAGCTTTGTTCATTGGTCTGTGAGGGGAACCAGGAGCCAGAGAAGGGGAGATGTTTTTTAAACCCTCAGGATCACCTTCTCTTTCCAATGCCCAGACAATAAAGGTTTCTCCAGTTATGTTGATAAAAAGAACATTCCTGTACATTCTTCAGGTAACACTGGCTCAGAGCAATTATCAAGTTTACAGTAAGATGTGGCCTCATAATTAAACCTGTCTGTAGCTACTAAACATTACAGGTGGAGAACAGAAACCAAAGCAGTGCTCAGTGCACCCTGGAGATAATGGGTCTTATTTTATTACCATAGCAGAGCTTTCTAATTTAATTAAAGAGGATGATAATGATAACAACTGAGAAATATTCAGTAACTGGCTAGATAAGAACTCCAGCACCTGAGGACAAAGTACTTTTGAACCATGGCCAAAGTTTTTGGTATCATTCAACCCTGAGCTTGAAATCTGGAAATCCTACAAGCTCTAGGTCCAGTCTGCAGTCAGATTATCCTTAATTTGACAGTGTATCTGTAATTATTTAGCTTAACCACATCTAATTCTCATCCCACTTTAAAAGTTTCTGAGTAAGAGGCTCTGCTAGTTTGGATTGATGTGAGGACTACACTGAGTCCAGTACCCTCCTGTGATAAAGCATTGCTAAAATGACACAAATTACTACAAATATCAAAATAATGTTTATAGGAGCATTACACAAACATAAGTCTTGCAAGTCAGCCTCTACAGAACCATGATGGAAATAATTTTTTTTTTTAATGCACTTCCATCTTACCCCTTTTAAACTTGTTTGGTTTTTATTTTGGTCAAAAGTAAGCTGGGAGTTGGAGCCAACTTATTTCAGCTTTGTATCCACAGACAAAACAATGAGAACCCCAGAAAACCCTCCAGTATAGACCAGAAAAACTACATTAGTGTTTCTTAAAATGGGGGGGAAAAAAGTGAAAACTATTAAAATTCAATTTCTATTTGCAAAATTGCATTCCTCAAAAAATCCCAATGGCAATATAAATGCGTACAATTACTAAAATAAAATTTTCCATCATTCCTTGAAAAGCCTTCTCTGAAGTTCGTGGAAGGTGTTTAATGAGCTGCAGAACTGTTGTGCTCATTACAAGGGATTGAAGAATTGGAGAATCCTCCTTATCTGCTGCTGAAACATCTTCATGTGTTGGCAGAGATGAGAAGCTCAGCAACCTGAGTAGCACAGCAGCAAAATATTTGACAGCTATGTGAGAACAAGTGAAACAACTCCTAACTCTGCCTTCACATTCTGCATTGTATAAAGTGCCACGGTATTTCCATCTGTGCACTGATCCAAACTTCCTCCAAATGCTTTTGTGGTGAACTCTTGAGCATCTGTGTATTTTTAATGGCTCTTTCTTCTTCTCTGAAGGTCACAGGGACGTGGAAGACTCTGGTCCTTAATCATGGCCAAAGTGATCTGTGATGAGAATGCTGACCCTGGGTGAGGAAAGAACTTTTTAAGCCAACAGAAGAACTGTTGCTTAAAAAGAACAGAAAGAACTGCTGCTTGTTAACTTAAAAAAAAAAAAAAAAAACTGCTTAAAACTGGCAGTTTGTGGTGAATGCTGATGGTGTACAATGATCCTGGTTCTGACCAATGCCAACTGAAGACTGCAAATTAAAAGTGATACATGTGCATGGCTTGTAGAAGTGAGACTCTCTGGTGTGTGGCATTGGTTATGTCAGAGGATGTTAGATCATTAGGAACCCATTGATGTTTTGTTCCCTAGTTCAGTTTTTGGGTTCATTTCTTTCTTGATGTTTTGCTTGTATGAGTAAGTTCCTGCCATTAACAGAGGCAGATTGCATTCACTTCAGTGTTTACCAACTGACAGCTCTGTGTTCAATTTTCTTCATGCCTACTACCTGGCAGGTGAAGAGAAGTTATCAAGATTTCCTAAATCTGAGGATTGTCAGCATCTCTTGTCCTGCTTGCCTGGAAAGTACTTGTGTGCCTTTTAAGCCACTTTTCTTCATTGTTTCCAGAATTTCATCTGCAATGGAAAGTGCAGTGTTTACAAATGAGTTGAAATTGGTTACAAAAGACAGTTCTAAAATATTTGGCAAGCTGTAAAGCCAAGTTTACAAACTTTGTCCTGCTACTCTTTCAGACAAGAACTTTTATGCAAAATAATCTCCCACCAAGCACAAACAAAGCTCACAATTTACAAACTGAAGTTCAGTATCTTTCTAGAATTCTGTATGAAGCTAAACTGTAGGAGGAAGTGAAATTTGTAGCACCTTCTCACAAAAGCTGCCTAATAAATCAGATGTGGAGAATAATCTTGACATTACATGATCACTTGATCACCATCAAGCATTAGATCAGAAGGAACAAATCCAAATCTTTTCTGTACACCTGTAAAATGAGGACATCACATTTCCCACTAAGCCTTTTCAGTTAACACCACCACTCTCTTCCATAAGAAAGAACTGGCCTGGCATCATTAATTAATTTAGACTTAATTAATTCACCTTTCAGACTTGGAACTGAACTCCTGCTGGGGTCCCACACACTTTCACTTTCCAAACTAGCTTGGGGAGTTCTTAGTTTTGATAAATTTGCTTGCATTTTTGGTCTAGCTGGGATCAGCATTTTGATTTTTACCATATTAAACCTGGTTTGGCACATTTGAATGTCCAAGGACAGTGATCACCTGGATTATTTTCTTTAATTGTGACCAAGTAGAATAATCCTCCTGGTGAAAGCAGGTCTGGTACTAATGGGAAAACTCTATCCATTACTTCTCTGCCCTGTTTGCCCCCAGCCCAGGATGCCTCTATTCCACAGCTTTTCACCTAGGAAGAAGGAAAGCAAAGATTGTCATAATACAGAATGACAGAATTGTCACAACCACAGACAGTAGCAATACTATTTTTAATGTGTATTTCACAATTTTCCTACCTCTTCAGAAGGTGTTACCACATATGGTGGGTTAAACAGCAGTAGATCAACTTTCCCATTTAATCTTGGGGATAATCCTTTGACCTGTAGGTGAAGTTGATGATTGTGTGAGGTTTCTTTTTGGGAACATGAGGAATGCAAATGTTTTGTAAAAGTAGTTACTTAGTTACTTAGTTGTTCAGCCATTTTAAATCCCATTTACTGTGGCCTACCAACATCATCTTTCATAAACATATAAAAGGGTTAAAGAGATGAGAAAAATCAGCTTTTCCCCATATCAAATTTTGTAAGAAACTAAAGGTAACAACAGACAAAAGTTCTAATTAAATCAGAAAAGGCTGAGAACCAAGAACTGCATAGCTTTAGACAAAGGGCTATGATAATGTCAGGCCACTATAGAATTCCTTGTCCAGCACTTCACAAACTATATCTAAAGATTTATTTAATTAATACAATTACTTTTTAGAGCTTAATTTTGAATTTTAGAGCTTGAGTAGTTGGTTGGGGGTTTTTTGGCAGGGAGTGATGCCCAGAGGTCCCTTCCAACCCTAACTATTGTGTGACTCCACAATCTCCAGTAAGTATTAAAAAACTGCACAAACTATGAAGGAGATACTATTGAAACCTCTCTCTTACCAAGTCAGTAATGACAGGCTGCAGGTGAACATTGTTAAGCAGAGCTGTCTCCTGGGTACAGTAAGCTGCCATGGGGTTGATATCTGTGCATCTAAAAGGCAAATATTACAAAGTGTAAGTTATAGGCTGCTGTACGTGGAAGTTTAACCCTATGAACCACAAGCTAGTTTATAGAATCACAGCATATTCTGTGTTTAAAAAAGGGACCCACAAGGATTAAACCCAGCAAACACAACTGTAAGCTTAGCAATTTGTCTGAGAAATGGGAAAATGGATTTCTAGTCACAGCACTACTCATTTGTTACAGAACCTGAAGTAAATAATTCAGGCTGCACCTTAAGCTCAGAAATGCTCAACAGGATCTCTTTGATTTATGTATGTACAGAACTGAGAAAATAATAGTTTTTAAAATGTGAAAATGATAAATATGTACGAGAGGGCTAAGCATCCTGGGCTTTATTATTGCATGCAACAGTTCAGGTTATACTCACATGTACAGTGCACTGGGTCCAAGGATGGAAGAAGCCAGAAATGTTGAAACCACACCAGATCCAGATCCTATTTCAAGGCAGATCTCGACTCTAAAGAGAGAACACTCCGGATGACTTCTGTTTGTAACAGACACAGAATTGGTCCAGACAGCATTATAGAACACGCTGTCCTTCCAAACAGGTTGAAGTACAGGATCACAGAATATCCTGAGCTGGAAGGAACCCCCAAGGATCAACCAGTTCAGCCCCTGGCCCTGCACAGACACTCCAACAATCCCACCCTGAGCATCCCTGGGAGCGCTGTCCAAAGACTCTCTGAGCTCTGTCAGGATGATGCTGTGACCATTCCCTGGGGAGCCTTTTCCAGTGCCCCACCAGCCTCTGGGAGAAGAACCTTCTCCTGATATCCACCCCAACCCTTCCTGACACAGCTTCAGGCCATCCCCTCAGTTCACACAGAGCAGGATCAGTGCTGGCCCCTCTGCTGCCTCTCACGAGAAGCTGCAGAGAGAGATTTCCTCTTCTCCAAGATGAGGAAGCCAAGCGCCCTCAGCCCCTTCCCCATCTCCGCAGCCCCTCTGGAGCTCTTTCATGGCTTTAACACCCCTGTGCCAGGATTCCCCCCGCGGCGGGCCCNTGGAGCTCCCTCACAGCTTTAACACCCCTGTGCCAGAATTCCCCCCTCAGCTCACCCCTGCCGGCCTTTTCCCATCCCCGCAGCCCCTCTGGAGCTCTCTCATGGCTTTAACACCCCTGTGCCAGCAATCCCCCCTCAGCTCACCCCTCCCGGCCTTTTCCCATCTCCTCAGCCCCTCTGGAGCTCCCTCACAGCTTTAATACCCCTGTGCCAGCAATCCCCCCTCAGCTCACCCCTCCCAGCCTTTTCCCATCTCCGCAGCCCCTCTGGAGCTCTCCAATGACTTTAACACCCCTGTGCCAGCGATCCCCCCTCAGCTCGCTCCTCCCGGCTCCCCTGCCCGCCCTGCCGCACCGAGCCTCCCGCAGGCTGCCCGCGTCCCGCTCCAGCGCATCGAGCAGCAGGAAGGTGTCCTCGGCCGGCTCGTACACGTCCCGAAAGGGCCCCCGCGGGCCCAGGTGCTCGAACCGCGGGGTGGGCAGCGCCATGCCGGCCCGCATCCGGGGGAAGGGGAGGGACGAGGGAAGGAACGGGGCGGGACGCCATCGTATCCCTCAGCATCGCTCGGTGACCCGGGGTTGTGATCGACCCGAAACTGGAGCGGGTGCGGTGGCACTTGGTGGCCTCGATCCGGCATTGAACACCCTCGGTGTGTTTAGTGTGAGATCCCCGCCGCCGCTGGCCCTCAGGGCCGAGAGGGAGGGCGCTGCTGCTCCTGCTCCTCATTTCGGTGTCGGCTTCACAAATTGTGTTTCCATCACGAAAATGACCACAGGGAGTCAGCACACACCCGAAGGAAAGAGCTGCTGAGGAAGTTTCTGAAACACACGGGGGAAACCCTTATATTGATATCCAAAAAAGCTCTATTCTCTAATAATAGAAGGACTGTATTTCTGTGATTCTTAGCCAGCAACGCTACACAGCATCCTTACGTACCAAGCATCTAAACTTCAAAGTCACAGAAACACAGATTGGTTTGGGTAGGAAGGGACCTTAAAGCTCATCTCATTCCATCCCTGCCATGGGCAGACACCTTCTATTATCCCAGGCGGCTCCAAGCCCCATCCAGCCTGGCCTTGGACACTTCCAGGGATCCAGGGGCAGCCACAGCTTCTCTGGGCATCCCTGTGCCAGGACCTCCCCACCCTCACTCAGTAAAAGAATTTCTTCCTAATATTCACTCTAAACCTCTCTATCCATTTGAAGCCGTTCTTCACTGTGCTGTCACTCCAGCCCCTGGTAAATAGTGTCTCCCATTTTCCTTGCAGGCTCCTTTCGGGTACTGGAAGGCTCCAATTTTCTTTTCCAGGCTGAACAATCCCAATTCTTTCAGACTTTCCTCCCAGCAGAGCTGCTCCATCACTCTGATCATCCTGGTGCCTCCTCTGGGCTCTCTGCAGCAGCTCCAGGTCCTTTCCGTGCTGGGACCCCAGAGCTGGAGGCAGTACTCTATCAGAAATTAGCCTCTGCAAAATTAGGAATTGAGGAAAAATTTCAGGCCTCAGATCGGATTAATAATTTTATCTACTCAATGAAACCCAAAGACATTCTGATCAAAAGCAGAAGAAAGAGCTGAACAGATTCTAATTCCCATTAAATGTCTGTGTTGGATTATCAATGCCCTGAACACTCAAATTCTGAGTGAGGTGACAGTCTAGGTCAGTGAAGGAAAAAGGTGATGTTAACAAAGCCAGTGCAATCAGATATCCAGAGATTAATATTCACAGATCCAAAGATGAGGTTTTGACTCAAGGATTGGTTTTGTCCTGTCATGGATATGAAACCACCAAGCTTTATTCTAAAATAGGCTTCTTGCTCCACTATCTAAAATAAGCAATTGTAGAAACTCAGAAGTTCAGAAAATTTCAGTTTCCAGAGTAAATTTATTCATGGATCTGATCTTGTACTAATACTACTTTTTAATTTAAGATGTTACTTTCTCTTCAGGAGACAATACCAACTTTTTTTGGCTCCAAAGGAAATCTAGTAGATGCTCCTTCATTTCATCTGCCTTCCCAAAGATTTGCTGCTGTGCCAGAGAAAAAAGTACTTGTAAAGCATTTTAAGCTTCCATAAAATTCCATTCCTTTGGCCAAATGAAGTCATGTTAAGAGACAGAATTTTGCACTGTGCCCATATTAGGAAAATTAATTCTTCAGATATATTTTTTTAATCTCTCCAGGTGGTCAAGCTTTGGAGTGCAGTAGGAGAAATGACTTCACCTCCTTCAGCTGTACTGCTTATTATTTTTGGCTGTTTCATGAAATACTTCATGAAATCTGGTTAAATATTATTGGGGGCTTTTTTTAATACTTCTAAGTCCTTGTGGGTGCATTTTATAAAACATTTATTTTTACTGCTTACATAACTACCTACCTAAAATGTTTTTCTTGGTAGACAACTGTACTGTTTTTGCCAAAACAGATTCTATTTCAATTTTGGGAAATTGTTGGAAAGCTGATATTCCCGTTTTTCAGCGGTGCCTGTGCCATGTTATTAAACGGGGCTTCATGGAGATGAAAAATTGATCTTGACAGGAATCATAACCATTTGTTTACACTAAGCTGTATGGCTTCATCCCATCTGGAATTCAGTGCCATGCCTCTCATACAGAATCCTTAACCCATGATTTCCTGTCAGCCCTCAAAGGCTTCCTCTGTGAAATTCTCACACATTTCACAGATGCATCTCCTGGAAGAGATCTAGGCCTGTGCTGGACCTGGGAATTCTCCTGTTTTGCTGCATTTGAGGAAGTAGAGCCATCAGGATAACTACAAAGAGCAGAACTACTAAGAGAAGGCTGGAAGAAACCTCATCATTTCTTTCTTCAGTTGAGCAAGTATCTTCCTAAAAGTAGATAATTTTCTTACCATCAGAATTTCTCATTAAAAGATAACACTTCAGTGCTCTAATAATTAGAAACCTTGTAGATCCTGGCATCAATACAGAGGGGATAGGTTTTACACTCAGTCTTCTGGCAAGTATGTAAACTTAGGCAATTCTTTTAACAGTTTTTCTTGGTGGATTTGTAGGCAAAGAGAAGTTCTCATCAGCCCTTGTTCTGCTTGACTAAATAAAACATGCTCTTAAATTTTTCCTGTCACAAGACATTATTTTCATTTCTCTTACCACACTTGTAGACTTTCTGCATATGGTTTCAAGTCTGACTTCACCCTGCATGTGACTGGCACAAAATATTACAGTTAATACCTTATGGATGCTTTGAATCATTTACAAGCTTCATTATCTCTTGTGGAATGTTCGTGGTTCATGCCAGGCTCATGTTTGCACTTGCTTTGCAGAATTGTTTTTTGCCCTTTTGTGATCAGCTGGTTTTCCTAACTTTTCCTCAATAATTTGCAAATAACTGACCATAAAGTGAGAATTCTGTAGCATTTTATTGGCTTTAATAGTTCCCTTTTTGCATGCTTATTGCTCACATTCTGATAATTTCATTTTAAATTGATGTCTCCTGACTTCTTGTTGTCATCACAGTGATGCCAAAGATCCTGATAAAAACACTAAGCACAATCAGCCCCAGGACTGAAATTCCAGAAGTCACCAGTAGGTCACTATTCCTTTTCAGTATAGTATATGACTAACTTACATTCAGTTTCTTGTTCACTTCATGCTCCTGCTGCCAATTCCAGCTTAGTTCATACTTTTCCACATAACATCACATCTTAAGCTGCATGGGAGCCTAAGCAGATTAATTTTTGGTGTTTAAAAATGGAGACAGACACTGCAGTAATGTAGCAAGCTGTCCTGCCTCTGCCACATGGCCAAAATCATCACTCAGCTGTTATTTTTAATTGTTATCCCAGGTCAGTGGTACAGAGGTCCTGCTGTTTTCCTTCTTGTCCTCTTGGACACATGTCCAAACTTTTTTGCTCTAGTATTTGATATCTTTAATAGAAATACAGAATCATAAAATTGTTTGGGTTACAAGGGACTTTAAAGATCACCTCATTCCAATGCCCTGCCATTGGAGACCGGGTAACCACACCTTCCATGAGACCAGGTAACTCCAAGATCTGTCCAGCCTGGCTTTGAACACTTCAAATTTTAATAATTCTTATTTTACATTATATATTTTGGTTTCTAAGACATAGCTTTTTTAGTGCTCAGTCTTTTACCCTATTTCTTTTTGACACTACCTCATGCTTGAGATGGTTGTTTAACCAATAAGCTTTGAAGACTATTCCTGCTGTCATTCATTCTTCTTAACTCAATCAAATGTTTTCATCCCTTTCTGACCTTGGCATCCTTGAATAACATGCTCATCACTTTTACTGCTTTCCTGGCTATTAAGTGAAGAACTACTGCTGCTGTTGATGTGAAAACCACTTGGATGTTACTCATTTCTAGTCTCTGGATAATTCACTCCTTTTTCCAAGTGTTCCAAGGGTCCCAATGACCCTTTCTAATCATACCTGAGTTCCCTAACCCACCAAATGACAAACCTTGGGGTTTATCCTCCAATAAAACTCCCCATTCTCCACAGATCCTGTCAGATGAGTCAAATCTGGGTTTACACACCAGTTTTTTTATATTTCTAAGGTGAACAGCTCAGATCTCTTATCACTTCCCTGCTCCCCTCCTGACTGATGAAAATCCTTGCCCTTGCATCATTCTGCAGTACATCATGGCACGGCTGTGGGATTTTTAGACCTGCTAAGGAATGGTCCAAGGATGACATATGAGAGAGCAGGAATGCTGGATGCTTGTTTACAGCCCTTCCTGAAAAGATCCTGGAGAGCATGTTAAGCTTTAAAAAACAATTGCAAGCTCTTGAAGGAATTATTACATCACTCCAACACTGAAATGCAGCTGCCTCAGGGGAAAGGCAGGGAATTTTTAGCAGTGCATAGAAGTATTTCAGCACTTCAGAAGAGAAAGTGAATAATGCCATAATCAACTGAGCAGAAAGGGAATGTTTAGTAAGTAGTCATATATAGTTGTTTTAACTGGATTTAGGCCAGAAACCTGGGAAAAACCTGCTGCTAATGGCAAAAATGGAATTGGGGTTTTTAAATCACCAATGACCAAGTCCTTTGGTTTTCATTTGCATTTTAAGCTGCATTTTAAGCACCTGAAGCAGCAGAGTTGTAATGGAGCTTTCTTTTATAACTGGTTACTAACATTTCCTCCTTCAGTGAGCAGGAATGATGTCTGATTTCCCCAGGAACTCACAAGAAATTAAGTCCTATACAGGCCTGTACAAAGAAGCAGCAACACCACAGTCAGTTGGTTATTTCAATTAGTCAGTGCTAGAGAAAACAATAATTAACACCAATTTTATCTCATCATAGGCATCTGAGTTGGTTGAAATGCACCACACCAGGTCTTCACCTGTTTTAATTCATAATTGTATTGACTTAATCAGAGCTGTAGCCACTCTAGTGTTCATAAACAAAAGATAGAAAACCTACAAAACACAGTTATGATTGTCCTTATACATTTCACGAAAAATTTATTGCCATCCATCAGAAAATAAATCAGCATCATGGAAAAAAAGGGAAAATCTGTTTGAGATACCAGAGACATACCTTAGTTTAGAAGGAGAGGAAATAAAATTGGAAACATTATTGTATTATTACGTATATTGATGTTGAGATGTACAAGCATACATGTATTTATAATGGCCATTTTTTAAATAATACTTTATGTAATATATGTTTCCTGATGATGTATATATTACATTGATTATGTATATATTTATATATTATATTAGATATATAAAAATGATATATTTTTATATCATATCTTTTGTGTCCTGGTTTTGTGAAGAAGCTCATAAATGGGGGAAAGCTGTTGAAGCCAGGAAAAGACTTGGACTTTCTGGAGAATAGATTAGAATGGGAGACAAGGGAAGAATAAGAATAAAATGTGATTGGAACTTTTAAAATAGTGAATGTTAAAACCTACATCATATGAAAAGAAGAAATTGAAACTATGAGTGAATTCTCGGGAACTCAGAAAATTAAAGACAAGAAAGGTTTTTCCTGTCTGTATTTTAGTGTGGAAACCTAATAAAGAGATATTATTAAAAAGAAGAGTTTTTGCTTCAAAACAGTACTTGAAATGTTGTTCAAAAATGACATTTTGAAACCATACATTGTTCAGTCAATAATAGAATAGCAAAATTTGGCCCATGATGACGGATTTTATGGCAGTACAAGACAGGAGCAAACTGCCACCAACACGATCTGAGTGCAAGGGACTATGAATGAGAGGCCATGTTTTCTATGGCTTTCCATAACTTTATATCAAGACTTTAATTACTTTTCTTAGCTTTTTTAAAGGAGGAGTAAAAGAAAATACACAAAAAAGCATGACTGAAAGAAGAAACTGAATATATTGTGGGAAGGAACCTGAAGATTAGTGTATTCCTGGCTGAGTTAGCCTGATCTACAATCAGAATGTGAGATTTGTGAAACTTTTTTTATTTTTGGCTTGTAACATTTTCATTGGACTACACCCAAACAGAGTCTTTGTCCAGTAACAACAACCTCCTTAAGTTGTCTGTTTTTCACACTCACACCTGTTAATATATTTTAAAGGAAATACTAAAAAGATGTTACAAGTAGAGACATAACATATGTCAGGAAGAATGAACGAGGTGATTTAGAATTAAAACTTTCAAGGTGCCTGGTTGGTGAGCCATGCTCCAAAGCATTGCAGGTTGACCTCAGCTAGATCCAGGAAAACTGCTGAGATGGATCCTTGTCACTCCTTCTCCCTCACTTTGGTCTCTTAGTGTGGGGCTCAAGTTTGTAAGAAAAGTTGGGAAATATTTTGTGATGTGGTGGTGAGTTGAGACAAAGCCCTGGATATCTGCATCTGCTGCGTGTAAATTTGGAGGACAAAAACTCAAAGATTTTTGTCCCTTTCAGCAGCAAATCCCCACCAAGAGGTATTTAAATTACAAAGGCTGAGAAGTTGAGGAGCACCTCACAGGGAGAAATTTCCTAGCAAGAAGAAACACAGAACAAACAAAGAAAACAATAAAAAATGCTCTTTGTTTTAGAAAGATTTCTCCGATTGTGTAAGATGAATTGCATTTTTTCCCCCTTTTGCTGAATCTGTAAAGGTTTTCATCAGTTTTCACCTGTATCGGTGGTACTTTGGAATATGCCAGAAGATTTGGGGGATATTTGAGCTCCTTGGCATCTTTGGTGCCTAAACACAGGGCTGCCAGTGTCTAGGGGGTTTTTGGGACTTATTTCTGGAAAGGGAGTACTAAGGTGGAGTACTGCTTCTAAAGGGAGTAAATCTGTAGTATCCTCACTGTGCAAAGAACAGCCTTTTGAAACATCACTTTGAAATGTAATACCCTGAGCAGATGTTCAGTCAAACAAAGATTTAGAGAGAGATGTAAGTAAGCTCTAGGAGTTAGAATTTGGGAAGGGAATAGAAACCTGTAAATAGATACTCAAATCAGGTCACTCTTTATTATGTCCACAGCAATTGCACATGGAAAAAAAAATTGTTATAAATCCTTTCTGACATTACATATGTTAAAGAAAGCAAAACTAATCAATCACTGGGAGGTGTGCTGGTGGTCTGATTAATTAATGTAATTCTCCCAAGTCAAATTATTTTTTTTTAAAAATATGCTAGATGTCACCATTAAACCTATCAAATAAAAATTCCTACAGCCATGTTTTTTGCATTTCCAGCTTAAACTAACACTACTGACCTTGGCATGAAATAATTTCTTGAGATTAATGACCAGTTTGGGTTAATGATCCTTGGCTGTTCTGCTGACCTTCATCCCCTCCTAGCCAGGCATTAATCCTCAGGAAATTTACTGCACCTTGATTGTTATTGCTCACACATGTACAAGGCTCAGGAGCTGGGGCAAACATGTAAGTTGTACATTGCATCAGGAACTCTTACAGCAAAAACCAAAGCAAGAACAGCTTGGAACATCTGAAAAATCAGAAAGGCAAATCATCTGATTTTGATCAAAGAATTAGTAACAGCCTTCGCTGTGCACTGTTCTCTCTGTATGAGTCTTGGAGCAATTATTGAGGAGTTTTTGTATTCTGTGTTACAGAATACAAAAAATGTAGCCCTTGGCATTGACTATCAGGGTCAGGCATTTCTGAAACTGCTATCAACTCTGAATTTAAATGCCAAATACAATATTTTGCCTTGATGCAATTCTTCCAAGTACCATCCATCCTCCTTTCGCTGGAAATGGTGCAAATCAGAACAATGCTTTTATGAAGGTATGGAATGAATGAGAAGGTTTGGGCTCATCAAGCTTTTTTCACTACCCACGGGTCACATAATTAATTCTTGCACTTAGCTACAGCTTGCAGAGGAAGATGATGAGGCAGAGGGTTGGCACAAGACCTTACAAAAAGCCATATGTAGAGTTATAATTCGAAAATGAGATGTTTCTTATTAATAATGATGTTGGTGTTCGTTCCTGAAGACTTTTTTTCTTCTCTGTGCTAAGGATGTGATGGTTATATGCCTGATGATGGTGTACAAAGCAGAGTTACCTTTTCTAGCACCAAGAATTTCATCAGAGCTCCAGACAGAGAAACAAATGGGAAGAAAAATGTGTTATATGATCCTTCTTACTACAGTTGTTTGAACTGGCAGTTCTGGAGGAAAAAAAAAGCCAAAAAAACCCTAAAACAAAACAGAAAACAAAAAAAACAACAAAAAAAAAGAAATTACACAAATCCCATGGTTGAAATCAGGCATAAATATTTCACTGTATCAGAGGTCTTACTGTTAAATTTGGATCTAACTAAACTTGTTCTTCCTTCTGAAAATGAACAAACAAGAAGTTTGAGTAGGAAGACATCCTAGAATACTTTAGCCATGTCAGTTAATGCCTGTAGAATTTATTTAAGCAAAGACACTTTTCCTTGAAAATTAATGGTTTTAAAGGCCTTGGCAGATCCATCTTCTTCCATTTTCTGTGACTTTCTTGTCCCAGTTCTTTACCAGCCCAGGCTCTGCATTGCCTCCCAGCAGCGTTCTGGCTAAGGGAAATTGTATGAAAACCTTGGAAGTGCTGTATTTTAACCAACTGTGCAGATAACCCATGAAAAATGTCAGGAATTTATTTCTCCCACAAACAGTTCATCACAATGGCTTCCCAGCATTCCCAGCATTCAGTCTGCCAGGCTGAGAGGCAAAAAACTGAGAAGCAGGAATAAAACACCTCTGAAATGTTTTATTTCCAGGGCAATTTCTGACTGTGCAGATGTGGATGGAGCAAGTGAAAGAGTGGTTTTCCAAAGAGAATAAAAAGAGTCAAAATGCTTTTTACGAACTTCATGAAGACTATTGGACATTTTTTAATGACAATAAGTAGAGTCATCTTTCTTCCCACACTTTGTAAACTTTCCATCAGAACTGTTTGCATGTAACATAAGCTACATCCAAAAATCCAGTGAAGTCTTTACAAAGTGAACATTTTATGGATAGTTTCCCCTACTACATTTTGTTAACACAAAAGTACAAACAATTTGGCCTTTCTCTAGTTCTAAGAGGATTTTACTAAGATAAAATGAGAAGTTCAGCAGTTGTTCAAAACTCTAGTTTTAGTGTAAATTAATCTTGCAGAGGAGGGGAGGAAGAAAGAACATTTTCAGGGAGATTGAAAGAACTTAATATGAAAATAGCAGAACTTTGTTGTTCTGGTCAATCCCTGACATGAACTGAAATGTTTTGTTCTCCAAATCTCTTTTGACCTAATGGCATTTCACTAACATAAAGTTTATCTAATTTTCAAATATTTGTTCTAGTATCACACTGACATTGGAATATGAGTGATCTTTTTTGAAATAGCAGTGCAGGTAACAAACATTAATGATTTAACCAAGAGTAAAAGATTATGGATGGCTCATCACTCAACACTATTCCAGCTCTGTCTCAATATCCCATACCTGAGGCAAGAATCCTCAAATATTTAGTTATTGATTAACAGCCAGCTTGAAAAGATTTTGAGAAGTGAAGAGCTCTTAACAATGAGGACAAGATCAGATGTTTGGACATCAGAACAGGACAGGAGTGGGAGGACGTTCCCATTACAGTTCTTGTCTTACAGTATGTATAAGGCATGGAAGGAAGTGTTTTATTTTCTGATCTCCCAAAATTACCAAGCAGCATCCATCCAGGGCAGATACTCCAGCCTCCCCCTCCTGGTGGTGGGAGAGCAGCTCTGTCGCTGCTGGGGCACAGGGAGGGACAGCTTTGGGTTCCCTCTGTTTCACAGCCTGCAAATTTGGGGGTCACGGGTGCTGGGGGGAGTGGTGAGGACAGGCTGCACACACAGCTGGCCTGATTCAAAGCTACATGGAGCACCTGGCACAGCTGAGTCTTGGACTGGCCTCCAGAGGGGTTTTCTATGGCCTGTTTTCTTGTGAGGAAATAGAGAAAATGCTCAAATCTGCCATTACACCCACTTCCATCCACATGCCTTGTCCTTTCTCCCAGGCAAGGAAGAACCAAAAAGCCACTGTGGGCATTTCTGACACGTCCTTTAAGATATCCATGACACAGGCTCCAGAGTTTTCTATGCACTCTGTTACACATCAATACTTTTCTTAAAATTAGAAAGGACTTTTCAAAATGCCTATCCCAAACAGCTCTCTTTTCAGTTCAAGCCTGGGACTCCTTGTTTCCACCAAAGAAATAAGATAACTCCTTGTGGTGTGTCCTGCAGTGAAAGATTGTTGTCATGGCTGCCACCTTGGGCACTGTGGTGTTTAACACCAGCTGGAAATTCGACTCCAAATAAGCTCCTGCCCTTCCTCCCTGCTCCCTTCAGTTAGAGAGGGACAAAGGCAGAGACTGAGGGTTGAGATAATTTACTGAAAGCAAACAGCAACGGGGTGAGGAAATGCACAGTAGCAGCAGCAACCTGTTTGGATAGATCAAGATTAAACACAATCACACCTGATTCACTCTCTGTGTGCCAGAACAAGAGGAAAACAATCAGTCCTTCTCTCTGTTCACATCACATTTACTGCACAGAAAAAGTTCCTTTCTTCATGCAGGACCATTTTTTTTCAAAGGGTTTCTTTTTTCTCTCTAGCCCTGCCAACATTCCTTTCACATGAAGAAACTTGAACAGATTTAAGCCCTTGTTCAGAGCACGGTTTGTAGTACAAACATGCTACAGTTATCAACTCACAATGCCCAAACACACAGGGGCAAAAACAGACTGAGCTCCCACAACTTAATTTGGTACAAAAAATAAGTGTTCTAAAAGCAGATCAATATTTTTTCATCTGTTCATGAAAAGTGTTGTCTATAAGAAACTAAAACTAGCGTTGTCTATGAGATTTAAGACATATACTCAATAATTAAAGTGCTCAATATAAATATAAGTTGCACAAAATAAAATACAAATTATCTCAGCACACTTTTGCTTTGTCTGCTCAGATTCCACAGGTTAGCTTTATAACACAGCCAAGGAGACAAGAGTTATTATTGAAATTCCACCTGTCCCCACTGGTATGTACCCAAAACTGAGGCCAAGTCTAGCATGATGTCAAAATGGATCCACTCACACAAGAACAGAATTAGCCTAACTGACAGCACTTGATGTTATCCAGACACTCTTAGAAAAAGGAGAAAAGCTAAACTGGGCTGAATTTCTGCTAGGGAAAATATGCAAAAACGATGTGCTAAGATTTCTGCTGAGTATTCATCTCTGAAAACTATTTTTTAGCCTTCTCATGTGGAGTGGGACACTGCTAAGTAAGGGGATGACAGCAGTCTATGCACATCTTGCATCCTAGCTGAACAACAGGATAAATTCCAAGCTCTTGTGCACGTGGTTAGAGTGCAAATTCATGGGAGCCTTATCTTGTGAGATGACAGAATAAACCCACAATCATTCAGATGTATTGCAGTGCCAGTCCCAAGGGGGTCTTCTGAGAGAACAAAAATCCCTTTTTGTTTGCATGTGGCCACTCATACTAGTTTTAAAGCTGTCTGAGTTTTTGTGGAGGCTGGTTTTGTGCATGGCATGTCTGAAAAAGGAACTGTTTGGAACAGAGTACTGGGTTAGATTTTTCAAGATTGTTTAGATTTATCCTTTAAAAAAAAAAGAAACAAAAGAAAAAAGAGTAGGCTATTCACAAATAAACTGGCAGAGAAGGAGATCTGAAGCCACAATACACTGGGTTTTTTGGTGGCAATGGTTCCATTAGTTCCATTAGTGGAGAACTAGGTTACTAAGACAAAAAAGATTACCATCACTAAATGATTTAATGGATGATTTTTATTTCTCTCCATTCAATTGCTGAGTCATCCCTTTTAGTGTCCATAAGGTTTGTTAAGGTTAGAGCTTCTTTCTGGTGTCACGTTGCAACTGAATTGATTAGTGTAATAGTTAACAAGAAATTAATGAATGGTTATTTTTCCCCTGAAAGAGATATTTAAGTGAGGACACTCAATTTAATTTGGGCAGATATATCAAGAATACAGGACCAAGAGGAAAAAAAAGAAGGAGAAGGAAAAAAAAGGAAGGAAAGATTCCAGTATTCCTTGGCAGATAGATCTGTAATGACTAATTGTGTCTGATGGCTGTAGTAGCATTTTGCTAAACAATGTTTACAGTTCCTGCAGTGTATAATTTGGCAGGACACTGTTGTTCCTTGAGAACGTGGAATTCAAATGCCTCAACGTTGGAAACATTCTGTAATTAAAACTGCTGCTTTATTAATGGCTGGTTTGTGAACTATGTGATCCTCTACTCCAGAAAAATTGCAAGTAGTCCCAACAGTTATGCCTGAACTGAAATAAAACCTAGAAGTTCAGCATAAGTGCAGGGAAAAAGCAGGGAAAGCATCTGAATGGGTCACAGAGTATAAGCGTGGAAATATATGAGATTTTGAATTGAAGCTCAAAGAATAGTTTTAAAAACACAAGTAGTCTGGAATCGGCATAATTTCCTTTGCCAGGCTATACATGAGATCATCCTTTAGCATTTTTCAGGAGGGCACTGATGAGTTCAGAGGGAGCTGCGTTCAGCTTCAGCATTCCTAACACAATGGCACAGCGCAGGCAGTAGAAGGTGCTCTTGTAACAGCAAACAGAGGTGCTTGATTTGACCAGCTCAGAATCCTCCTGCCCCTCATGCAGCCCGTGTTCCAAAAGCCACGGAGCCAAAGGATTGCACAACGTGATTGTTTTTAATCAAGCTAGGCCAGCTTTAGCCACACTGAAGTGGATAGAGAGGGAATTCCTTCATGGTATAGGGACTTACCCCGTTGCTTTTGTTCCCTCTCTCTGCAGCATCTGGATTATCCCACAGCCCTGGAAGTTCTGGCTGCTCTGATGGTGCAGAATATTTCTCTATTTAAATAGATTAGAAAAGTTAATTTCTACTAAATATGGTTTATCTACATAGCAATTAGGACAGGTGAGTGTGAAACAACTTTTACTGCTTCTCAGTGTCAGATATTGGGAATCCTATTGCTTCAGGCTTCAGGAAAGGGAGCTGAGCTTTTTCCTGAGCAGCTGTTAATGGTGAATGGGAGAAAACTCAACAGTTTTTCAGTTGTTTTAACATCCTGTCTGTTTTCATCTGAGCATTGCCCCTGCAAGAGAGCTAGCACTTTCCAAGTCCTTTCAAATGCCCAGCTAAAACAGAGCATGAAATTGTGAAAAAGGGACTTGTGAGTGGACAGCTGTTGATGGTTCTGGTGCCCATTGTTGGGACATGGATCTCAGCACTCACAGAATGAGGTCTGTGGAAGGGGAACAGATAAGTAACACACGTTAACTTAACTGGAACATTTGAAAAAAAATGCTAACATTTCTCTTTAGACATTAATGGATGAATTTCAATTTGTCCCTTCAAGACTTAAAAGAACTTTCAGCTGTTACTTGCTTGAGGAAGGCATATTTTAATTCTTACTATGCCCTGGAAATGACAGTGTGTTTTCACTCACATCTTAGTACCAGTAAACCAATACTACTAGAATTATTCTTTAAATAAGTCCCATCTTATTTTTATAGTTCGTGGTGATTCCCTGAAACCCTGAAGAAGAGTAAGTGCTAGTGAGATTTTTCCTGAAATTTAAGGGAAGAATTATTCTTGGGTATCTTTTAAAGTAGTGTTTCCTGATTAATGACAATATTAATTGCCAGACAAACAGGGCACATGCTTTAAGAAGCCTCAAGCATCACACATATGGATTAATACGTAAGAACTTGTTAATGTTTAGAAGAAAAAAGGAAACTGATGTTTTGAAGTCACAAGAACAAGTTTCTTTCCTTTTATGTCTTAAATATGATTCTTTATTTACAGCCCACTGCAGTTGTGCTCATTAGCAGTGACTGAAAAGCTGTGCCAACAAGCTTCGTTTAAAAAAATCTAAATAAAAAGAAGAGAAGAAGCAGTGTAGGATTACATGATCACATACCTAGTTGGTTGTTTTTGAAGCAAAAATTAGTGAATTGCAAGGATTCAACATTCAAAGAATTCAAGATTCAACAGGTATTTCCCTAAATGAACTGTCCTATTCTTCTGCACAATATGTAGAGAATATCCCTGTAATAGTTTTGGCCTTTAAGCTGGCACAGTAACTCACACAACCTCAAACTGTACCATGAGATAGCTTGATGCTTTGTTTGGCAGAACATTTGAACAGAGAGTACATGACAGGTAAAAATTATTAATTCACCCAGAGAATTATCCCTGTCTCCTAAAAGACAACCACACTTGTTACAAGCCTAGTCACTGCAATTATATCTTCTAGAAGTTGAAATTATCATGCACTGATAAAATCACAGGATGGTTTGGGCTGGAAAAAACCTTAAATATAATCTGGTTCCAACCCCCCTGCCATGGGCAGGGATGCCTTCTACTAGATTGTATTCATGCTTAAAGTATGATGAATTTATGGAAATGATGCACTACCCTGACATGGCACTGCCTCTGCTGCCTCAGAGACAGGACCAGTAAGGACCAGTGTGTCCCCATGCTCTCAGCAGTTTCCATTTGCTTTTTCTGGTGTATTCCTCCCACAATTCACTCCTTAAATGGCTCTGACATTCCCCCAGCCACCTCCCTGCCCACATCCCGTCAGAGGATTGTCACCAAGGCAAAAGAGCCAGGCTGGTTTTTTCTTAGATGGATTTTTGGCAAATGGCTAGACAGTTTTGAGCATAAATGTTATGAATTGCAGTTGCCAAGTCACAAAGCATTTTCCTGATCTTCTTGCTCCTCTCAGCTCTGTCTGATACAGAGATTGGGTGCAGCTCCTTCGTGATGCTGCATTCCCTAGAGGCACATTGCTCGCTGTCACCTTTGCCAGCTGACCTTGGGTCTTGTGCTTCCAGCATCCTCCTCCTATTCCTGAAAAATTTCTTTTCATCATCAAGGTGCCTGGAAAACCAGTGTGGTTCTAGTGCATCCTGTCCTAGCAGCAGACAGAGGAGTTTCAGGAAGATTCATTGGCCTTTTTGAGCCACACTTGATGTTTTCTATGGGTGGATGTAACTGCACTGATCAGAGGCAGACAGGAGCCAGGAGAAAGCAAGCACTGTGCAACCCCCACACACATTTATGTCATGGATCCTGGTGTCCAGCACCCTCTTCGACCTCATATTCCCCTTCCTTATAAACACAACCTGCCAGCCATGCTTCACCAGGCAGTGTTTTTGCAGTGGGACCTCTTAGGCATTGATGACATCATTAAGATATCCCAAAAACCAGGCAGGCTTTGCATCTTCACATGTGGAAGCTCTAGGTTTGTGTTTGAAAGTCCCCTGATGTCTCCCAGAAATGCAGGTTTACTGCCTCCCTTTTGTGTTTTCCAAATTTGACTTTCAAATGAGCAGAGCAGTAGGAATTTTATTTTGTGCTGGGTCTGGGCATGTCCAGTTCAGCACTTTGTAATTAGTTAGCTGATTTCACAGAACACTGCATGTGGTGTGCAGCAAGTGATTGCAAAATGGGTTACAAATAATCCATAAAAATGTGAAGCTTTGGCCCATGATGGATTTCCAAACAAAAGCCTTGGATGCTGAATGTTATTTTGATTTTTAACACCTGTAAAAAATTCAGATTTATTTCTCCACCACACTCCTGGCCTGGAGATTTATTTTGCTCGTATTACAATCAGGCTTATCTGGGGTTTAAGGTTTAACTTCTGGTTAAGTTTCCAGATGCAATTACTGGTTTAAGATGGGTGGTTGTACCTATTCCAGTGATGCTGTGCTGCTTCAGCAGATTTTTAATTCTCATGCATACATTTATTTTGTAGTTTGTCTTGGCCTTACAGGAAACATTCTTCATGAATCTCTTGAAATCCCAGCAGCCTTCACCTTTATAGGGCTTTTGCATGCATTCTTATAGGAAAGAATTCCTGACAGACTGTAAGAAGTCTGATAATTTTATTTCTGATCTGGACATTTGGGTTGTGCAAGTGTGCTGTAAGAGGCTCTCCTTTATTTTCCTATTCCTTTCTACCCAGTTGGCTCAGAGAGCTTGCAGTAATTACCACATGTGACATCTGAATTTAGGACTCCCCTGGTACTCAGTAGAGAGTGAATTGATGTCACTACAATGACACAGTAGATTCTTTTGTTTGCAATATGTTAAAACATGCTTTTTGTTTTAATACATTTTTGTTCTCCTCTTGTGTTCAAACTATTCCCAGCAATTAGAGGAGAACATTGTAAATTTGCTTCTGATTTATGGAGCTTGAAATCATTTTCTCCAGTGGAAATTATCCTGCTGGTTGTATGGTCAGCACATGTTAAACACTTACTCTGTAAAAGCACTGCTAAGCTCATTAAACTGGGGAGAAAACCCCCAAGAATTTCAGAGAAGCAAAAGTAACAATGTTAATTTAAAATAAATGGAGGGTTCAGTCTGTTTTAAAAGGGTAGCTTAAAAATATCTGCAGGTGGATGGGAGGCTGGATATGCCCTGGCTGTGTGCTCTGGGAGCCCAGGACCCCATTCTATGATTCCCTTTTAATAACTGCATTATTTAAAGTAGGGACTTTCTTCTCCACGATTGGGCATTCTTTTACTTCTTAACAAAAGAGTATCTTTGCTTTTCTTCTTTCTTCATTTTAAAATGCTGTTTGTTAACTGTTGGGTGCTTATCTTGGAAAACAAGCTTCAAAAAAATATCCAAACCAAAAAGGTTTTGTGCAACCCTTTAGAGTGAGGATACCAACAGAGTGACCTGTAGTCTTTAATTAATAGACACAGTTTGCTATTTATTGACTTGTAGATTTAATTGGTAGTGCTGTAGGAATTCCAGGAGCAACTGAAGATTTAAATTCCTCCAAAAATATGTTGCCAAGTCGTCCTGCCTCAAATCTGCAAGAATGTTTTTGTTTATTCAGCCTTTAGAGTGCTTCATCCACATATTTCTAAGTAGAGCTGATCTGGGTTTTTGCTGAGGGAAAAGGTTCTCTGCAGACCTTGATCAGAGCCAAACCACACATGTTTGTGTGCAGATGGACGTACAGGAGGCAAATTACAGTCTCCTGAAGCAAGGAGGGAGCACTGATGCTGCTTGTTTCAGGTGGAGTGTGAACTTGCCTCTTGAGTGGCTGTACAAAGAGGAGAGCTGGCTCTTTTCAAAAGAGGTTTGTTCCATGGTTAAAGTGATGGTACTGGAGTGTCCAGTTCAGTAAAAAAGAGAAAAATCAGAAGCCAACATGGCTTGAGTTGTGTTGAACATGAATTCCTGTGATTTGTTTTCCAAACTGAACAAGCCCCAGAAGGTGTTCTGTGGAAATTTCACCTCTAGTTGGAACCAAAGAAACAAAGGAGCTTGTAGAACTTCTGGAGGTGGACTTGTTGGCAGTGCTGGTGCACCTCCCTTTCATCCAGGCACTGATGGGGGCCTCAGCATCAGTGGCTGTGATTTGTGCCTCCTGTGCTGCTTTGCTGGCTGGTTTCTGCTGTCCCACCTGCACACCCAGTTCCTTGGAGTCACTTCTCATTTTTTACCCCTGCTCTTCCCTTTCTACTTCATCCCTTTGTTTTTGTCACCCTACCAAGACAAGAGATGGACAACCTGTGAACAGCAGATCATAAAATCACAGCAGAATTTGCAGAACAGGACTTTCCAGCATGAAGTGCCTTTACCTGTTCTGGTTTTGAGCTCTGTCTTGTGGGAAAGACTCTACTTGCATTTGTGTTTTTTTGGTTATTCCTTTTCCTGTCTTTGGAGAGCTGCCTGCTCTTCTCATCATTCCAACACTGCTTTTCTCCCTGTTTCTCCCTGTACATTGCAGTGCTTTCTCAGAGTGCTGTGATATCTCTGCACTGACATGAGCTGGAGTGGGACACTTCGTAACAAAAAACAAAGTTGTGTTGGGTTTTCTTGGCCAGGCTTGGTTTCAGGATTGGTGAGAGAAACAAATTTGAAACCAGGATTTATCTAGGTGGGTCTAGAATTCCTGCTGAACAGGCAGGAATTTCTGCAGAGATACAAGAAAGCAGTTTATATTTCACATTTCTTAGGAAAATGGCAAAAAGTCCAATTAATAAACAAGCTCCCTAAAGCAATTCCTGATATTTATAAAAATCCTAAGACATCAAGTTGCAAAATTAAGCACCTGGCTTTGGAAGTGCCAGTCATAAGATTTCCTGGCCAATCTCAATACCTCTGAATTATGATTCTGTTCTGCAAGAATTCTGGTCCATGTCTCATTTGCATGTGAAACACTGCAAAGAAGTTCCATATTTCACTTATATGTGTGAAAGAAGAGCGTTTGTTTTTGCAAATTAAGTGTTCATCTCACACTGGCTGAAGAAAACCCTGCAGATGTAGGGTCCTAGACCTTGCCTGCAGTTTATTATATGTCCCCTGCTGAAGAGAGAGTTTATTCCCCATCCCAACTGAGCAGCTTTGCCTTGGTTTGCAGAGAGGAACCTTCAGCAAACTCATATTAACCACATTTAGAAGACGTTTTTACTGAATTGGGACCCTGGCAAATGTTGCCTACAGAATCTCAGGATGGCTCAGAATGGAAGGGTCATCTGGTGCCACCTCCCTGCTCCAGCAGGGCCATCCCAGGGCACAGGCCACAGGAGTGTGTCCAGATGGCTCTGGAATATCCCCAGGGAGGAGACTCCACAGCCTCTCTGGTCTCTGCTCAGGGCTGGGCAGAAGTTGTGCCTCCTGTGCAGGTGAATTGCTGGGATCAGTCCCTGCCCATTCCTCTGGTGCCACTGCTGGGCCCTGGAGGAGAGCCTGGCCCTGCTCTGAGCCCTCCCTGCACACAGGGACACCCAGGGACAGAAAGGGACAGCCATGAACACCCAGGGACAGAAGGGACAGCCAGGGCTGAGGTCCCCTGTGAGTACAATATCCCCCCTACCATCGCAGGGCTTCCTCAGAGCGAGCTGTGACACTGGACCAGACCTGGATCATTGACATCCAGGGACATCCTGAGGACCCCTGAGCTGGCTGCTGACTGTGTCTGACTCTGTGCAGTTTGTCCAAGCTGGAATCCTGATCTCTCATGGCTGGAGCAGATCAGTAACGTTCTGCACTGGTTTGCTGGCGCCTCCTCCAATTTGGAACCGTGCCCAGCTGTATCAAGTCCCCAGGACTTTTTGTTCAAACTGGCAGGGGTTTTGCCTTTTTTAACCATTAATCACTAAATTGTGCAAAGTGGAGAGTGGGAGACAGGGCATTGTATAGCCCCAGACATAATAAATAGTTTACCAAGGATATTGCGTGAAGTCACATGGAGAATTCTTTAGTTATTTATCTTTACTACGCACCAGCTGAGAGCAGACTGGAGTGCATTTGCTGACAAGATTTGTGTGCCATCAGAAAAACATTTTACAGACCTACCACAATAGTCCAGATAGTATGCTAAGAATAATAATGACAGCACTAACATAGTACCTGAAGAAGTCCTTCTAGCCAGAGGATGCTTTCAGGTGCACAGATGGAAAAGATAACAAATATGCCTCATCAGGAAAAATGTGAAAGCCAATTAAAATATTTTTCCTTTGCAAAGACTGTGATTTGGCAGCAGATTTTATAAATGTTCTTTAACTCAAACAAAACTGTTTTCCATTAAAAAAACCCTTATTCTTTTGCTCTCGAGTTGCGTAAGACAAGCCTGAGACAGACATTTTATTGCTGAAGTCTGTTTAAATTTATCTTATGACTAATTGGGCTTTGATTAAAGTATAATAAAACATTAAGTGTCTGTAGGCTGAGTCCAAAAACTACTTTTCCTTTTTTGCAAAAGATGATTTTTGAGCGTGTATGACTCAATATTTCAGTGCTCTTTAGTCTAAGGAACTCCTGGTACTGTAAGTACTTGCAAATGGCACTTAAAATTTGTGGTTACTCGTAGTGTGTAGCAATTTGTGGTTACTTGCAGAAGAGAACCTCCACATAATTTACCCTATTGCTGTGCTATCTTTATAAAAGATTACCATGGTTTGATTAGCTTGTAAAAAACAGCAACTCTTGACTCTCAGGGTGGGAGCTGGGAACTCCACGTCTCCAGGACTGTGAAGGATTTGAAATGTCTCTTGCTCTGAGCATCATAAAATCTCCTGACTAAGCCCCTAACTCAATGTTTATTGCCATTTATAGTCTGCTTGCAGTTGCCATAAGCTGAAGGGTATCTCTTCTGGTTTCCTACTGTTTTCATGAAGAAAGAAAAGGATGAAAATAATACAAATAAATATTTATTTCTTCCACCCCTCTAAAACTAAGTGTCCCTAATGGAGGAGCTGGCCTCAAGGTCAATACACTATTTGGGATAATGCTTGACCTCTCTTCTATTATTTTTGCATCCTTTATTAACACTTTGGTTTATTTTTATGACTTTCTCATGGGACTGATGTTGTGCCAGTAATTAGGCTATACATGACCCATTCAAATGCAGTTTTCCAGCTCTGCCCACGGCTGGTATCCATCTGCAGTGGGTTTTCAGATGTGCTGCTGTCCTAAAAGCTCAGCCACACAGAAAAAAAATCTCTGCCCCAAAACCTGCAACTGTGAAAGTGTGAATTTATTCCATACATTGAAAGAGCAATTTAAAAATTTAGATGCACAATCTGAATTTTTATTTTTTCCATTCTCTGGAGTTTTGTTGGTTTTGGTTTTTTTTTTTTTTTTTTTTTTTTTACCAGAAGGAAAAACGTGCTGAAAGGCCTTCTGCATTACTGACTCATACTCTGAACAATAACACAGAAAATATGGCATGATATAGTTTCATGCCTGTGTAACAGCAGCTTTTATGGCATTTTGTTGAGTTCACAAGACACATTTGTCCATCTTCCAGCTCTGCAGGCTTCTGATCTTCTTGAAATTCAAGCTGCATTCCCCTCGACTTCTTCTTGTCACGATAACTTCCCACCAGCCAAACCGTGTCTTGTATTGCATTTATGCAAGCACACATTCTTCAGATTCTGTTTCTGGTTAATCTTTCTCATTCCTTGTCTTGCAGAGGCTGTCTGGAGAGACAGGATTATGGCCTTGGATTTGGGACATATTGATACGTGATGCAGAACAGAAATCCATTAACTCACAACGCAGAACAGCAGAACATATGGAAACATGATGCAGAGCAGAACTCATTGTTCCTTAATGGATGTGGCTTTGCAATACTCAGAAGGGGCAGAAATAAGAATAAATATCCACTTCAGGAAGAAAAACTTATTATGACTCTTAATATCAGCAGGAATATATGTTTTTTGCAGATCTGCTTGCCAGAGCACAAGTGAGGCTCTTGTTACATGTTGGAGTTGCAATCACGTGTAATTTAGAGGCTAAGGTGGGTGGTCCAAAAAATGGGATCACAATAACTAAGTTTGCTCATCTCATTATACACTTCTGTAATGCCAAATAACCTTTATTCTGTTGAGTTTCCCAGAGGACCTGTTAAAAGCATGATGATGATCGTGCAGAAATTGCAAAATTCGTGTTTCAAAGGTGGTTTTCCTGGAAGTATTTCCTTCCAGGCAGCAGGTTGGTCTGTGTGATATTGGGATTTTTCTTGATCTGCAGGGTGTTGTTCCTCAAAAGCCAGAGATTATTCTGGTCTGTGTACAGGAGGTTTCACTTGCTGGCTCATTGAAGGCAAGGAGTATTGCACAGCATTTTAAGTGTATGTTTCCTGCATCCTCTGGCTTTTGCAAATCCCAGGAACACAGAATGGGTCAGGCAGGAAAAGACTTTTGAAAGGCATCTAGTCCAGCCTCCCTGCTGAAGGAGTCTGCCTTCACTGACTGCTGACTTCCACTAATGATGCCCTTAAACCTTGTGCCAGCATTTGCAGGAATATTTAACACATATGAAGGTGGATTCTGCAGCTTTTCTTGGAGGGGCATAATTTTTCCTCCATGTCCCAGAGTAGTCTGTCAGGAAAATGGTGAGTGGGATGTGCTGAGTGTCACCTTACTGGCTGTCCCCTACAGTTTGCAGCCCCACAAAAAATGTGACATCATCTTACTCCTCATTGCTCAGCATCTGAAACCTTTTGATATGACCAACATTTTGGGCTTGGTTTACTTGTTGGAGTCATCCCTTGAAGGTGAGGAATTTGAAGTGTGATGTGTACTGAGGTATCACTGTGCAAAATTCATGCAATCTCCCTTTTCCCTGGTTTGCAGCCTGATTTAATAATGGAAACAGATTTAATAATGGAGTCTGGCCAGTGCAGAGTGTCAGACAAGGGAGGCTAAACTCTCCTGTTGGAGAAGGTGTCTGTGAAAGCCAATTAGTTTATGGGGGGCATATCAAAGTGCTAAGGAAGGGGAAACAAAGCTGAATCGAGAAAGGGGAGGGAGAAGGAGCAGTCCTGAAAGCAGTATGTGATTTTGGCCTTGCAAAAATATGAAAGTTGACAATAGAGAGAAAAAGCTTTGCAGGTGTGAAGAGCTGGGTGGCTCCAAATGGCTGAGTTCTTAACAGAGAGGTCTTTGAGAGGCAGCAAACACAGAAGGAAAGCAGTGAGCAGACAAGAATATAAAAAAGGAATTAAAAAGGGTCAGAGAACTAGGAAAAGGGAGGAACATGAACATTAAAGAGAGAAATTAAGATGCTCAGTGGGTAAAAGTGATAAGGCAGCACTGAGTCACCAGCTGGAAAGGACTGATGAGACAGAAAAATTGGTATATCCAAGCTGCACATTTAGGGTGTCATTTAAGTATTCTACTGGTTTATCATAGTGAACTATCATCATATTGTTCTAAGAAAAGTTAGAAACTTGGATTTTTTGCTTGGTATTTCTGAAGATTTTCTTTTGGCATTCAACCTTTGTCACACTCCAATGACAAACGAAGCATCTTGGCCACGTAAATGCACACATTATCATCAAACCCTCTTTTTAAGTCCCCTGTATTTCCCATATTGCAATATGATCTAGAATTTGAAGCTGGAGCCCACAGTACTGCTGGTATAAAACATAACAGGGTGTGACCAGAGATTTTTGGCTCTCACTGAATCCATTGGAAGATTTACTGTTGACGTCAAAGGGAGGAGAGTTGGGCCCACGGTAGGAACTACAGTAGTAAAAAAAAATGCATTTGACTTATTTAGCTGTATCTGTCCTTGCCAGTGGCCCTTTTGGCACTGCATGTAAATGAAGACAAAACAAAAAAAAGAGATTAAAATGTCTCTGATTCCAGTAGATTTAGAACAAACAGTTTTTGTTCTAAACAGTTTGTTTAGAACAAACAATCAAAGTATGCAGTGGTGCAAACTGTGTCATCACACTGTTTATGGCAGGCCATCCCACACTCCCATGAAACCACCACCTGCTTAGGGTTTTTCTAGCATACAGATCAGCACAAAAAGGTGGATATTGATAAAAGAGAATATTTTTAGGCTCGCAAATCAGCCAGAGTCAGTCAAATTCTTGGCCCCAGCCATGTGCTGCTGAGCAGTGTCAGATGCTCACACATACACAAATTGACATTTACAAGGCACACGGTGCCTAGTGCCAAGCTAGAAATAAATTGCCTCTTCATAGGTTCACCAGAGCCTCCTAAATACACTAGAGCCTCCTAAGATTCATTTATTGTTTGCTACTGGAGGGATTGGACTGCTCCTGGGCAGAGACTGAAAATGCATTCAGGGCAGCATAAGGGAAACAGCATAAAATGAAGTGCAATAGCTGCAAAGCTGCAGTTTCATGGGGTAATGCTTTGGGGAGGATTAGGTTGGACTGTAATTAAGGGCTGCATAATTAACTCCATGTGAATGCTGCTGGAAACCATCTAAAATAAATACCAGCAGCACTTACCTGGGGAGTGTAGAAGAGGCTTTGCTTGTAAAGAATTCAGCCCTGAAAGGATTTCCCTCAGCTGGACAGAGCTGCTGACTGCTGGTGGGTCTCTCCAAGAACACAAAGTATTTTGGTGCTGGAGGAAGCTGAAGATCCTCATTTTGCCTCTTCTCTTGTCCAGGCCCAATGTGATATTAAGTTCTGTGAGTTCACCTGAGGAAAAATCCATGCATGTTTATAGGACAAGAAAGAGGAGAACTTCACCTGTTTGGATGAGCCATTGGTCAAACATCCATTGTGCTGTCACCTGGTTGTTTGATACAGCTCATGGTAGCTCAAAAGAAACATAAAACTCACTTGGGCAGTGCTGCACACCAGTATGGGACACAGCAGCTCTGAGCTTACATCTCAGAGCCAGCAATGCCTTGTCTAAACCCCTTCCTGAAGCCCTGAGAGCCAGCAAAGCCCACACCTACCAGCCTTTGTCCTCCTCCTTGGACTGTTTTCCCTCCTGGAGAAGGTGCAGGCCCTGACTCTGCTGATGAGGCCAGTTCTCAATAGCATTGTCTTCCTGCAGATAATTATAGGATGGGTTTGGACAGTTAAGAATGATGGTCTCTACCACATGGTGCTGTAGCAATTAACAAGGGAGCTGAAGAAGACAAAGCTTTACCACAGACTCCCCTAATGAGGCAAGATGGTGCCTGTGGTGAGAGGTTCTGTTCCCTGACACAGTAACTGGAACCACTGCAAGAGGAAGAAGGACAGAGGCCTTATTTGTAGTCATCTTGCTGAGAAAGAGCTACAGATACGTGGCTGCTGGCTTGTCTGGTTCTTCAGACCTGGGGCAGGCCTTGAGCTGTGTTGGTGCCACCAGCAGTTTTCCTTCAGTTGTGATGGTCTCTCCTGACTGAGGGAAGGTTTCTAGGGAGAAATATGATCCTCTCTTGGGCTAGCTCATACACATGGGAGAAATCAGACAAGATTCAGGACACACAAGCCCCTTTGGGTAAGAAGGGTTTCAGCTTTGTGCCTGTTTATTCCAATTATGTCAGTGGGTCTAATGTAAGGTGTTGTCTCACCCTGAAGACCTTGCTGTGCTTGCATCTGTAGTTCCCAGCAGCTTCAGTAATGCTTCCAGGAGTGTTTATCCTGTTTAAAACTGGCCTATGCAGCTTCAAGCCCTGTATGAAGTGCTGTGAGCATGACCTTGTCTTGGCTTTAGCAGTGCCAGTGCTGCCAGCTGTGGCTGGGGGGGCTGCTCTTTGTTTTAAGAAAGTTCAGAGGTCTCCAAACACTGCTCACTACCTCACAATAGTGATAGGTGAATCTCTCAGTCTTTAAAAAATGCTTGTGTTTTAAGGGTTTGTTATAAAGACAAATGGGAAATAAGAAATGGAATGAGCTACTGTTCTCTCTTCTTCATGGCTGTGGGAAAAGAAGTGATTTGGGAGCAGAGGGCAGAGCTGGAAGAGCTCATGCAGGCACGGTACCCCCTCACCCACACAGCCCTCCAGCTCTGCCTTAAGTACTTTGCTTTAAAATATTTGCCCCCTTTTGGGGCCAGAATTTTTAATTATCTTGTAGGAAAAAGAAGGGAATATGTTGAGGGACATGTTTCCCCCACTTTGCCCTTCCTGTGCAAGAACTGGATGTTTTATAAGGCAGAGTTGGTTCAAAATGCAAAGAAGCTGAGAAATGGTTTGGGAGCAGAGTTGGGAAGGATGGCAGCAACCTGGAGATGTGAACACCAAGCTCTGCCTATGGCTGCCTTAGTAAGTGTAACCAAACAGCTCCCAGCCCACTTTTATCAGCAAGCTTTATGTCTTTAGGGATAGGCATTAAACTACAATTTGGTGTGACTGTCAGGTGTTGATGAAGAGCAGATTCCAGCTGGGACAGCAAGGACATTTCATCCAGGCTGTGTTGGAGGTGCAGGAGTGGAGCTGTGTGGGAGACTCTTGGCTGAGTTTATTGCTCCAGGCCAGCTCGAGCTGCTGATTCCCTGTAACTTCAGCTGGAGTAATTTGATGGGCTTGGGCATGTGGCTCCAGTCTGCCCTCAGAAACACCCCTCTTAGCATGGTGACCTTAATTCCTCCCCTTCTATTCTCTCGTGTTAAAAATAAGGAGGAAAGAAATCCAGCTTTTATTGGCAGAGTGCTCTGCTTGTGCCACTTGTCCTCACTTGGGGGACTACACCCACACTGAGCCCCCAGTGCTTGGGTGTGGGAAGCCTGAGCACAAACACTTGCCCAAGCATCAGGAGTGCAAGGTCTTGCAAGGATTGCTGGGACATTTGCCCCTCAGTTTGGGTCAGCCCAAGTGTCCTGGGTTAGGAGATAGGTCTCACTCCCTTTTCATCCTCCAGGAGAAAGGGAGAGATGATGGCTTTGGATATTTCCCAGCTTTAGGTGTGCTGTTGCTTTGAATTGTTCTTTGGAAGCATGCACAGCATTTATGGCATTAGCAGCTGTGACCTGTTCAGAAGAGGAGCCCCAGTTTTTCTCCATTTCTGTAAGAATTCACACTGCAGGTGCAGGAGACATTCAGTGCCCTCAGGCACATGGTGTGACTCTTGGGGTGTCTGTGCAGGGCCAGGAGTTGGACTCAGTGTTCCTTGACAGCCCCTTCCAACTCAGGGTATTCTGTCCTTCAACAATTCCAAATTTCCTGGCTGCAACCAGTGGATACAGTGAGGAGTCACACACTGTTCTGCTGAAAGAAAAGTGTGTAGCTTTACAATGCCCTAACAAAGTTAATTCCCCTCAGATGCACGCTCAGATGTCCTGCACAAACCACAAGATGTCAGTCTGGCTACATGAAAATTCAAGCACGGTCCTGCCCAGGCTCCTGCAGTATTTTAAACTCTAATATCTCTGGTAACACAATCTCTTCGTATACCACTACAATTTGTCCTGCCACATAGCCATAAATCTTCTTTTTCTTTGCAGTGACTCTTTCACATAGGGCAAAATATTTAAGATAAAAAATGATGTCAGGGAATGTAATTTACCTCTTGTTAAAAATAGTTTTTAATACTGAAGTGTGCTTGATCTTTATGTTCTGGCTCTGGTTTTGCTGTGCTAACACTTGCAAGGACACACACTGGCAGGTGGGATTAGTTGTACTCTTACAAACCATTTCCTTGAAGCACTTGGTGCAGAAAGCACTTTAGGTATTAAACAACTCATGGGTCACTTTTTCTCCGTGTTTCCCTATTTGACTGATCCCTGTGCTACAGTCTAAATTTCCACATGCATTCCCTCAGACCTTTGCTCTGGAAATCAAATGGAGCAAGTCCAGGGGAGGCCATGAAGATGATCCAAGGTCTGGAGCATCTCTCCAATGAAAATCAGCTGAGACAGAGTTGGGGCTGTTGGTCCTGGAGGACAGAAGGTTCCAGGGGGACCTCAGAGCCCCTTTCAGGGCCTAAAAGGACTCCAGGAGAGCTGGAGAGGAACTTGGGACAAGGGATGGAGGGACAGAACACAGGGAATGGCTCTTAACTTAAAGAGAGTAGGTTTAAGTTGAATATTAGGAAGAAATTTTTCCCTGTGAGGATGAGGAGGCTCTGGCAAACGTTCCCCACAGAAGATCCCTGGATCCCTGGAAGTGTCCAAAGCCAGGCTGGACAGGGCTTGGAGAAACCCTGGGTAGTGGAAGGTGTCCCATGGATGACAGAGGGTTGTAGCTGAATGATCTCTAAGGTCCCATCCAACACATACTCTTTTTTTATTATTATTTTCTTCTCTTTTTTTTTTTTTTTCTTTTTGGGGGTCAGTGGTATCTGGGGAACTGCAAATGCTCATTTCAGGGTGCCCAGCTTCATCAGCTATGAGGCTAGATCTCAGTTTTGAAATCCTTTTTGCTGATTTCCTCCCTGTGACATTTTTCCTGGCCGTGTGCCTGTGTGAGATTTGCCTCTGGCCCAGCCCCTGCCTCCTCAGAGTCTCCTGGGTCTGTTCCTGAGCACTGTGACTTGATCAGGCACTGGGAGAAGCCTTTGTCCCTTAAGGTAAAGCCATTCCCCCTCTGCATCATGGGGCTGTACCAGGGTGGCTGAAGGCAGGACCTGGCCCATGTGCTGCTAATGAGACAGAAATCTTTCAGAACACAACAATCACCCTGAATAAATTTCTTGGGATTGTGGATCTTTTCAGGCTCGTTCTTTATTTCAGATCAAATCCTACCAAATCTATTTCTATTTCTCTGGTGATAGATGTTAGGGGATATATTCAATTAAACCCCAGTTTAAATGCTGTGACTGTAGTTTAACAAATTTAAAACCATTTCCATGTGTAGTTTAGACAACCTGCACAACTTCTAAAAAGGTCTTATTTCTCAGTGTATTACAAATCTTCTGGGTTAATAAATATGTTTCATTTAGTATGTGACATTCAATTTCAATTGGAAAAGGCAGTGGAGTAGTGAGATAAAGCAGAAAGTTAAAGAAAAAAAAAAGCTGGAGAAAGAACAAACACAATCTTGAAAAAGAGGAATATTTTGGTTACTTTAGCATGATAATATTAGTGGAAAAAAAGTCTGCCTGCCACTGAACACTCCTAGTGTTTACAGGGAGGATGCTGCTGCCAATGTCGATGTGAGCCTGCTCGTGGAGAAATCCAAATATTGTCAGGCAGCTGCAGATGGCAGTGCAGGACTGTGGATGGAGAGATGGCAGCTCTCAGGGGCTGGGGCTGGTCCAGTTTTGTAGCTCAACTTACTCACTCTTTGCTACTATGATGAAACCCTACTGTAATCCAGGCTTGCTGCTGGTGTTGCTCGCTCTGTTGAGGGGGTTGCAGGTGATTTTCCCACATGGGACAGTTTTCCTTCCAAGCAAGTGTAACAAATGATAACAGCTGAAAAGTGTGATATACTTTAGGAAAGGATGTAAAAGGGAATTTACATATTTTTCATTGGGGTACCACTGATCTGTACATTCATATTTCTGACTATTTTCACTCAATTTCTGAGGGGGTAACAAGCTGCTGTAACAGAGCATGTTGGGAGACTGAAAAGCAGACAGGGCACACCTGTAGATTTCCTCCTAAAAACCTTATGAGATGTGTCTTGGGGGTTCAGAAGATAAATAACTTCATTCATAAGAATGACTGAAAACAAATCTATGCTTCAGTCTTGCAGCCATGTGTTTTAGCAGTCTGACTTCAGACCCTGCGTAGGATCAGTCACATGCAGAAAGTATTTATGGAACTAATGCCCATGATGGAATATAAAAACCAGAAGGGCCTGCTTCCAAATAATAAAATAAGATGCATAACATTTTTCTTGCATAGGAAAAATTAATTATAGAATTGTAGTAAATTTGGTGTTTAAGAGACCTGGATTTGAATTCCAATTCTTTCGCAGACCTCCTCCTGTGACCTTTGAGGAGGGCAGTGAGGTGTAACAGAAAGCAAGGCTCTTGGAGACAGTCCCTGCAACCTGGAATACTGATTATTTATTTGGAATACTGATTATTTGGAATACTAATTATTTGGAATAGTGATTATTTGTTTCTTACAGGACTGGCAGGACTGGGAGATAAATTCCCTTTCTGCCCAAGGATCTGTGTGTGTGACCACTGATGTTGTGCCGCTGCAAGCAGGGCGAGGCCATTTGACCCAAAAGTATAAAAAAGCTGCAGGGAAGAACCCCCCACACCCTGTGAAAGGTTTTGTGCTCTGTGTGTGTCCCCCTCAGCCAGTGCAGTGACATTTCTGGTGCTCTCCCTTTCCCCAAGTGCTTCCCGTGGGTGTTGGGAAGGCCAGGAAGGCACCAGGCACAGCCAAGCCTTTGACGGTGCCTCCACCTACGAGAAACCACAATTTGTGGCTGTGACTGGTGCTTGGAGAAGCCTCACTTTTGCTGGACTGGGAGATTTTTGTGAAGTCAGAGCCAGGATCGTGTGGTTTGGAAGAGGCTCTCAGGAGATTAGCAGTAGATCAGTAGGTTTCTCAACTGCCTCTGACAGCTGTGAGTAGGAGGGACAACAGCCTGGGGTTTAGGAGAGACAGGATTATGTCCTTTGCTCTTCCACTATCTCCTCTGTGACCCTGGGGCATGGGACTGGAGCTTCTTCTTCCCAAGAACCAGCTCCTGGGAAGAGAGCAGAGGGAGAAGATAAAAGCTGTCATCAGGCCACTTTCAGGGCAGGTGTTACGGTGACCTCAGAGGTGTTCCTTGGTGGACATCTGCACAGTTGAACTCCCTAGGTAGTCAAGTTCCTTGTATCCTTAGGATGGGAATAGGTTAAACTGTGTGTCTGGTTGGTTATTTTAATCTAGATCAGAAGCCAAGTTAGAGCTACACTCAGCACTGGGATAGCACTGCAGACTGTTCTGTGAAGGGGTCATGGGTGTGCTTTCAAACTCACCTGATCCTGTGTGAGATAGTGGGGAGAGCTGAAATGGCTGGGTAGACATGGTAAAAATTCAAATATTGACATGGCTACCACCTCTGAACAAATGCTGGATGTGAGAAGATCCAAACATCAAGGCTGTGAGGGAAAACTCCTCTGTTGATCCACAGAGCCACAGAGCAGGTCCTGCAGTTGAACAATTCCTGATGTCTCCTCAGCCATGTGCCATCACCTTGTCCTTTGGGCACCACTGGTGAGCAATACCTGTCCAGGGCCTGGCACGTGGCTATTAATTCATGGCACACAGATTTCTAAACAGCTGCTGGACTGGAAGTGTCCAAGACCAGCTTGGATGGGACTTGAAACAACCTGGGATAGTCGATTGAGTCCCTGCCCATGGCAGAGGTTTGGAACTGGATGGTCTTTAAGGTCCCTTCCAACCCAAATCATTCTGTGATTCAATGAAATGGGCATTTTTTGGTTAGTTGGTTTGGTTTGGTTGGTTTTTTTTTTTGGTTTGGTTTGGTTTGGTTTGGTTTGGTTTGGTTTTTTTTGTATTGGTTTGTTTTTGTTGTTGTTGTTGTTCAAGAAACAGCTCGTGACATTGTGGTTGGCAAGATATTGGTGGTCTTTATGTAGGAAGGAGTTTACAGTCAAAATGTACAGGTGGAATTTGGAAAAATAATCCTATACATAAACTATGTAGTACATGAAACTAATAGGTGAACTACAAGCACATTGTGACAAAGCACACCAAGAAAAATATTTGTCTGGACTGATTGCAGAGGCCTTTGATTTTCTTGAACTCTACAAACTCACTATAATTATCAGCTGAATCTGGAAAGAAGCTATTAATTGGTAAAAAGTGTTCTTCTCTCCCCTCTGCCTGTGAAGGTTTGAACTGAACAGTTTTCCAGTTCCACCCATGTCTTGGAAAATTTTGAATATTCAAAACTACACTTCATTAAACCCCTCATGTAATCTCTGTAAGGGCACATTGTATGTTTGAAAATGCCCTATTCGCTTTTCCCAAAACATTTTCCTTTCTTGTGTGAGAAACTTGTTTAATTTTTAGTCCAATTTGTCACTGTAAACTTTTTTTGAGACTTTGATGGCCGTGAATAACTGACCTTCTCCCATCTCCTTATGATACTACAGCAGCTTTAAAGACAGGACCTCTTTCAGCTGATTTGTTGAAGAAGCTGGGCTGATTTAACAAATTTTAAAAAAGAACTATAAAATACCTGACCTGCTTGACCTGAGGCTGGTGGATGTGAGCTACATGTGGAGTCTGGCAGATGAGAGGAGGAAACAGGCAGAACTTGCTGGGAACTTGTATTAAAGTTGTTCTGCTCAGTCATGACCTTCAAAACTGTAATTCAAACAAGGGATCTGTTACATTAAGAACAGACAGCTCAGGTCTTGATGTCTCCACTACCAATGCTGGTTTTACCCTGTATACTGAAATAAAAATAATGAAATGGCTTTCCAGTGGTGATAACTTTATTGAACTTACATCCTAAATCACTGTTAAATGAGAAGAAGTGATAATGGCTTTCTTTTGGAGTACTCTAAGTATTTATGATTATTAAAATATGATCTGTAGAAATTGGCAACATCATAATGCTCAATCTGTGCTCTGTCATGAAGATTTGAAAAGGTCCTAAATATCAGAGAATTTTATAGCTCTAAGAATCTTTTAGAGTCACATGACTGTCTGATGTAAATCAAGACACCTCCACTGGCACGCTTGTTTTTTTCCACTGAGAATTGAATTATAATATAGCAAAATTTACTGTTGAACTATTTTCTGTGAAATCCAGTAGTGGAACAACAATATATTCTCTCCCATAATCATGCAGCATTTCACAATCTTAATTTCCTTTTTAAAGACTGGAGATATCCTGCTAATAGCATTAAACCATCCTCAGGCAATTAAAAGCAACAACAACAACTTCTGCAAGTACATAATTGTGTTAGGGTGGAAAATGATCTGCCACTTATACAACTTAGCTAACACAAATAACCAAATAACAGCTGCTGTCCTCTTTGGCTCAGGTCTTACAGACTTAGTTCTGAGTTCCTTTTGCCCTTTTCCAGCTGCTACTTTGGATGTTTGTTGTGCCTAATAGTGTGAGCATCCACAGAGAGGCACAGGCTGCTTTTTGGAATTGTAAATGTTAAAGGTGAAAAGTGGATATATAATGCTATATGCTTTAGCTTTGAATTTCTAAGCTGTTCTGAGATATTCTGCATCTGAATCAGCCTGTGAAATACCTCATTGTTTTTGTTCAGAGGGTATTTTTCAGCTAGGAGAACAAGAAATCTAATTTCATCACAACACAGGAACAGTGGATTAGAATTACCCCATGTTAACCAAGCTCACTCTTGCTCCAGACCTTTACCACTTTCTTATTAAATTTTGTAACTGTTTTAAACAGTTTCTTCAGTACACAGTAAAAAAATGGAACCTTCAAGAACATATTCCATTTGAAGCTGTAAATTCTAAGCATGTCTGAGAACTTTATGAAGAGAAGTCAAGTAAAATGATAAAGAAATCTCATAGTCCGAGCAGGGATGCTGCAGGAACCCACATGGTGGTGTCTCTACTCATTCTGTCTCTTTCATGTTCTCTCCTCTCTGCCTCCTTCTATCTCACATTTGCTGTTAAATAAAACCCATATTATTTACTTTGGCCTATGGTTTCATTTGCACCTTAATTTGGGCAGAGGCATCTTTTAATAATCAGATCTACCAGGTTTGGTTTGGTTTGGGACTGCAGTCAATGCTTTTTGCAGTTGATTTAGTGATTTAGCACAGTGAGAGCAGGCTTGTTTTTTCTTTTCCTTTTTTTGTTTTCTAATTTTATATGCTACTTTTTGAGATAAATGGCCAGCAAAAATACTCTTGATAAGGAAGCAGGCATGAGACATTCAATCATGCTGACTTTCAGCTTTTTTTGGGGTAAAAAAAAAAAGACATTTGCTGACATCTTGCATTGCCATGTGACTGCTTTCAGCGCTTTCCATGACTTTTTTCCTGGAGCAGGTTTGTTTATAAGTGATGCATTTCCTAGCCAGGAATTTTAGCTGTGCTCTCTCCATCCCAGTCCAGAGGCATTTGCGAGATTCCGTCAGAGCAGCTCGAGCTCTCCGAGAGCTCCTTGGCTGGAGTGCACTTCAGGCACATATGGAGAAGATATCATCTGCAGAGATTGCACAGGCCCTCAAAATTTGATTTTTTTTTTTTTTTTCACTCGAGGCCTGCTTGAAAACACCCATCATTTTTGTTTTTAAATATATTTATGGAAATGGTCTAAATCCCCTACACGTCGGTTCAGTTTGCTTCCCGAGGCCGCAGCAGATCATTTATGGGTTAGTTACACTCCTTGAGACTGAAAAACCCGTAAAGACTCACAGCAAGGCCTGGAAATTTAATTATTGCTTGCTCACAGCATCCAAGGGTGAAACCTTGCTCTCAGGTCCTTACCACAAACTGCTGATTTTTAACAATAATTTATGTGGGTGTGGGGTTTTTTTGTTGATTTTTTTTTCTTTTTTTTTTTTTTTTTTTTTTTTTTTTTT
>VZRH01002612.1:295841-307968 GCA_013397555.1 Urocynchramus pylzowi
CTGAAAACAGCCAAGATAGAAACACAGGCTTGTGAAGGCCATGACATTTTCTGGCCCAGGGCATTGTTTGGTGTTCACCATGGAGATAATTTAACAGGGAGGATTGTCTGATGTCTTCAGCTGGACACCTTGGGGCAGACACTCAGGGAGAAGGAACAAAACTGAATCCCAGGTCATGCTCCAGCTGGGAAAGAGCAAAAGAAATCAAGAGAGAGCAGTCAGGTCCTTGGCTCATGGTTAGTTAGAATACTTTGCTGCTACTGGTAGCTCTGGTGGCTTTTCTCTGCATCCAGCAGTCTTTTAGAGCTGCAAAATTGCTGATGACACCATTCAACATAATTTGGGCCCAGAGATAAAACCCCTCTGCTGCCTCCCTGCCATGGGCAGTGGGGAATGATGACTGACAGCATCATGAGGGTGTTTTTCTCATGCTCTACCTAATATTTGCTTCTCTTGTAATTTCAACTGGTTCCTTCAGGATTTTACCTTTATCCTGTGTGATTTTTAGTTGATTATGAATTAAAGGGCAAATATCTACCCATCCCTCAGAACCACTGCTGTATTTTCCAAAACAGGGTTAGAGGATGTGGCATTTTCATTTGTGAAAATCAGTGTTTATCGACACTGCAGGTAATTATTAATTAGGTGTTTCCAATGCAAAATGCAGAACAAACCTTTAGTGCTGGAATTGGCACCTAGAAAGGTATGATTGTGAGTTTACAAAAACACAGAAGTAGTTCAGAGATGACCAGGTTAGAATCTAGAAATAGGTGATAAGAATTGAGTGAACTGAGAATGGTTATCCATCAACATAACAATATTCCTATTCTATTCTGGCAACATAAATTGAAATAACACACATTTATACCTATACATATACATATACATACATATATATATATATATATATGTAGCTATTGAAACCTTTCATACTAGCATGAACTTCCTTCAACAAGATCTTTACTAGTCCATTTGACTGGGAATTTTGGTGGGGGACAGATTTGATGAATTTATAGCTATGCAAACTTAAACTTGCCAGGCTCTGTATCAGCACCAGGAGGAAGAAGCAGATGCAAACTGTATTACTTTGCAAATGCAAACTGTATCTGTCAATGCCACTTGAGCTTTCCTTCAGCTCTTGAAAAGTTTGCTAACAGGCTGCTGATTAATGAGATGTGCACTTAATTACTGGATGCCTATTTCTAATCCTTGCAGTAATTAACATTAACAAGAGTGCTGTTGACAAGGAGGGTGATTTGCAGCCCGAGTGTGATGGTTTGACTGAGCTTGGCATCAGGCTGTGGGAGTTAAGAGAACACCTGAATTTTGTCCTGCTCTGTGAATCACTTGGTCTTAGGCTTGGCTGGCCTTTGGCTTATTCCCTAAAACAGAATTGCCAGTGGCAGACTGATCCCAGCAGAGGATTGCTGGGCAGCTCCTTCACTGCCCTTTTCCTGGGGCTGTTGTCTCCCCAGGAAAGGGCTTCCTTGCTTCATTTACACCAGTCTGTGAGCCCATCAGAAGGCACAGAGAACACCTGACCCTCCCAGGGGGTCTTGTTCCATGAGGGGTTCTTTGTACCACTCAATAGAAGATGTGCAGACCTGGAGGGCTCTTTTGTTCCTCTTTTGCTTCTCTGATTGCTGGGCACAATCCACAGGGGTGAATTCAGAGCACCATGATGCTCCCACGATCACTGCAATTTTCTACACACGAGTTGCTGGGACAGCTCCTTTTGGGAAAGCTGGGGGACACAACATGTGAAGCAGCCACCTCCTCTGCATTTTTTTTTTTTTTTTTTTTTTTTTTTTGCCAGGCTCTGTCCACTCACCTTCAACATCCAAGATTTCTGCAGGTATTGGATGAAAAGGAGTGGCTCAGCTCTCATGTGGCTGTGTCACAGCTCCCAGTTCTCCTCCAAATTCCTTGGCCAAGACACCCTGGGTCAGGGCTGTCCCTGGGGGTCCCTCAGCTGCCTGCCCACAGCCTGAGCTGCAGCATGGATGCATTAACCCAGCCTCATCCCTCAGGCTAAGGCTGGGGCTTCACCTCAGTTTAGGATCTGCTTCATCCTTTTTGGGATCATTACTTGATTCCCACATTTTCAACTCATTTTTGTTGTAGTTTTCCCTGAGGTTGCCAGCTCTGTGTTGGCTTCTGGCTGTTCTCATTAATAGCACAGGATCTGGCACTAGCTGTGTGTTCTATAGCTGCATGGTAACTAAATTAATTCCATTTATCCACCACAATAAAGCAAATTTTTTCCTAAAACTTAATGTTATAAGATAAAGCACGGGAAAAAACCCTGTATTTTTACACATCATATATTTTTTACTAATGCAAATGATGGAAATTAATTTTAAAAATCTGATTAAGTTCTTGATATAAGCTCACAATATGTGAACAAACACTACTGGAAAAATAACATTTTACATTATTCAATGTATATCCATTATACTGAAATACAACCCTAGAAAAAAATATGTGCATGACACAGAGAAGTACTGTGACAACAACATATGGAATTGCTGATAGCTGATTAATTTATTTGTTTAGATAATGAGAATATTAATGCAAATTTGTGGTATATAGGGTCATTCAGGGTTTTTTGCCAAAAGGTATCAGGAATTAGCAATGCAAAAAATTAATAATTCCAGATGAAAAAGAGAAGGTTCTTGTAAGAAATTTGTTGTCTGGTTCACCTCATTGAATTTCTGACTCATTGACTTACCTATTGTAGTTGTAATATTTAAGGTCTTGCAGTACCCATAGCTCTCTTAGAGGCTGCTTTACTGGATTATTTCCTGAGGGATGTGGCAATCCAAAACAGGCAGTGAGGGGGGATTTTGTGTATAGAAAACCTACACCTCTTAAATGTGTTGTGTTTTTTTATTTTCTCCCAAAACTTTCAGGATGGGTTGGATTTAATGTGCACCAATCCCAAGTGTCAACTCACCATCCCTGAGCGAAAAAATAAGGATGTATTTGGAAAAAGACAAATGTATGATAGCATTAAATTTAATGATAGGATCTTACAAATAAAAATAAAAATAAAAATAAAAAATAAAAATAAAAATAAAAATAAAAATAAAAATAAAAATAAAAATAAAAATAAAAATAGTAAATAAAAATAGTAAATAAAATAGCACTGTGCTCTTTCTTGCTGGATAAATTACATATATGTATGGGGGGTTTTGTGTTTTTTGGGGTTTTTTTTGTTGGTTGGTTAGGGTTTTTTTACCTGCCTTTTTATTTATAAACATTTCAAGTTCTTTTAAGGGCTCATGGAGCTGGTGCAATGGTGGGCAGGTTTCTGAGGCACCTTGCAAGCTGCCAGGTGGCCTTAAAAGGGAACATGCAAACCTTCCTGGGAGCAGAGGGTAGAGAGTGATGCAAATCAGAAATCTGCTGATCTTCTGCCTGGAAGCAAAACACCTGCAATGAGACAGGAAAAGCTGTGTATAAATCCTTCTAATTTCCATTCCATTTCCCATAGACACTTTGAATTTCCTCTGTTTGAAAAGTGAAGTATTCCAGTCTTCTTGGCTATTTTGAGTTTTAAAGTGCTTGGGTTTCTTTGAGGAGTTTGTTCTAAAAGCAGGGTCTAAGCACATCCATCACAAGGCTGTGTCTGAGTCCCTGGGCCATTGCCTCACCCCCCTTCCCCCAAAAGAGTCATCCAAAGGGAGACCTTTGAAGGTGCAGATGTCCTTTGAGATCCTGGCTCTCACCAGTGCTCTGTGGATTGAAAAATCTGCTTTTTGCATCTGAAGGAAGCACCTGAAAAATGTCTGCTTGTGTTGCAGTGCTTCCAGCCGAGCCAATGGCCTTGCACTGACATTTAGTGCCCTTTTAACACAACATTTTAACCTTGATTTCTATGGCACTGGCTGCAGAACCTCTGCAGCTGAAAACTTAAGGAGTTTCCTGGCTGTGAAGATAAACTCAGTGTATGACACACAGTTTGGAAGTGGGAACACTCCAAACTTGTTTGTTCAGTCTGACTGAACCCAGTCCCATTGACTCAACACATTCCCATTCCCGTGTTACCTTTGCTTTGCAGAAATTTAAGGGAATTTCTGTCTTGGCTGTCAGATGGGGATTTTCAGTGTCATTTTGCAGGTGAGGAACTGAAGCACTGAAAGACCTGTTCAAGTATTTACAAAATCTACTGCCAGGATAAAATTGAATTTAATTATCCCAGTCCGGTCCCTCAATTGAATTTCCCTTCTAGGAGTTTGTCTGCTTTAAAAAGAGAGTATTTTGTTGTTGATATATTTTTAACTGAAGAGAGATTTATTTTTATAACTGACAGGTTTTGTTTTTTATGATTTCAATGCTTTATGTCAAATATAAATGATACCTGCACAAATGTACTGTCCAAACACAGCAGACAGACCCAGATAAAATCATGTGGTCTCACCTGAGAAGGGCAGAGGGGCAGAATCCCCCCATCCCTGCTGCCCACGGGGCTTTGGGTGCAGCACAGGGGGATTTGGGGCTGGGGCTTGTCCAGCTCTCACCCAGCAGCACCCCCAAATCCTCCTCCCCAGGGCTGCTCTGGATCTGTTCATCCCCAGCCCGGGGGTTGCCCCAATCCAGGTGCAGCATCTTTCACTTCTTAAGACATCCTGCTCTGCTCAATGGATGTCTTTGTCCCCATTTTATACACCTCTGGAGATAAAACATCAGCTGACAACACCTGCTTTATGTGTTCAGCTTTGGGCACTGCTATCAGCAGCTTGTTTCATTTGGAGGCACAATTACACATATTTTTTTCCCATTTAATGGACTTGCATGACCTTTTAACTGAAATTCCCTTTGAACTGGGATTCCTGTCCTCTCCAGTGCTGCTCTTCAGGTCCCTGCCAAGGAACTGGACAGTGTTTCTTGCTTTTCAGTCCCCTTAGTTTCTGTGTCTGGAACTAATGGTCATGAATTTGTCCAAGTCCTCTTTGAACCTGCTGATAATAATTCAGTTTCCTGAGGCAGTAATTCCCAGAGGCTCACTGTGTGCTGTGGAAAACAGTTTTTAAAATCTATTTAAATAGCCTACTGGATTTGTCAGGAGAATTCTAGTTTTTGGATTTGGTTAATAATCTTTGGGTTCATTCCCATTTGTCTCTCTTGAGGTGGAACTGGAATATTTGATCTGATTTTTTAAATCTGAAAGGAATGAAAAGACAATAATTTTTCTTCCTTCCCTCCTGAGTTATGTCTCAAAATATCTGCTGTGCATTTCGGTGCCTGATAAACGCAGAAACAAACAAAAATATATTTTAAAGAGGTATCTTTCTGTTTGTTGCTTCTGTGCATGATAATGAATATTGATTCTGAAATCACAGCAGAAAAAAGGATTTTTTTCTGAAAATCATCCAGACAGGTTGTGATGTGAACAAGTGAGAGACTTGATTTCATTGTGTTCAGTTGTGCTAAGAAAATGGTAATATAAAGTTAGAATATGACTGTACAGAGAAAAAAAATCTTACACATATTAAGTATCTCAAAGCAATTTATGATTTTTCTTTTCCGGTGCCATAATTCACCCATGACTTAAACATATGCTACCAGTAACTCTGCAAATGGTTTTTTATGCTGTTTGGAGCCCTTTTTACATTGTTTTGAGAGCTAAAGATTAGAAAAACACAAATTAATGAATCAAGCGAAATACTTAGCTACAATGTGAATATCCTGTGTAAATAAAATCTCAGTGTAATTGACAATGTTTTGCCAGCTTCACATTTAGACATCCAGGACAGCTATTTCAAGAATATATTTAAACTTTTATTCCATTTTCCATGGCTACTGAAGCTTAAAGCTCTAATATTATTAGCATTACTTAGGAAAACAGTTAAGGTTATTTAAAATTAATTACATGTAACAAGTCTTTTGGCAAATAACCAAGACTTTTTTTTTTTTTTTTGGTTTGTTTTTTTTTGTTTTGTTTTGTTTTGTTTGTTTGTTTGGGGGAATTTGGGGTGATCTTTTGTTTTGTTTTTTTGGGTTTTGGTTTTGTTTATTTCTTTGTTTGGTATGGTTTATTTTTTAGGTTTTTTGGTTGTTTGGTTGTTTTTTGGTTTGGTTTGGTTTGGTTTTGGCTGGGTTTTTTTGGGGCATTTTGGGGCTTTTTTTGGTCAAACTGAGGCTCAGTTTTGGAAGACAATTAGAAGAATTTGGACTTTCTACCAGCAATCATCTGAATTCACTGACTCTTGCAGGAATTTAAGGAGAAAAATGTAAGGAAGCCAAACATTTTATTTACATAAGCTACATTTCAAAATAGACCAACTTCATTTTCAGCTGTGCAAGCCACATTCTTCACTCAGTCTCATGTTTCTTTAAATAATTTGGGCTCTTGCCTTGGAGATTTTCAGGGCAGCTGCGTTGTTTTTGCAGAGCAAACTGTGCAGTGAGTGCCCTGTGCAGTGTCACTCAAACTGATGCAGAGGTTGGATGCTGTGGCTCTTGGAGGCCGGCTGGAGGTGACCTGTTCCAAGGAACTTGTAGCAGCACAGCCTCAGGAATGAAGCAACCATCCAGGCTCTGAGTGTGGGTGAAATGTGAGGAATTGCTCCTTGGAACCCTTCCAGAAGCCCAGTCAGTGCCACTGCAATTTGTAATTTGTCAGGGCTGCGGATTCTATAAGGGGAGCACATCATGTGCAACGTGTGTTCTTTGTGTTCAAAGAATCTGGGGGGTGCACGAGCATTTTCTGTGGATGAAATCAGTGTGATTTGGTTTCTGAAGAAATAAATTCCCCTGAACTCTTTGCTTTGCTCTTTGTCTTCTGTTAAAGCCAGCGAGCTTAACGTGGGTGAAATAACCTGTTTGATAAATGTGTCAAACTACTGTAAGAGTATAAAAAAAAAAAAAAACCAAAACCCTGCAGTCTCTGGGATCTTTGAGGTAACTCTTTGAGATAATTAAGAGCATTTAGTGGTGGGTAAATCAGATATAGACCCACATTTCTGTACGTGGGAGCTTAATTCCAGGCACTGTCTGTGGGTGGTTTCAAAATATCCCAGTGGGGCACAAGGCCCTTTACAGAGAGGTTTGACAAGTGTGTCCAGAAAAGTAGTGAAACACTTGCAGCACCATGATTTCTACTTTCTTTGCCTCTAGATTTGAAGGGAGAGTATTTGAAGAGTGACAGCAGCAGGGAGTCAGTGGGAAGGTGTGAGGAACAAGCTGGCAACTCTCCAGGGAGTTGCCTGGGGCTGTGGTTGTACCTGTTGAGGGGTATTTTCCTCTAAAACTTGCTCAGGAATGGGACTTTGTGCTGCAAGGTCTTGGGTTTCTGGCAAAGAACATCATGAGAGCTTGGCTATAAACAGCCATGAGACAAGGTAGGCTCTTGCCTCAATGCTACCCCCATTCCGTGTTAATCAAATTTTGTAGTCACAACAGGCAGTGCTGTCGGATGTTACTAACATGGTAAATATAAATATTGTGTAGCTGTGTCTAGAATGGTGTTTTTCCAGAGAGCAGCAGGAGCTCATGCTGAACACATGTCATGTTTACAAAAGTTTCCATGATTTATCATCCAAAAGACACAAAGAGCTCATGGAAAGGAAAATCGTGGCTAAGCATCAAGCAATGACAAAAGTTGCCACCTCTCTGTAGGATAAAGCATAGTAGCAAGGGAAAGCATAAAAATCAAAAGAAACTTATCTAGTCTTATAAGTATTTATCCAAATGGCTTCTTTTTGTGCACCTCTCCCATGAAATCATGGTCTTGCCACAGAGAGGACTCAGCAGCGAAGTGAAAGCAACTCCGTGGCTGCTTGAGAAGGAGGAGCTGTTCTGGTGCTCCAGAAAAATTCCCTGGCCATGCACAAGATGTGATCTATTCCTTGGGAGGTGTGTGCTATGGTAGTGTATTACAGTGTGAATTGAAATGGGATGGAAGTAAAGGAATGCTTCCCAATGTCCAGTGTGAACCTGCACTGGCACAGCTTCAAAACATCCCCACGTTCCTGCCCCTGGCTCCCAGGGAGAAGAGCCCAGAACCTCCCTCTTCACTTCCCCACCTCAGGAACTTGCAGAGTTCTGCCTTTCTGATGGACACAGAGCCTGCTGTGGGATGGCTGCTTGACTCTGCAGCTCTTTGTGTACTGTTTAAACTCATTCAGAACTTCCTACCCACAGAATCTGGTGCACTGGGAATCATGCTGCTGAGGGCATTATCTTTACTTCCAGTGTCACCTCATGCCAGGGCAAATCACTGGCCAAATGTCCTCATTCCCAGCAAAGAACCAGCAGGTTTTTTCATGCTCTTCCATCTGCACATCTCAGCTTCAACATGACTTTCCCAAAAAAATTATTTCCTGCTGGCACTTCTCTGTGTTTCTCTTTTCTCCATCTCTCCTCCAGCCTGGCGATGCTTGAGAATATTTGTTCCAGCCCCAAGGTAAAGACAGCAAATTTTTTGAGTGCTAACAAATCAGCCTTCACATTTCTCCCACTGACAGAGAGTTTATATTATCCAATTGTCCTGGGGGTGTTTCATTTCAGTATCAGACAATGTTTACCTGATACATGTAATTACTTTTCCTGCATGTAAAAGCAAGAATTAAATTTAAACACAGGCTGTGTATCCATTTTCTGAAAGCTTTTTTTAATCAGCAGTTAATGAAACAACCTGTCACCAGCAAGCTGTGCTGCTGAAATTACACGAAAAGCAAAGCCACGAGTAAGGTTGTTTGTAGGCTTTCACCTAAGTTTGGGGCTGGTGATGGTTTGTTGTTTTTTCTGCAGTTTAACCTTGTTTGGTCTAGCTGGAGATGTGGCACTGGTGATGTCAGTATTTGCCAAGAGCTATACTTTTACAGGAAACAGTAATGGACATAATTCAAGGTTTTGACAAGATTTCACACAGCATAGCAGGGCAATCCAGCACAAATTCATCATCATTCCATGCCCATTTTGGGTGATGTGCTCATAAAGGCACACATGTGGCCCATGTGTAGCTGAATGAAACTATTGAGTTGCTGTTTTGCCTGAAATGCTGGAATGCTGTGACAAACATCTATTAAAATTCTTTGCTGCTAATGTGGATTTAGAGACATTAAAACATCAACACTGTGTGATACAGCATAGCTTGAGGTCACGAGAAATCAGAAAGCACAGATTCAAGTATCATCATTTTCACAGGATTTTTTTGCTCTCTGTGCTGTTGTGTGCCTTCCAAGCACTCTCAGTGTCTTTGTTTTCTTCCTTTCAGGGACTTCCTTGGCAAATGGCCAGCAGATGTGTGCCTACCCAAAATAAAGAAAAAATCTTAAAATTCCCTCCCCACTTGGTCTTTACATTGTTTGGCACAGGTGAGGCTGGTTTGTTGTGGTTGGTTTTGTGGATGTGCATTTGGAATATTTGTCCTTTGCTTTTGTGTCAGCTGAACTGGAATTATTGAGATCAATGGTCTTCCCTTTTCAGATTGCTGGGTAATATCCTGTAGCTTCTGGTCAGCAGGAGAAATCATTAGAGAGTCACAAGCCTAAAATCTATCATAGAATGGCTTACATTGGAAGGGACCTTCAATTCAACCAGTTCCAACATCCTGTCAATGGCAGGGACACCTTCCACTATCCCAGGCTGTTTCAAGCCCCATCCAACGTGGCCTGGAACATTTCCAGGGATGGAGCAGCCACAGCTTCTCTGGGCAGCCTGTGCCAGGACTTCCCCACCCTCACAGGGAAGAATTTCCTCCCAGTATCCCATATAATGGTCCCTTCTTCCCGTTTGAAGACACTGCCCCTTGTCCTGTCCCCAGGCTCTTGTAAATAGTGTCTCTCCATCTCTCCTCAGGAACTAGAAGCCTTCTCTCTCCAGGGTGAACATTCCCAACTCTCCCAGCCTTTGCTCCATCTCTCTGCTCATCCTGGGGCCTCCTCTGGACTCTCTCCAGCAGTTCCAGCTCCTTCCTGTGCTGGGCCCCATGGCAGAGGGGCAGAATCCCCCCTTTCCTGCTGCCCACGAGGCCTGGGATCAGCCATGGGGGGTTCTGGGCTCCCAGAGCTCATTGTTGGGCCAGGTCCACATGATAAATAGCATCCCCTTCAATTCCAAAGGCTTCTCTACTTCATTCATTTCTTCATATTATTATTTTTTTTTTACTCCCTGTATGACAGTGCTATAGGAAAGGGATTGCTGCAAGTGGAACCATATTTTCTTATTTTACATGGCAAATCCACAGCACTTGCATTAAAACCCAGTTGCTGCAGCTTTGTAAGGATGACCTTGCAACCAGAACATTTTGCTGACAGTGATTTTTTTAGGCAACCAAATTTGCTAAATGTACAAAATGCAGGCCAATCACTCTTCAAGAGTCTTGACCTACTTTCCCCTTGAACCCATTCCAAAATAATAATAATAAAAAATAACCATGGGGAGAGCAGATTACACAGCTCTATAATTTCACTGATGGGAATGTGAATGCCATTAAAGCAAAAGTGCTTCCTGCTGGCAGCCCAAGTCTGTATTTGTGTGGTTGTAACTCCTCAATACTCATTCAGATTTTGGGAGAGAGACAAGGCCAGGGAAGGACACTTATGTTGACTTAAACGTGGTCTTTTCTACTCAGTGGGACCTTCTATTGAATTTCTCTTAATTTGTCCGTGTAAAAATGCACAGTATGGAATCTAGAGGTTTGGGGTTTTTTAAGAAGAATCCATTTATCATTTTCACATGGTTTAAGCTAAGTTTGAAGAGCCTTTTTCTTTTAAGAGTTTGCAATTCTAATTCATTATTGAGTCATTGCTGCTTAACTTGTATATTTTCATACAGACGTCTTCCTAGATATTCTGATTTTTGAAGCTTAAAAAAAAATACAATGACATAATTATTGTGGATTTTTCCCTTTGTTCTGCCTTTTCCATGTTAAAGTACTTCCTTATCTTTGGGGAAGGGGGGAGAGGGAATGTGCTCTGTGTTTAAAAGCAGATCTGGAGCCTTGTGTTTTTCAAGCCCCATGTGAGATAGAGGCAGGATGACTGTCAGTTCTGAAAGCATTTAAGAACCCTGCTTTACTGCCAAAGGTATTAATGAGCTTTAAAAAGGGGCGAGGGAGTTGACAGGAAGAATTAATCCCTCCCAATCCTAAACAAAACTCCAGAAATGTTGCATTTCCTTCCTCCCAGCATCATACAAATTGTACGGTTTCAGTGTTCCACCCTTGCTTTAACCTCCCCCAGCTCCTCAGGAGAGTTATTCTGTAATTTCCAGTAGGGAGATGGTTTGTATGAACCAGTTCCTTTTCATGATTAGATTCAGGAAATCAGCATTATAATCTGATGCTGGTTTGCTTTTGTCCTGGAAGTTGTTAAACTGAGTCATCTGGCAAAATCTAATCCCATTTCTAGCCATATACGGATATGTGTGGGACAGAAAATGAGGCTGTGTGGTTTTGTATTGGTGCATTTGACAAATTCAACAGCCAGATCCTTTCTAGGATTTTAATTTTGCAAAGCACTTAGGCACTGAAAAGGAATTGCACACAGTCTCAGTATGTGAGCAAGGAATTGTCCTAGAAGCATGATGATATGAACAGGAGTCCAAAAGGGTTTAAAAAATAATTTATGGAAGGAAGATGCATGCTCTAGTGTGGTAGTTCTCTCCCTGAATCTGTTTTCTACAGGCTGCATTCTCCTCCAAATCTTAGGCCCAAAGGTTTCTCTACTCAGCACAAATTGTCAGTTTTGCATTTTATTATCATAAATCCTGGTTATGAATTGAAGAAATGCCTCCTGCCAGCTTCAGCAGGCAGTCTGATCAAAGCAAGCCCACAGGCTGCTGGACCTTTCTTCTTTCTTTCTCTTGTCTTGAATCATAGAATCACAGAATGGTTTGGGTTAGAAAGGGCCTTAAAGATCATCCAGTCCCACCTTCCACTATCCCAGGCTGCTCAGAGCATCATCCACCCTGGATTGAAACACTTCCAGGGGTGGGGCAGCCACAGCTTCTCTGGGCAACCTCTGCCAGGGCCTCAACACCCCCACAGGGAGGAATTTCCTGCTACTATCTCACCTAAATGCACTCTTTCATCCTTTGAGCCATTCCCCCTTGTCCTGTCCCTTGCAAAAAAAGTCCCTCTTCATCTTTCTTGTAGGCTCATGATATTTGAAAAGTC
>VZRH01002612.1:313851-396532 GCA_013397555.1 Urocynchramus pylzowi
AACAACTACAGACCACTCCTTAACTGTTTGTCTGAAGTGCCTACCTTGTTACCTTGAAGATAGAAAAAAGAAGATTCTAAATCCTTACCTTGTGGCTTTTCTTTTCAAAAGTCAGATTTTTCTTACAAGCTTCTTAACCTGGCAAGCCTTTTGAGCACTGCTTGTTTCTTTGCTTGGCTCTATTTTTGGGTTGGATCACCAGCAAAGGTATCAGAAAAACCAGGTTTAATATAAATGTGGAAGTGTGACAAAGTTTGTTGGCAAGGTTGACTCTACCACTTACAATGTAGTTGTTTTACAGAGGGAAAAGCAAACTAAAATCTAAAATCAATCAATCCAAACCCAAAATTATCTGTGTGGAGGCTGTTGGGGGAAAAGGATGGGGATAGGAAAAAGTAAAGATGAAAAGGAAAAAGAAAGATTCAGAATGAACCCCCTTGCCAAACTGAGCACTGGACTTGAAAAATGGTTTGGGCTTAAATGTTTATCATCACTTAATTGATATCTTAAGTTAATTTAACCAAAAAGTCATATAGAATTTACCATGAGAACAACAGTCATTGACAGGCCTGACTTGCTAAAAATCTAAAGTGCTTAAGCTTCTGAGAGAGCAGCACCACCTTTGCTTGAAAGCACCTTTGCTGCCCTGCCTGTGCACTGCAAGGGCTCTGTCTTTGTGCAGGGTGCTTGCTCTCCAAAACTGGGGGCTGGAAGGCCAAATTCCCTGCCAATGGAAAGCTGCACTTTTCCATGGATTTCTACCTCATCTACAAGTGTGGCCTTATGAACCATCACCATTAGAAAAACAAAACAGCACCGAGAGCTTGGTGAAAAAAATCAGAGCCATCAATTGCTGTCTAATTTGGTGGTGTTCAGACCTGCTGGAGGCTGCAGTGTGTGCAAAACCCCTGCCTTGGTATGGCATTCACATTGAAAATATACCATATACTTGAGTTAGGAGGCATTGGAATGTGAGCCCAAACCATGTCCAAGTATTTCCTCATCCAGCCAACCTGGCTTGGACAAGAAAATCACAAGGAAAGGAGTCCCAAAGTGGACTCAGCCAGTAGCTGTCCTCTCACTGGGCTGTACTGATGGTGTGAGATGTGATATTGCCAGCACCACTTTACTGACTAAAAATAAACAACGCCCTCCTCCTGGGTTTTGGGGAGTTTTTGGTGGTTTTTTTGTTTTGTTTTGGTTTGGGTTGGTTTTTTTAGTTTGGTTGTTGTTGTTGTTGTTGTTGTTGTTGTTGTTGTTGTTGTTCTTGTTCTTGTTCTTTTTTTTTTTCTGGGCAGATCAGAAGAAAATGAAGCAGTGAGTGCTGAAAGCAACATTTTGTATCAAACAAACACACACAGCAATTGAAGCCTTTCCAAACAGTGAAATGGGCATAAAGGAGCAATTTTCTCCACCCAACCTCTTTAACAGCAGTGTGCTGTCTCCTATATATCCCCTTTCTTCTCATCCCTTTTTCAAGTTCTGCCACTTCATGGTACAGATAGGATTGTTCTTGTCTTGCCTTCCTTTGCAGTCCTTCATTTATATCTTGTCTCCCTTTTATTCCTCTGTTCTTGATCTCTCCACTATTTCTTTTTACCCAGTAATGGATTGTGTCTCACCCTCATCTTCTGCCCATGCCCTCATCCAGACCTGGCTTCAAATGTTCCTTTTCCCTCTGGAATAGATTTGTCTGTTCCTTTTTCCAATAGCATCCTGGTTTTGGCTGTCCCCAGCCCTTTTCAAGTTCTCAGGAGGTGGTTCTGTGTCACACTCTGGCAGAATCACAAAATCACTGAATTGTGTAAGCTGGAAAAGACCACTGGAGCTCTTTTACTCCAACCCTCATCCCAAGGCACAGTCACCAACAGCATTTTGAGAAATGAAATTTCACCCAATATTGCTTAAAAATGCCATTTTTCACTGTCAAGCAAATGGGATTTGAATTCCAAAGCAGATCTTCCAGGATTTGACCTTTCCTCAACATTCTGAGGAGCCATAACAATGTGGGGAATTTACCCAGCTTGGACCAGAGCTCCTCATGGACTTCACAAAAAGGGATCTGGAAGAAGCACTGCCCATTTAACATGAGGCCCACAATGTTTCCTGAGTTAAAAAATGAAAAGTATTTTGGCTATGCATCTGAACGAAGGTGGGAGGAAGATTGTGTTTCAAGAGAAGGGGCTTGTTTTTATTTCTTTATTTCTCTCCCTGTGTTATAGCTATTAAACCCTGATAAACTGATCTCATTTGCACTGATTTAGGTTCTTAGCTTAACCAGTTAAACAGATCTGGTTTTGGCAGCAGCCAGTATAATTCCCAGAAAGAAGGATCTGAAGCAAAGCCCTATGTGTAATAATTTCAACTGTTTTAAGAAAATCCAATCTCCTTTCTAATCTATAAACCAGATTCTTTGTGACTTTTTTTTTTTTTTAATAAAACTGAAATTCCCTTGCTTTGAAAAAAGGAATAAATTACCTTTTCCACCTTGAAACAGAAACCAGCATGAAGAAAAGTGGGTCTATTTTAGGCAAGCAAAGCCAAATTTCTATTGCATGTATTTAATCCCTCTGCCAAATGTGCAAAGATAAGACAGTTGAAGCCTCTTTTCAGCTCCAGGTCCATTTCCACCTCTGTCTCACATTTCCACATTCCTTAAAGGCAATTTTTTCTTCCTATTGTAGGCAAATTCCAGCTCTGTGCAGGAGGCTCACCTAAGGCCTGTCATGCTACCTAAATTCTGCTTAAATCCACATTGTGGACAGGGAAAATTTCAATAGATCTTTTGTTTGCCCAGTGAATTTTGCCTTGAGTTGATATTTTGTGCCTGGGACCGAATACTGATCAAAGTGTATAATGGGCTGAAGCCTTGTGTTCCACTTGCATCTGCTGCAGCCAAGTACATAAAAATGCAAATCATATTTTTATAGTATTTGCAGTATTTTGGCCTTTTTTTTTCCTGTAAAGTACTGAGAATTGAGAGAGGAAAAAAGGGAAAATATTGTCGCTGTTTCAACCCCACTCCATGTAGATTATTAAAAATGCATTGAAAGTAATTTTGAAGATTTGTGTGATAAACTCATGATGGCCTTTTTCAACAGTTAAGATGGTCTCACATATAAAGAAGGGTGTTTTTTGTTTGTTTTTTTTGTTTGTTTTATTTAAATACCACCTTGTTTCTTGTGTAATTTAAGGTTAATTCTTTTGGTATACATGATACCTTTCTGATTTTGACAGGTACTATAATTAAACATTACACTAATGAGACTGCTCACACCAGATTTCATCAAGAGTATACCAAACTTTCAGGCTTAAAGCTTAATGTGGCATCCCATCTTCAACATCTATATGTTAATTATCAATTATGTCCCTTGTAAGTAAGCTGCTTGTGACAAGCCATGTTCATGAAGTGCTTTGAGATATTTTTATGGGACATCATCATCTGTTCTATTTCAACCCCACTGTCTTGCACAGAAAACTTATGTGAACTCATTTTTAATGAGTTTATAATGAAAAATACATGTTCATATAGTAGAGGCCACTACTTGGCTCATTTAGCAGTCAGGGTTTTTTGTTCTGGGCTGTGGAGTCACTGTTCTTTATTTATTCTTTTGGCCTCTGGTATTTTTGCTGCTCCAGCCTATTTTTTATTTTTATGATATTTAAGTCTCCAGTGCTCTGGAATACAAACTCTGCAAATTCAGGTTATAGTGGATGGCCAAGGATGATTAATGGCATGTGTTAGCTTTGGAGGGGTTTGGGATGCAGATATAGTGCAGACTGTGGTGCTTTGTGGAATTTTAGTTTGAAGTGCAGCCTGCCTGTGTCCTCCACACGTTGTTTGATGGTTGTCACTGATTATTCACATCTATTGCAGCTGTCACATTTTTCCTTTTTGTTTCCCATTTTGTAGTGCTACAGAACAAAAATGCACTTGAACAAAATGTTCATTCTGTCCTTTGTGTGCTTTTGAAATGTAAAGTTAATTGGCTGTGTTTGCCATCAATACATTTGAAGTTGGTCAAGTTTATTAATTATGCTTATTCTGTAGGCTTCACCTAGTAAGGGCAAATTCTGCAACTCTCATTTCCTTATAGATCTTTATTTATTTTTATGGAGTTATTGGTGCAGCTTAAGGAAAGAGATTTTCCAGAGGTATTAAATCCTTCAGCTCCTATTGACTCCAGTGGCACTATGGAGAGCTTATCAAAATTAACTTTTGTGTGTTGGGTACAGGAACACAATTCTAGACATATTTTTAAAACTCAGATTCCATGATATTTATCCTTTGGGATAATTATTATTGGAGGATAGAGATAAGGGACTTTGTCAAACAACAAACTTTTTACATCCAGTAACAGGGTTTATGACTGCTGTCATTTTCTTCATATAGTCAGTTTTCACCTTATATAAATTAATTAAAAAGAACTTTTCTGGAGTAAGATTAAGCACAGAAAAAAAATTTTGTCTAATGACTGTATTAAAGTCATAGAGTTTATCACTAATTTGCAGAAGAAAACAAAAAGAAAACTTTTATGATTTGAGATATTCTTGTGACATCTTCTGGGAGATATTTTTGTCCAAGGGGAAGGCACCTGAGTTTACCACCTTAATTTAATGTATAATTAACTGTTTGTCCAAGGCCTTGTGTTTCTGTATTGATCTGAAGATGATCTATTCATGCACAGACACCTTCTGGTCTTGCATCCCAGGATTCTTCTTGTCCAAAGAACATGATACAAAAAATGCCTCATAAACAGATTATTTTTCCCCCTTCCTTAAATTATTCTCTGCATTCCTAGTCTGTTCCTTGAATTACATATTAAGATCTTTCTGACACAGCCTGTTGCTCACATAATCCCATTTTGGTTTTGGATCTCAGCACTGCTGAAGTTTCAGCACAGTCATCACAAGCAACATCAGCAGCATGTGGTAAGTATTGTTCTAAATTCAAGTAAAATCACATTTTTAAGATTTTTCCTTTAAGCATTTTAGGTATTTCTATTTTACAAACAAAAAAAAAAAGTGATGGATTATATTAGAATTGGACATGAAATGTCCTCCTCATGGAGTTTGGCTTTATGCTTTCTTAATTTAAACCCATCATTTTGAAAAGAATGATGAATGGTAGAGGCCATATTTGCTGATCTACCAGAGATTTTTAACAACTTTGGCTTCAGTTACAATTTGTGAAATTAAGCTTTAATGGGTTTTTAGATTCAAAAGGATATTGGAAAGCAAGAAATTATTTGTACTGGAAGAACTTTACCCCTGCTTTCTGGGAAACATCCCCTCACTATTGTACTCCAGCCCTGGATAAACCAATTTTTCTTTTCTTTCTTATTTTATGAACCACCTCCCACACTTTAATGTTTTCCTATGCTTTTCTACAGTGTGGGTGTTATAAAAACCTATAAGCTTTGTCTGGGTTAGAGACTGCCTTAAGGGTGAACATTTTTGAGGGAAGTATTTCTTAGATGCCAACATCTAAACAAAATTTATCACTTTCTACAGGATGCTCAGCCTTTTAATTGGTTATTGACTTGAACATATGGACCAGAACATATTCCACTTGATTGGAATATACAAATACTTGGAAAATCTGGTTGCAATATTTTGGTTTTGTATGCCCAGTCTGACAAACACTGGAGGCCCTTGATTTTCAGGGAAAAAAAAGCGCTTTTCTTAAGGTGTTTGAGAGGGACATGCAAGGTCCCTTATCAACAATTATCAGAATTAATTAATTAATTAATAATCAAAAAATTATTTTGGATTTTTTCAAACTATCGATTGAAAGTGCCAATGAGTGTTGTGATATTTGTAAAAATATTTATTGCCACAAAGAAAAATGATGTATTTTGCAGCTGCTCTTAAAAATGGATCCAACTCTCCTTTTACCTTCACCATAAAAACCACATTTTCACTCAGTGTAAGAAGTGTTTGTGTTCAAGGTAAAAGGCAAAGAACATCACCAGTCATAGCCTACAGTATAAAATGAGCAAATTATCTCTGAAGAAAGAACCTAAATTATTTTATTTTTGGTTTGCTCAGTTGAAAATCGTGCAGAATCAGAAAAATTGGCTGCATTGACTAAGACTGGGACTCCATTTATGTTTGTCTATGAACATGGGAATGAAGAAAGCCACTGTTTATTGCCATATTTTCACTGAATGCTGGATTTTAAGGTGTTAGAAGATGTCAATGTTTAGCTAAGATCCCAAAGATTAGCAGGGAGAAATGGGGGTTATATTTTTCATGTTTCTGCACAGCGTAGTTGGAGTCAATTGCCACTGGCCTGGCCTCATCCCTTTGGGATTTTTTGATTTATTTCCAAACCCACTGCACAGCCTCTCGGTCTCTGAACTATGCCAGGCCCCAGACAGCTTTAACTTCTCCTTCTGAGCAGCAAAGTTGGTATTGGATAAAAACATTTTGCAATCTGTACAAAAGCACCTCCTAAGTCCTAAAAGGCAGCAGATATTTTGATAACCAAGGTGAGGAGAATACAATAAAGCTTTAAATAAACCAGGAATTGCTGGAAACCCTCAGTGTGTGTCAATTCTAAAGCCCGTTATACCTTACAGAAATGACAGCACACATTGGAATTGCTCTCTGTAAACTCAGGACTCTTGTTTATCCTTTAAATTCAACTGATGTGACCAAAGAAGGACTGGTGTTGGTGTTTCAGATTTTTTGGGACTGAATTATCTTTTGGCAGCACTGAGATTTATTAGGACTCTTGGGTCTCATTTACTTGAGGACTTGCTTAGCACATACCTTTGTTCTTTTCTTTCCCTCTGTGCTTCTTATTAAGCTGTCAACAATTATCTCCAGGAGACAGCTGAAGGCCAGGGCTTTTTTTTCCTTTCCAACAAAATATTTCAGGGGAAAACAAAACTATATCTCTGATTATGATTCCCTTTTGTTTTCCCACAATCAACATTAAGAACCCCTGCGATTTCAGAAAGGAAAACTGGGAGAAGTTGGAGAAGTCGTGTTGTGAGTCAGTAACAAAATTGTTGGGGTTTAAATTAATGCACAGGCATTAATTAGGCTGGGACTGGTTGGGAAATGCCAGTGAAGGAGGGTTTTTTCTCCTTCACTGGAGAAAATTGGGATATTTCTTGACCAACTAATCAGGAAAATCAGTTGATGTATAGTTTTGCAGCTGGTATTGAAAAAGGTAGATTGCTGAGATATGGAGAGGTGTGGTAAAGATGAGAAAATCAATTTAAAAAGAGACCAAATAAAGAAAAGAACGTGAAGTACAGAGAGTGCATTTTTACAACGTAAAGTGAGGATGTACATCAAAATAATATTGTATAAATCAGTTATTTATCCTTCTCTTTCTCCCCTTCTAAACTGAGTAGTGTCAGGTGCATCAGATTATCAGTGGATATTGTCACGTGCCACAAACTACACTTTAAAAAAGTATGTAGGGCACACAGGGGACAGCAGAAAGGAGTATATAAGGAAGTAAGTGATTTTACATGACATTTAATGACATAAATTTGTTAGGCACGACATGTAGGGGGTGTCTTTACTCCAGGGTCTCCTCTCCTGACACAAACAGTGAAATTCTGAGCAGCTGAGTCATTGAGGAAACGGGGCAGGTTTTGAGAACGGATCCCTGGCCATTGACGTAGATGTGAGAATAGAAACATTTGTGTTTTATGGGAAGAGAACATCCTAAGGAGAGGGGTGGGAAGGAAATCCAGCCCAACCAGGAGCACACAGCACGTTCATCTCTGGCCTGGCTGGCCCAGGAGCTCAGGCCATGCCAGATATTTTAATTACAACCCAAGCAGGACATTCAGCCTGGGTTCTGTTACCTGGTGATGGTTCATTCTGATTAATGGGACATTCTGACATGCACATTCTCCCTAATTCCAGCAGGAAAATTAAGTCACTGGGAAGCAAAGACACCCACCCAGAGCCTGCCTGTGAAAAATCTGTGAGACTGCACTTCTACCAGCTGTAGGCTTCAGATTTCCCTGAAGGCATAAACAGATTTTTTGGGGAGAAGATAACAATACCCACAGCAGTGAATGGAATAACCAGCATGATTTTAAAATATTAATATAGACCTTTACAAATACTTATTCCCCTTTCTCTATATATCTGCAGCAAAAGGTAAAAAACAGCAAAAGGCTTTTGACAAAGTCACTGGGATTATTCAACACCTCAGAGTTTTAGCCCCTGTTCTGAATTTCAACTCAAGCACTAAGCTCAGATTTTTGGAGGAGGCAATTGGAAATCGTTGCATTTCTTTGCCCACTCCTGGTCAGTCTTTTCCAAAAGCACCACATTCCCAGTGACAGGATGTGTAGGAACAATCTCCAGCTTCCCCAGCTGAAAACTGCCTGAGGGTTTTGTGGCAGCCCTTGCAGCAGCAGCAGCAGCAGCTGGAGCAGTGTTTATGTGCTGAATTGCCACTGGATGAAAGATAGAGAAGAAAAAGTTTAGACTGGCAAAATCCTGCCTTCAATATGCAAGTTAAGATAAAATATGTTTTCTACAAGAACAGTTAGGCAAAGAATAAGAGAGGAATCAGATACTCTGGCTTGATTTGTTTAATTACTTCAGACAATGGGCCTCCTTTGTGTTCTTCTGTTTTCCAATGGCCCAATTGTAAAGCTTTTGAAACAGCTGGAGAACTTTCAGGGATTTTATTTTTCATATAATAGTGGGAAAAATGACCAAAATGTCTCAGTGTTACTATAGAATGAGACACAGGCTGAGACTATTGAAAATACTTTTCAAAAGAAAACTTTCCCCCTTCTTTTTTCTTTTGCTCCCTTTTATCTTTTGCAGAAATATTTTTTTTTTTTTAAATCTCACCCCTATTCTCTATTGTGCAGCATTTAATTTTTGGATTAAGTCTCACAAAACCAGCTATCTATTCCTGATGCTTTTGCCCAAGTTTGTGCAAGGCAAATTTTTTCCCTTTTAACTGCTCCAAAATACAACTCAGGTGCTAAGTGAAGGAGCCAGGGGTGCAGTCCCAGTCTGGTTTTGAGGACCTTGATGTGGAACACACATGGAAAATGGAGATTGCAATTGTGTTTTCTTTGGGCTGGTGGTTTTCAGGAGGGTTTCAAATCTTCTGTCCCTTTGCAGATGGGCTGTACCCTTTCCATCAGGCAGGTGGGCAGTGCCCCTCTTTCCCTGCATGGAAATGATCCTGGCCCTGCAGCTCCAGGAGAGGATCTGGCAGCCCTGCCTGCCAAATTTTTGCATCCAGAGATGGCAAGGTATTAAAAAAAAAAAAAAAAAAGAAGGACCTTTATAGGCAGCAGAACAGAATTGAATTAAATCTATTTAGCTACTGCAGAACACAGGCAGTGATGCTGATGCACACATGTTAAATGATTCATTGACTTCTTGCTGTGACCCCACTGACATTTGCAGCTCTGAAACAATGATTTCTCATACTGATATTCAGAATGAATTTCCCAGAGCAGCCCAGCCCATTTGTTGGCTTTAATGACAACAGTTCAGGAAAAGCTGAACTTTTTATTGTGCTCTGAGAGCCTCATTCAGATTGCATGGAAGCAGTTTCTCTGCAGGAAAGACCACTAAAAAAAATTTATATACATATATATATATATTCCCTTAGTTCCACCTTTTCCTCACTTTTTTCTGTTTGGTCTTGGCCTTCAAGTTGTTCAAGTTCTTTTTAGAGGCAGAGAACTGGTTTATAGTATATGTGGATGAAGCAGCCTATGGAAAATCTTATTTTAATCTCATGGCAATGTGAATCTTCACAGTGGATGAAGACTCTCAATGTGTTGGATGATACACACCAACTGTCCACAGGCTGAGACAGAGTACTGAAGGAACAGAAGCTTTCCCAGAATTAATTTTTTTGTGAAATTAGAGCATTTCTGAGGGGAATTGAAAAGAAAAAAAACACCAAAACTACCTTGCAGTTGTTGCATCTCCCTGTAGGCTTTTTATATTGTACAGTTCTACAGCATTGGGAGTAAAATATTTATAACCTAAAGACCCCTTTGACAAATTTTTTTTTCCTACAAAAAAATTGTTTTTTCCCCTTGAGATGGCCATGATAATTTTATTTCACTGCTCTATTCACTCCAATGGTATCCCATAAAAATGATTCCTGCCATACCACAGTATTTAAACACACAGTGGTGTATTTTGATCACAACAGCAAAATCCCTTCTACCCTGCAGGGAAGAAGGAGTTTTTACCTGGTTTTCCAGCCAGGATTCCTGAGCACTCAATAGATGTTGGTGCTGTGGTTTGGTTTGTAAAAAATTGTTCAGACTGGGCATGTGGAACTTTGTGCTGCCTGCCAGGGGTGAGTGAGGGTGAGCTGGGGCAGTGGTGGCATCCAAGGATGGTGGATTTTGGGTGTTGCTGCTGCCAGTTGGGTGCTGCACTGAGCAGCAGAGATGCTCACAGCTGGCACAACTGCAGCTCTGCCTTGTGGGTACAGAAGGGAATTGTTGGCAATTCTTATGGCCTCCCAAAATGAAAAAAAAAAAAAAAAAATCACTTGTAGTTTAAGCATTCTGAGCTCTCCTGAGTCTTCCAGAATTTGCTTTTTCATCTGGATACTTTCCCCTTAAAGCTCCTTTTCTCCCATAGCATACACATTTTTCAACAGCTAATATTTTCCTTTGCATAGCTATATATACTCCCTCTCCCCACGTGCTAGAGAAACACGTGCCCAAAGTGAAACCACACACACAATTTCACTCAAAATCCTCTTCGTGTGCATCTGCTTCTCATTAGATTTTCCCTCTGCTGTACACACAGACTTTCCTTTAAGAAGTGTCATTACATTAGTTTGTGTTACAGGATTATTTTTCACTCAGCTGTGCACCACTGAGGTGACCAAACACTTCCTTTGGAATTTCATGTGGGGTTTTGAAGGCAGAATTGGGACATTTCCTTTGTCAACAGCACCCAGACATGTGTATTCACACATCAAAGAAAGCAGCATTTTTAACCCATGTTTTATGCAAATATTGGGGTTACATTTCCTAGATATAATGGATGTGTGATGTGGTTTGTACCTGTATTTTCTCAGCATGCAAAAAGCTTCTCTGTGTGAGTACACATGTGAGGGCAATAAGTACAGTGTCTTCACCTATGTCTGCCTCAGCTCTGCATCTGTCCCCAGGTTCCTCTTCACTGAAATTTATTTAAACACCTGCACAACTCTGGCTGGGAAGCATTTCCTCACTCTTACCAGGTTTATAATTTTCTGAAATCCCAAATTATTTACCTAGAATGGAAAACAAAATTTCCTGTATAGCAGCAATCAGGTTAAAAGGGTATCCAAAGGACCAGCTGGACTAATAAAATCAGTTTACTGTATGGAGTAATACTGTAAATATCAACATTTACTTATAGGTCATCAATGTCACAATATTGATTGGAGCCTGCAGGCCTTACATAAAAAACAAAAACAAAACCAAAAAAAAACCACCAAAAGGGTATTTTATATTTATACCTGTGCATTTTAACATATAGGCATTTCTATAGGAAGTTGTGCTGCCTGAGCAAAACAAAAAGAGTGGGAGAAGGCAAAAATAAGACTTGATTTAAACATTCATTAAAATAAAATATGGCAAAGAGCAGTGTCAGAATGCACAATGGTGCTTTGGGATTAAATTTAGTGATCATTGGAGCATCAGCAAAATTCATCATTGCCTTGCTGTTTGTAAATAAAATGAGGAGAAAAGTAATCAAACACCTTTAGAAATTTTTCTTTAAGGTAATTCTTTAGGCTTTTTATTCATACTAATATTCCCCTTAAATTTACTGACTGTACACATCACAGTTATTGGAGGCTTTCCCTTAGAACTGTTAATTGGCTAGGAAATGACAGACCTTATCACCACAAGTGAATTTTAAAAATATTGTTTAATGTTCACTATGTCTTTCTTTAATAAAACAGATATTTCTTACAAATAATTGCAGTAAATTTGGGATGCATTTGCCAGTGGTTTTGAAGTGATTTTTAATCTCTGCCCTCTGCAGAAAGGTGTTATATATGAAGGCCAGCATATAAAAATTCAAAGCTGGGTGTTTTTTTTCATTCTGAAGAATTCTTCATCTGAAAAATGAAAACTAAATGAAGTTTTTATAATTACTGGACAGAATAAAGTGTTGAAACTCAAAATTAAATATTAATGTGTGCTTATAAAATTTGCCACAACCTATGCTTTGAAACTGTACATATGAAACAGCAAGGTTATTTCAAGCTAATTCTTAAGCTGGTTTGCATAATTTTAGCATTTTTTAAATCTAGTATTTCAGTAGGTGGTGCCATAAATCCATGTACAGTTGTGCTAAGGCAAAATTCAGTAAAGTGTAGTAAAAAGTAATGACTCATCATTTCAGGAATGGCAACATTCAATCCAAATTTATTGTCCTCATGAAAAAGCAAGTCCACAGAGTCAATTTTCAGAGTTTTGGGTGAGTTCTTGACATAAAGAAACTGCAGAATCTTGCAGGGAACTGGTCATTAGCCTAAAGTTTTACATAAATGTTTGAGAATTCTGCTGACTGTGCCTGGAGGTGCTGATTTGCTGAGTAAAGTCGTGAGCCCTCAGCAGATTGAGCATTTCTTTTAAAAGGTGCTGACTCAGAAGTCTAAAAGACTTTGAACAAAGAACATTCCTCCTTGCAAAATATGTGCAGGGAAACCACACATGGTATTTTACACATGGAAATAGAAGAAAATGGTAGGATGGCACTGTTGAGGAAGCAATAAAACTATATTTAAAAGGCAGTGAAAATCAACAGGGGAATGGGATAACCTTAGGGTTCTCAAAAACTGCAGAAAAAATAAGATGAATGCTGGACAAATGCAATACATGGATTTTCTTGGATGTATTGTCAAAAGCCTTGGAGTTGACTTTTGCAGGTCCACAAGTTTCTGAGTGCTGGGTACCTTTGAAAATAGAACTTCAGATGTAAACCAAATGGTATTTCTATGGATTGACTAATCCTGGAACCTATTATCTTGAATTTTACTAAATCCAGCCACCTACCCTATCTCCCTATATTTATGGGCAGGTGTATATAGAAACATATGGATGGATGGATGGATGGATGGATGGATGGATGGATGGATGGATGGATGGATGGATGGATGGATGGATGGATGGAAACACACACTCAGAGGTGTTTTTTGGGCTGCAAAACATCCCTCTCATATTGTAGAAGCTGCTTCAGCCTCCTGCTGGGCCAGTGCCTCCATGCTGGAGGAGAAGAGTCTGGAAGGGGCTTCTGAACACAGGATGTTAGGGCCAGCTCCCCAACAAGCACCACTTTGTAGGATTTGTGTATGTGGCCCAAAAGAGCATCAGTGAAAGCACAAAATGAAGGTGTTAAGGGATTTCTACTCTACACTTTGGCCTTTCAAGCTGACCTTTGGGGTCTGTGAGGCAAATCTGTGGGTTTTGCTTTGACTTTTATTAGTTAACTGCAGGTTGAAGTGAAGGTCTCACTAGTTCAGTCCCCTGAGGAGGTGGGTGGAGAATGTGCAATTATCTTTACAGCTTAAGGATGACAAAACCAGATCCTCCTGCAGATTTGTTCTCATCCTCCTCCAGAGGCTAAATCTGCTGGGAAAGATCTGAATCCCATTTTCATGCATATTTTTGTAGGTCCTCTGGCCATGATAGGCACTCAAGCAGAGCTCCTCTGTGTTCCTGTGTATATTTGGGGGATGGTGGGGATGTGAAATCATTTACATGGACTCTGGCAAATAAATGTAAAAGCTGTGCAAGGCCAAGCATCCAGGTGCTGGCTGCCAGGGGAAAGGATGTAGCACATCAGAGACTTCTTGAAGTCTCTTTATTTTTCTTTTGAAGCAATTGTTTCATTACAAAATAAATAAGCTTGATTTAAACAAAAAGCCAATTTTGAAATTGTCAGGATGAAATTAACTGGTTTGGTTTTTGGTTTTTTTTTTCCAATCCAAAAGTACTATAAGAGTCTTTCCCTTAGAAAATTTGAAAACTCTGATATTGGTCCAACTGAAAAGTATTTTCTTTCTGTTTGCTGAGAACTGCCAGTGAATCGAGTACACGTGTCAGAGCTTTGGATTTTCAAATAGTGGATACATGCCTGAAACAGAAACAAATTCCAGAGCTAATAAGATCACATAGAAATAAAAATGACAGAATAGTAAAATTCAGCCATAGCCTGAGGCTGTTCCCTGTCCTCCTGTCTCTGTTCCCTGGAGCACAGCCTGACCTCCCCCCGGCTGTCCCCTCCTGTCAGGAGTTGTGCAGAGCCACAAGATCCTCCCAGAGCCTCCTTTTCTCCAGGCTGAGCCCCTTTCCATGTCCCTCAGGAATTCTCCAGCCCATTCCCAGCTCCATTCCCTGCCCTGGACACCCTCCAGCCCCTCCATGTCCTTCTTGCAGTGCAGGACCCAGAACTGGACACAGCCCTCAGCTGGGGCCTCAGCACATAGGGATAAGAGAAGAAGGCCCTGCAAGAGCTTCAGAAAAAATTCTTCCTGGTGGAGAATAAATGAAGACAGAAGAGGAAGAGATCTCTAATGACCTTGTCCTTGTGTTGCTATTTGCCTTTAAATCCATTTTCTTAGCTTGAAGTAGGAGGAGCACCATCCCTGAAGCATCATGAGGCTGGTCCTTGGTGTGGCTGTAACCAAATTTCTCTCTGCCTGTGCTCACTGAGGCTGTGCTGGTGTGATGCCAGCCTTTTGTCCTTTCTGTAATGTGATCTGTACATGGGCATCTTTTACTTATGGTGAAAACATGTGTTTTTCTGTGCTAGCAGGCATAAAATCCACATTGTAAAAGTGCTAGCAGTAAATTGCTTGGATTTGCCCAGGCATGTGCCTCTGACTCAGCCCAAACATTGACAGTGACAAAGCTGTAATGGTTTGCAGGCTTCACTTCTGAGCAGAGGAAATCCCACTCTTCTGACTCTGAAATGTAATTCCATTGGACTCCAGAGCTCAGAGAGAAAATACTCCTGGTTCTGAGGGTGTTCAGCTGGAAAAAGCCTGGACCTGTGTGCTGGTTTGACAGGGAATTGGGAAAAGAGCTGCTCCTTTGCATGGAGAATTCAGCCTGCTGCTCACAGGGATGCTCCTTAGCAGCTCTTTAATAGATAGAGAAATAAATACCTAATTAATTAAACAAATACAGTTCACAGAAATATATCTAACTCTTCCTTTCCCAAGGGGAAACCCCCCAAATCTTATATATTGTTTCTGTGTTGCCACTGAAAGATGAGTGGTGAATTTTATGTATTATGTGTAAGGAACAAATCTCATTTTTAGGAATGTTGATGCAACCTGCTTGTGCAGTCCTGTTGTTATCCAAGTGTCTGGTACCTGTTTATGAACTATTTTCATTTTCTAGGCAAGCTGGTGAAGCAAAATTCCATTTTTTAATGATGAAAAGTGGATGATTGATAATTTCTGTGCTCCAATAGCTGCTGTGAGCACATGTGATAGCTGGGATTTCATCACAGCTTGAGATCAAAGTATTGCTGACATTTTCTATATATCTAAACTATGTGAACATCAGTTATTTAACCTTTTTTCTAACATAAGACTTATTACAGTAAAAATACCAAAATCTAGTAAATTTTGGGAACTGTCTCCAAGTCAGTTTTCACAGGGGGGCATAAACCAACTCAGGAAGGCCATAGCATCTAATTTTGAATAAAACTCTTTAATTTAATTTAATTTATTTAATATTTTTATTTATTTTATTAATTGTTTTATTTATTTATTTAATACTCTGAGAGGTTCTGCTTACAAATAACTGGGATAATATGTTCATAAGTCACTATTTACTGATAATTCTGTGGCTGTGGGTTAGGATTTTAAAAGAAAGATGAGAAACTTTGACTCCTGTTCAATCAGAGTGGAAGTTAGGCAGCAGGATAGCTTGTTCCCATGGGAAAACTGAGTGATAATCCCCATGTTCAATATCTCTGAGTCACTATTTTTACATCCAGTCCTCTGTTATAATAGAAATTAATGTGTCAATATTCTTCCTGGCTCAGCAAGGCTTCCTGGAAAATGCGGTACAATTGTCTCCTTTCAGTTTCTTGCCCATTGGGTTGTGTTGATCCAGGTGTTTTCTTTCTTCTCTTCCTTATGTTTATGAAAATTAGCTTTAAAAAGGGTGGGCAGCAAGGATTTTGCAAAGCTGGATTTTAACTGGGAACTTCAACAAGTGGTAGAGAAACAGGGCTGATTTTTCCAGCAGTCTGGAGGGGGCATGGCCATGACCTGGAGGTTATTTTATACCACCTCATGTCAGTTTTGGGGATGGGGGAGTGGTCCCTGACAGGTTGTGTAATGTGGTAAGAAATTCTGTGAGTTGTTCACCTCTTATAAGAGAGAGAAAAAAAAAAAAAAAAAAGTTTTACATTTAAGAAATTTGTTGCAGTTGGTACTGTGAATTTTTAAGCTTTCATGATCCACACCTTGAGAAAGAAAAAGAACAGAAAGGAAGACTTTTCTGTGACTATAAGTTGTGAGTGGTAGAATTAGTAAAGTCTCAATGTGACTTCAGAAATCAGAAAAATTGAAATCTATGCACAGAACTCAGGAAATTATTTTTTTCCTGGTCCCAGAAGGGTCAAGATTCATCTCATTTGACCTTGGCTGTTTATCAAGTAGAGTCAACATCCTAACCAGGAATCCCAGGCTCATTTAACTGTCAGAGGAGAACATGAGGATATTTTAGGATTTCCCTGACCTATTCTGGATGTTTACTACAGGATGAGATGTGTAGTGGCCTATATTCCATTGACTGGGTAAAGTCAGAATGAATCAAACTACCTTCCCTTTAAACCTGCTGAACAGGGCAGTGAGAGTGAACTAAAAATAAAATAACATTATTTGCTGAATTTACTGATCTCATCTGGAAGCAAGAAATCTGGAAATGCTGCTGGGTGATTTGGGTGATAGCCAAATATTATTGTTTCAATATGAACTTGTCAAGCCTTTGATCTTCACCTGTGTCACCAACAAAATAAGAGTGCCTTTTGAAAAGTCACATGCAGGATTGAGGAACTCAAGCCCCCTGTAATGAGTGAGGTTGTGACACTGAAGCAGAGTTCAGGGTGCCTGCAGAGGGTAATCAGGATCCTGAGCCATGCAGGACCAGGGAAAGAGTAAAAAAAGTGCTGTCATTTTGCATAACTGCCATGCCCACTAATTCTGGCTAAAGGGCAGCAATTCATAAATTAAAACAAGTTTGGACTCAGGGAAGAAAATCTTAGTACGCCAATTTGTGCTGCAGTATCTTTGCATGGATATTGTTTTTAAACATGTTCATAAACTCTCTTTTCAACAGAGTATTATGGACACCCCTGTAATGCACTCATACATTGATTTTGTTTCACCTCATTTTATTAGTGAGCATGGCAGAACATAGGCAGGGGAATGAAAACACTACTGACCAAGCAGCACCTTGGTATTTGTTGTTCTCTGTAAGTTGCTTTTATTGCATACCATTGGACTCCCATTTTTTCCTTTTAACTAGGTGTCCTTTTTAGAGGAACAGCCTCTAAACCAAGTAAACTTGTTTTTTTCCACTTACACTTTAAAGGTCTCTGTGTTTAATAAGAAATGGTCATTAATTCTTCTCTGACTAACACTGTGGTCCCTGGACTTCCTGTAAAGAGCAAATAAAACCCTCAGGCTAAATTGTAAAGTATTTAATTTCATTGGAGGCATCATTTTAGTTTTACTCAGGGCAAGGTTTAGTCTGTTGAAAGAGTAAACCTCTGGTTTTTTGGTCTCTGCTTGACTGCCCTGGTTTCAAAGCCATGACTTGTAGTTCTTGTGAGAGCTGAGTTGAGTCTCTCTCATGTCAGGGACTGAAGTCACACAGAGTTTTCTCAGTCCTTTAACCCTTTCCAAGGGAGGACACACTAACCTGGGATAGTTATGAAGCAGTTGGTACTGAGAAGAGTATTTCAGTACCCAATATTATCTGTAGTACTGCTGATATCAGAGAAGGAGCTGAAGGAAAGCCACAGATTTATTTTTAAGTGTTATTGATCTTTGATGTTCCAGTAAACTCACAGGGGTCTTTCTATTTGAACTGCTACCTAAATGTTAAGCTAAGCTGTAAACTGTAATTTACAAATTAAATTTACAAATTAAATAGTTCTTAAGTTGTTCCTTCCTTCTTAGAGCTGATGTGTTTCTCTGACAAGCATGTGCACACAAGGAAAGAGACATGAAATAATATCTGTACACACTTGTAAAAAAACAAAGCAAAACAAATCAAACTAAACCAACCCAAATAAATGGATAACGTACTTTAAATTAAGCATTAGGATGTGCTCTTTACTCTGACGAAGTTTCATCAGATGGCAGGCCCTCTTAGCTCATGAACAGGTCATTGTATAGACAGTGGCTTAGAGTATTTCTATCTTGTTTTCCTGGTTTGTTTCCAAAGGAAGGGGATGTTTACAGTCTGGCATGAAAGGAGGATTATTGTCACTTTTAACCCTTTTCTCTATAATAGTGTTGCTTTATTGTATGAACAGAGAAGGTAAAATATAAGTTGGAAAATTCTTGTTTACTGGCTCTTCTTTTTGTTTCTCACATCACTCCTGCTCCCTTTATCTTTCAGACCTCTCACCTTCTTTTTCAGCTGTCTCATGTCAGCCTGTCAGATCGGGACAAAATTTAAATTGTGGTTGGGCTGCCAGGTCTCACCCACACTCACCCATCTCCCTGGGCTATGAAATCTCCCCAAAGTGACACTTTCCATGGAGGGACAGCTCTGCTGCAAGCCCTGTAAAATTCTGTTCCCCAGTCCCTGCAGATCTCACAGATCCCCACACACTCAAGTGTTTCCTGCTTGCCCCTGGGTGTGAGCACACCCCAAAATTACGCTGGTGCAGCTGAATCCAGATTTTCTCTGCTATCTCCTGAGAAGAAACCTACCCTGAAGTAAGCAACAAGTCCCTTTCATGAGAGATTTTTGCTTTAATAAGGAAAAACAACCCAAGAGCTAATTCAGTCCTTGCTAATGCTGTTAAATTGAGAAAATAATGGAGAAAACAACTTGTGAGACTGGCAGAAAACAACACAACTGTGTCCTTTCAGGTGGCTGCAGGTGGCTATGTCTGTCCCTGCCTAGCAGGAAACTCTGCTGACCATGTCTTTCTCAGCATCCTTCTTGCAGCCTTTGGCTTGTTCTGTGTCTGCAGACTGAAACATTTTTTTAAATTGATTATTTGTTCTCTGGAGCTTGCAGGCATCACATGAAGCAGCAGTGGGGTCACGGCCTCACAGCCCTCACCAGTGCTGGGGTTGATCATGTTGTAGATCCATCATGGGCCACTTTCAAACCCTGGTGCTTCTCTTCTGCTCCTCAGACAGAAGAAAACTTTTAGGGAAAAAGTTAGAGCCCTGCAAAATGCAAAGTGACATAAAACCAATTGTGTTGCCTATAAGAGATTGCTTATTCCTAAATAAGCATGCTTATGCTTATAAGCAATAAGCAATAAGCATGTAAATGCTTACATCTATGTCTAAATAATTAAAAACATGCTAGATCATGTGCAGACTCCTCTACAATCAGCTGGAAAACTTTGTAGTGAATATTAATGGGTAGAAACTGCTTTTTCAATCAGTGTTGTTTCATTCTTTTACATTAATAAGACATTTCTGTAAATATTGACACAAAATAAAGAACATTATTAACATTTGGTTTTACCCACATAAATCTGTCCTACTGTTTTCCCCAAAATGGACAGCTTCTTAAATGATTCCTGAGAACCAAATACACTTGACGTAAAAAATCATTAACTGTGACGCAGACTATGCATTAACAGAAAACTTATGCCCCAAAATAATCAAAGGGCTGGTGAGAGAGAATCACTTTCTTGTCCCAAAGAGCAGCAATGACCAATGTGAAACCACAGCTGCTGTGCTGAAATATTTCAGTTTATTTAACTTAAGGACTTGTGCTTTGGAGGTCACTCAGTTTCAATTCACTCTGCATTTCCCAGGAATAAAGTAAAAGCACAAAAGAGCTATTTGCTTCCCTTGAAAGTTCCTGGGAAGGCACATGGCAAAGTATAATAGAAAAAGCTGAAGGATGAGTCATTCTTACAGGCATTATTAATTAATTCAGCATCTAGGTTTGACTTGTGACAGTTTCAAAATATAAAATAGAAGTAATTTGGTATAGTTTTGGAAAGGCATTCAACAATTTTGATCACACTGAAATAAGGAATATCCATTTTCTGCGCTTCCTTTAGTTTCACTGGAACAGTGCAGAAGGCTGATGGAAGATTTTGCAATGTTTTTTTTTTATGGTAATTGTTCCCACTCAGAGGTTCCCAGCTGATTGGAAATATTTATTAGCTATTGGGCATTTTGTGTGGACAGAAAGGAAAAAAAATATGAATCACAAACCTCATTTATGGCCTTATATTTTAAGAAAAAAATGTATTTATCTCTCCAGCTGATATCCATATTTCAGGACAGTGGCAGCCATAGGTATGGGAACATCTGCAGGTGAATGTATCACATCAGCCAGCACTGATATTGAAGCTTTGGTTTCTTCTTTGATTTCCTCTGCAGCACCCAGATGAATCCATGACCTTCCACAATCTGCAGATGGAGAGGACAACTGATTTGAGAAAGGATGAACAACAGTTTTGGCACCTCTGTTAAGAGAACTCACCATTTCCCTCCAGCCCATCCTCTCAATTAAAGCTTAGCAAGAGCTTAAAAAATATCTGAGCCCTCTTTTTCACGTGGAGTCAGGCTCAGGAAGCCAAGCTTTCAGGAGAGGAAAGGATCCCTAAGTAACTCAGCAGAGTCTACTCTGCATTCAGCAGCCAAGAAGCTCAGGGATCACAAATGTGTGCTCATACTTTGAACATCTGCAGTGGCTGGGAACTTCACAGGGGTTGAGTTTGCAAGAATAGTTTGCATTTTCCTTTTCTGGCCTGATTGCTGATCAAACTGTGCTGTTGTTTCCTTGTTGCTTCCAGCAATGAAAACTTTCCACGGATCCAAAAGGAAGATGAACAGCTCTCTGACTGTCACACACTTGAGCCAGAGCTCAGGAAAACAAATGCAAATTGCTTCATTAGCAGCAGCAGGCTTTAGATCAGACCCACTGTCTACTTATTTAATTATGCAGTGTGATTAGGATAAAAATTGCTTCCTGGCCTCCTTAGTAGGTAAAATTTAAGCACAAGGCTTTAGTCTCCCATTTTACCATAGTCTGCATAGCTTGCATTACTTTTTATTATTGTTTTCCAAGCATTCTAATCCAGCTGTTCAAAAGCCCTACTTAAATAGTGGTGTCCCTAAACCAGTGGCTTCCAGGTTATGCAGTGCACAAAATAATCTTTATTTTACTACAGCACACTTGCCAAATGCTTTTTTGTTCTCATTCCGGAAATGAAAAAAAAGGAAGAACATTTATAATTATTCTGTTGTTCTGCATAATACAAAATTGGAAAAAACTGCCTCTAACTAATTTACTTGCCTGAATTTATATGAATTTTATATTAATTTATATGAGGTTTAACCTGCCTGGTTAAAGAAGCCACATGACAGTGTTACATGACATTTCATGTGAGAATGTACGGGATTTTTTAAGTGATGTCATTGCCAGTCAATTTACAGAAAAAAAAAATCCTCTGGCAAAACTAAACAAACAAAAGAAAAAAAAGTATGTGGGATTGTATATGATCCTTCAAAACTTACATCTTAAAATAATCAGTTTATGGTTTTCTTTCCTGTTGTTCATTTGCCTGTAGCCAGTTCTTTTTTCAAATACAGTCTCCTCATGGAAGTTGCACGCATGACAAACATCTCTTTTGATCAATTCCATTACAATAATGCTGTGTATAAAAGGATTCTCCATTTCCCCCCCCCTTTTTAAGCCCCTTTGCATAGATTTTAATAGCACTATGAGAATTTTTAAATAGTCATATGAGAAGAAATCTTATCTTTAGCTATAGGCCACCAGGCATTTACTTTTAGGCTTTCAAAGCAGTCCATTAGGCTGTGGAAAAGACACAGCAATGTGAGGATAAATATTTCAAAGATGAGATGACAGTGATGGATTTGGATGGATTGATCCCACAGGCCCACTAACTGCTGCAATCAGTTTGTGTTTTTCTGAGCAGAAAGGAAACAGAGCAGTGGTTACAAGCATGAGATGGAAATGGACAAGGATGTGCCTGAAGATGGCAGGAGAGCTGAGGAAGATCCAGGAAGGGAGATCTCTCCAAAGATTATTGTCTGCTGCAGCCACCAGCTTGTCCTTGTCCCAGCCACTCTCATGACTGTAGAAGGAAAACAGGAACAATGTGGAGGAGGAAGGTGGACAGGCAGAAGCTTTTTCCCTCTTCAGCTCATCTTTATTTTTCACTGATAGCTCTGGAAAAATAATTTCTGGCCCAGATACAGCACGAACCACAGAGGTATCAGCTGTAACACGTCCATAGTCAGGCCTGGTGCACTGATGACAGTTCCTTGGCACCACAGGAGACCCCACAGAAACTTGCATTGGCAGCTCATGTTTTGTGTTACTGCCATCCTTGGTTTCCCGTGGTTTGCAAGTCCTTTTAAAACCTCTCAGCAGAGTATTGCTGTGCTGTGCTGCACATCATCTTATGTGTACTATTCTGGAAGAATTTAACAGCTCAATCAGCCAGCTTGAGCTGAAATTATACATTATAATTATGTATAATTTCTAATTTCCCTAAAATATGTGAATACCAATTTTTTTTGTTTTGTTTTGTTTTGTTTTGTTTTTTTTTTTTTTTTTTTTTTTTTTTTTTTTTTTTTTTTTTTGTTAGTGGATTCATCTTCAAAGAGAACAAAGGAATTCTGCCTGTTTCCTTCAGGACTGCCTCACCATGGGTTTTACTCTCTCCCTATACTGGCATTGCTTCACACTCTTATGGAAAGTTTTTTCCAAGGCAGTGTGGTTTGCTGCTTAGCACTACTATTAGATAAAGCACGGGAGCAAAAAAAAAATTAAAACTAAAAATAAAAGGATAAAGAGCTAAAGGAGTAAAATAGAGATCTAGCTCTGAAAATATTTGCCTTCCCCTAGAGATATGAGTGAAATCAGACTTCAGTGTGCAACTGACAGAAGTGACTCAAAAAATGGAGTGGATAAGTATGGTGACCAAAGTAGCAGCAAAAGGATGGAACTGTAAATAGTTTTGAGAACAGATAATAAATCAAATCAATTTAAGGAATGTGTATTTTTTCACACTTAAGTACACTGAGTATATTACAAAAGTTAGAAAATCTCAGGCCTAATTCTTGTCAAAATGAGACATTATTAAGCTACTTAGTGGTGTAAAAGATACTCAAACTGGAAATGAATTATGGTTACATCTAACTTCTACTTGACCTGAAGTGTACATAAAAGCTCAAGTATGTATGTGAATAAATACTGTGAAATAAAGGTTGGACATTTCAGATAGTGAAAATAACATTGCAGAGAACTCAGGGCTACTTTGGCGTGAGGCCTCTGAAAAACCTGTCAGGAACAAATTTATAGTAAACTCAAATGTGTCTTGGCAGCCTTGTTTCATTTAAAAATGTCAGATGCTTCTCCAGAACAGGTGGCACTAAAAAAAAATTGGTTATGGAAAACGAATCCTGCTTACAAGGAAAATATCCACTTTCACAGATTGGGAATAAAAACCATTGCACAGCTGATCTGTGAACTAGCGGTGCTTTTAATGTGTTTTCCTTAAAATTGCCTTGAGAAGTTCATGGCCAAACCTTCCCCTGTTACTGTTTGGTTTTAGGTTTCTGTTATTCCATAGTTCAGGGTAGTGAAGCTTAGCAAGTGAGACCTGAGCCATTAAAGAGTCTTTATGTATGATCTTGGCACTTGGACCAGTGATGGGAACACTCGACTGCTGCTGTTACCCCATAAATCACAAAGGAGTTACTGTGGCTTCAGATTGGAACAAACACAGGCAGGATGGGGTCTGCAGTCATGCAGCACTCACAACAAATTATTTTTGGTGGTTCCCATCACACATCTCCCCTGGGCTTGTTCTTCCCACTGTTTTGTGTGAGCAGTATACGAACAGTAAAGGACTGATCACTGAGTTTTATTCAACCCCTTCTCCAGCAACAATGGTTTGCCTTTAAACTGAATAAAGTGAATCATGTCCTCAGATTTCATCATTGTTTTATTCTTAGTGGCAATTTACCAACATGGCACTGTGTTGTTAAGGTCAGAGAAGTGCTGTGTCCCCAGCATGCCTCAGCTGATGGCACAGTCCCCCTCTTATTACGTTCTTCAGGCCGTGTAGCACAAAATGTACTTCAGAGGACACAGGTGAATAAAATAGAAAGAAGCACACGAATACAATAAATGAGAAAACCATTAACTGTTTTTCCATTTTTTGGTAGTGCTATGGAATATTTGAGTTGCACTTCCCTAGCAAGGCACAGCTGCCCAGCCAAGATGAGCCTGCCTTCATATGAGTGAAAAAATGACAAAAGGTTTACAAGAGTCCCTAGTGTATTAATTCCTGAAAAACTGGCCACACATTTCCCTGGCAAAACAGGCCTGTTACATTTTTCCAACCCAGAATCCCTCACTCCCTTGGCATCTGGGGGACATTGCTGCTGGTACAAACAAGAAATCGTGGTATCAGAACTGATCAGGGTTTTTTCTAGCATCCCAACATTTCCCTTATGAATCAGAGGTGCCTTTCAGGAATTAAGAGAGGATAACTCCTAGAATAGTTTCTCTATCCCATCCCCACATTTCTGATGGGATTACTGCGTAGTACCAGAGCACATGAGTCACACAGAGCACCACAAATTAATTTATGATATATGTAGTTACTTTTGCAGCATGAAGCAGGAGAACTTCTAAATGTTTAGACATTTAAATTACTGTTCTCCTTTCTCTTTCTTAGCTGGAAAAAAAATTCTTCAGTTCATTCAGCTTTATTCACTTGTCACAGCAATTAGAGAGTGGCTCAGAGTTACAGGCAAAGCATATTCCTCATGCTTTGCTTGTTCCAGTTCCACACAGCTGGCAAGGAGTCTTGCTAATTGAAACAGAATCATGCAGGCAGTTTGGCACCTTCCTTTCCTTCCTTCCTCCGTGTCCTCTGAGGGGGATATGACATCTGGGGTGTGGGCTCTGTGTCACTGCTGGCACTGTGCTACTACCTACAGGGTTTAACCTTTATCAGGTGCTGTGCTTGAGGTTAAGAACAATAAAAAATAGCAGCACTGGGGAAGCGTGCATATAATAGATCTCTAAACACCCACCGTGGGCAAAGCTCAGGAAATGCCTGACCTTAAAAATGTCCTTCTCAGTTTCATGTAAAGAAAGTAAGAAAAAAAAATAGTAATTCTCTCCCAGGCATTAAAATCAAGATTATTAAATTTAAGAGTAGATTGAGTTCTTTCCTTGCATTCAGTTGCCTTTGTTGAGTAGTGATATATTCTGGTTCCTAGCAGCACACAACTGTTTACACTGGTTACTAAAGGAATAAATTGTTCTGAGGATGCAGATGTGCAAGCAGTTAACATTACAGCCTCCAGATATTGCCAAGGAAGTAGGAAAACCTGAGTTACTCTCCTGCAGAACCACTTTGTTAAGCTGTGTTTCTAACTTATGTCATCCTTAGCTCTCTGCCTTTGCACAACATCCCTGGGTGATGTTGGTGGGTGCAGAGCCCTGTGCCCAGAGGTCACAGCTGGTGACAGAGGTTTTGTGAGTCCAGAATGTGAGCAGAAGTACTGGTGCCTATAAAAGTCTCCAGTTTTATTTGCCCACCTTCAACACCCTAAAACCTGCCAGATTTTAAGTCTAGGTCTGCCTGAGCATCCAGAGCAGCGTTTCTGTTGAAAACCACTGATGGTCATACAAAAATATGTGTAAAATTACACCTTGTGAAGATCACCTCTCTATTCCAATGCTTTATTTATAAGCCTCTGGCCTGAATAATTATAAAGATATTAAAGTTTCTAATATCTGATATTTCTGTGTCTTTTAAGCTTTTCCAGTGAATAATTTTATCGTTGTTTACAGAAATATACACACTGTTAAGAAATGCATCAGAAAATATTCCAGTTGACTTTAGAGGATATTTCAGTGATTTCTTACGAAGTTTGGGGGAATAACAATTGAAAGGAGATGTAATAAATTGACATTATCTAGATTTTTCCCATGTTAATTCATCTGGCTAAGAAGAACCATCAGTTGTTGCTAATTAAAAAGTATCTGATCTAATTTTTCTAATTTTCCTTTTAACATGAAAACTTGCTAGGGGTTTGTGGAAACCTTCATATTTTTATTCTATACATTACATATTTTTTTTATATATGTATATATATAAAACACAAGGTATTTTAGCTGAAGTTTTGTCTGGTACAAAATACTGGAAAGGCAGGAAATTTAAAGTTGAGTCTAAGGTTAATATAAACAATCAAAAAGCTAATACAAGTTTGGGTCTCTGTGAAGTCTCTATGCACTGTTAGAAATGAGGTATGGAAGGAGATTTGATTCTTTTCATTTTTTTACCATCAGAACCAGAAGTGGTCTTGGTATAATGCTGGCAATGAAACAGGAAAATGGGATGAAAATGTAAAAAATTCTAAAATTGAGACTTTCAACAGGAATCAGGACAGGGAGAGAAAGCTGAGTGTCCTCAGTGCTCTCCCTGCTGTGGTGGGCTCCTGACTGGCTTTCCTTCCCTGTGGAAAACTGATGTGACTCTGTGCCACTTTTTGGATTCCCCTTTTCTCCAGGGCTCCTCAGAAGAGCAGGAGGGAAGAAGAAAAAGCTCCAGAGTGCCCAGCTGAGCATTTGACCACCAACTCAAGCACCCACTGATAATCTGAACTCAGCAGCTCCTATTTAGGAGTCCAGAAATTCACTTGGAGAGCTGGAAATCTTTCCCAAGAGATCTTGTGCATAGAGACAAATTATTTTCTGATTTAAGCAAAAGATGCTAATTCTTGGCACTCTCGTGGTTTTTTAAACTAAGGACAACATTTTAATAACAGGGTGTGTCTACTTGAGCTCAGATCTAGTCATTGAGTTCTCCAGGCCCAGTGACAAGCCACATAAAAAGCTTTTCCTACCTAAAAACTACTTTTGGGTTAAAATTTAAAAGGAAATATTGAGTGAATTGGCTTGTGAGTTTCCCTGCCCTTGCAAATAGCAACAGCCTGTGGGAGAAGTAAAAGTCTCCATGTCTGGCCCACTGAACATCTTAATCCCCTGCTGGTGTTGATAGCTCATGACTTCCACAGAAATTTTTCTCTAAGTTCATGGACAGTTCCCTCCATTCCCATTTCAGAAGATTGTGCTGTTTTGGTTGCAAATTACTTCACTGCTACTCACAGGACCAAGTAATTGCTGAAGACAATGATTTACAAAGCTGCTTGTAAAAACTGGGTTGTGGTGTTGCCAGATGCCTGCTCAGACAGATTGTGCATCCTTTCTGTAATGAGTCCTGATTTATGTAGCCCTTCCAATCTGGGCTGGGACAGTTGCAAACAGCTGTGTGCTTTACCACTTTTTGCCTGAATTTTCTGTAGATGTATCTCCCAGGTCTGCAGAGAAGAGTAGGACAGTAACTGTTAATTCAATGGCACTTTGTCCATCTCAAAACTAGAAAAAGATCCTTTGAGAAAATGAAGGCTGCCTGCCGTAGTAGTTGGTTTTACTGGCTTGGATCAAAATGCTCATTCTCCCTTCTGCTCTGTAGGTCAAGGGCTTCTTTAGCACTGGGGTCATCATTTGTTGATGTGCAATTAAGGTTTAGATGAGGTATTGGGAGGAAATTTTTACTGTGAGATTGAGTTCTTGGCACAGGTTCCCAGAGAAGCTGTGGCTGCCCCTGGATCCCTGGAAGTGTCCAAGGCCAGGTTGGACAGGGCTTGGAGCAACCTGGGACAGTGAAAATTGTCCCTGTCCATGGCTTTGGTTACCATGCCAGCTCAACTCATTGACTTCAGCTCAAAGCAGCCATTTTCTTGTCTTTTATTGCTTTGGAGGTAGAATTACTCCATCCAGACCACATGCTGAGAGGACTAATTTCCAAGGGCCTCTTCTGCTGTGAGCAGCTGAAATATGAAGATTCAAGGCTTCAAGCCAGGTTTTGATTTCTGTTGAGCTGGCATGAATGGAACTACTCCAGTTTTAACGAGCATAACTAGAGCTGGAGAATACTTGGGCCTCCTCAGAACAAATTTCTGAGAGTCATACTGGAAAACAAAGGTCTGTCACTCAGCTCCCTGTTACCTTTTGGGTTTGAATGGCTCAGACAGTGTTTTGAAAACTTGTAATTTTTGAAATCATGAAAAAAGAGTTTGTTTCTAGACTTTGCAAATATAGGGGAGATTTACTGCAGTGAAAAATAAAAAGCTTTATGGTATAACAGCTTCACTTGAAGCACACAGAGTAATGATGGACGTGATAAATCACACTTTTTAGGGAAATAACATTACCTCATGAGCTAAATTTAATTAAAACCAGCAATACTGTTGCATATGTTACTTGAGGAAATGAGAAGGACACTGGCTAACTTTCACCACCAATTTTTGTCATACCTTCTGATGTAGACAGCTGGTCTTGAGTTCATGATCACAAAGTAGCAGGCTCAGACTTGGGGGTGTCCCATAAGGGATATCAGCCCATAACTTCATGGCATAATATATGGGCTGTTGAGAAAGCTGACAGAACAGAGCTTGGATTTTTCACAGGTCATTTCCCCATAAGGGAAGGTTTTGCAGCTGTAACTGTTATTTCAGAACCTTTTTTCCTGGTCATGCTCAACACAGAACTCATTTTTTCTTTGGGTCGTGCATTGGTTGGCAGAGTGTATCTTGGAGCAAATGCTGTTTCCAAAGTGGAGGTCATGATCTTGGAAGTGCAAGTGGAAATGGGGTCATGGGAAAAACTGAGAATTGTTGGAATGTGGTGAAAGCAAAGTAATCTATAGATGTTTATGTTGACAGCAGCCACAAAATGGTTCCTTGAGGAATTCAGATGGAGTTATCACAGGGAGTAATGACTGGCAAGGTCAAACTGAGAGAAATAGCTCAAGGTTTGAGCTTGCTGTGCTTACAAAAAGTTTAGGTAGTTCAGCTCTCTTAAAGCTAAACCATGGGCTGTGATACCCTTTTAATCACAGAAATCAGGCTTTGTGGGGAAGTTTCTTTTAAATGCACAGGTAGGATCACTTCTTTCTGTCAAACAAGAAGCTTCCTCTCCTGATAGTGAGAATATTTTCATACGTCGTATGCCACAGTCATCAAAGATTTTAATCTTCATTTCGTAGTAAATATTTCCATATATGCCTATGTTTGCTGAATTTTTCAGCAAAGGGCTCTTCCCACCCTCAGAGGTGAGAAGACTAAAACTAGAGGGGTGTTGGTTTTCAGAAGAGAAATTGTGAATTTGCCTACTATGTACAAATCCTTAGACCAGCAGAATTTTTTTCAATAAGCAGATTTTTCACACTAGAAATTTACAGCACTACAAAGCCGTGCCTGTGTTCCTGCAGAATGTAGGTGGCTGAATAGTATGATTGCCTCAAATAATTTGGGCTCAGTTTAATGTTCTTTTTCCCACATATGGAAGTTTGTTCATCCCACTGAGTAATAGGCTCCCTGTTCAATAGAATTTCAATACATATCATGATTCATGAACAGTATTGAGAAGTAATCAATTAATACATAGGAAAATTATTTAGATGAAGAGCACAGTCCTGACAACAAGCCCAAGCTGGTTGAGTGTGTGAGGGTCCTTTGCATTGCCTTTTGTGTGGTGAATTTATTGTATGATTCAGTGAAAGACACTGATATTTGTCATTAAAATTATAAAACGAATGTCTAATAAAATTGCAGTCTTATAGAAAGTAAAAGTTCAATCCTTAGTGTCGCTATTTTTAAAATGTCTTTGTTTTACTTTTGATGGTATTAGGCATCTAACTATTAGATTCTATTAGGCATCATTAAAAAAACCCTTTTCTCTTGTATTTCCATTTGACATAACAATGTCTGCAACAGACAAAAAGATCCCATATTTCCTCTGTAAAACATTTATAAAAATTCTGGAGTGCCGGACTGAAAAACCATCAGGAAGTCAAAAGTGCCTGCCTTAATCAAGTTACCTTGTGCTTTGTGGAACTGGCAAATACACACAGGGCACTGTGTAAACTGTAACCTTTTCTGCAGATTCAGCCATGCAAACCCAACAGGGAATTAAGCAACTGAAATCCAAATCTAACACCCACAAGCCCCAGGAAGTCACATAAATGAAGTAAGTATCAGAGTGATTTTCACAGATAACATTGCCCTTGCCAAAGCAGGGGCTGTATTTCAGTTTTAAGCTGGCCAGCATGTGCAGTGGTCTGGAAAACAAGTAATAATATAGTAATATAAGCAAAATGTAAATTCTGAACTCTGGTACCAGCCCTAGGAAGAAACTCAGCCAGTGCTGTCAAGAGTCGTCAGCAATGGGTTTCCATAAATGAGAATTTCTGGCCTGTGTCTGTCCCATCTTCCTATCTCACACTGCCCAAGCACTGAAATTTCACCAGTCCGTGCAAGGAATGAAGATCAAGTAAGGCAATCATTTCCATCAGTGGAAGAGTATGCCTGTATTAAAGACAGAAATTTTTTGCCTTCTCTGTTCTTTTTCCATGCATCAGTCAGGAAGACAAGGGAAGAAGACGCTACCATTCCTCAGGAAGGTCAAGCATTGCTCCTTACTGTTTCAAAAAATGTCATATGTCAAAACAGGCAGGATTTTCTCACCCTCACAAAGTTCCCATACTCATTCCAGAATCTGCACTGTCATGGATATCTTGATTTCTGCCTGGGCTTATACCCTGACTGTACCAAACCAAGCAAGGTGAAAGCCAACAATGACATTTGTATCTTAAACTCAATAGCAACGTGAGTGTTCCTGCCTCTTGCAGGGGGAATCAGGAACTCCGTGAGGATGACAGGGGAGGTGACACCTTCACACTATTTCCACTATGGAGACCCTTTGTGTGGGATACGAACAGGCCGGTGTCTGCCCTGCATGAACTGAGGTGGTGAGCGAGTCCACAGGGCCTGACATCTGCACCAAGGTTTAGAGGCAGCTTCCACAGTCCAAGATCAAAAAATACACTTCAACCCAGCCACAACTGATGTGCACTAAAACCAGCTCTAAACACAAAGGACCGGGCCTAGCTGTGGGCCTGTCACTGGTGGCGTCCCCAGGGCCCAGCACTGGGCCCTGATGGCTGAAGGCACAAATGCCTCCTCAGAATTTCACTGAGGACACAAATCTGGGAGCAGTGGCTGATACCCCTGAGAGCTGGGCAGCCCTTCAGAGAGATCTGGGCAGGCTGGATAGGAACTGTTTGAAGTTCAACAAAGAAAAATGCAGGCACACAGTTGGTGGTGATTGGGAGTGGGGCTGCGGCCCAGCCTCATCCCAATGGGCACAGCTGTGAGGAGCAGGTGAGCAGCATTGACAGCAAGGAGCCAAGGAGTGCCCAGGGGCACTGAGCAACCACCAAAGGAGCAGAGGGCACACAGGTGCAGTGCATGAACATGAGGGATATAAAAGGTTGGGCTGAAGAACAAGAAAGGTAGGTGCTTGAAGCTGTTTTGTGTTGTATGGTGTGATGGGGTGAAGCCTCCTGAAATTGTATATTGATGCTCTGTGTGTTGTGGCTGTCTCATCTGTGACAGACAATGCAGAGCCCTGCACCTGAGTAAGAACAACCCCAGGCACCACCACAGGCTGGGGATAACCTGTAGGAGCAGCTCAAGGACCTGGGGGACAATGAGCTGTCCCTGAGCCAGCAGTCCCTGGGGGCAAGGAGGCTAATGGGATCCGGAGGTGCACTGAGAAGAGCATTCCCAGAAGGTCAGGGAGGGATCCTATGGACTGCTTGTGTCCAGCTCTGGATCCTCAGCACAGCAGGGACAGGGAGCTCCTGGAGCAGGGCCTGTGGAGGCTGCAGAGCTGAGGAAGGGCCTGGAGCATCTACGTGCTTGGGAAAGGCTGGGGGAGCTGGGGCTGCTCAGCCTGGAGAGGGGCCCTCAGCCCTGGGTGTCCCTGTGTGCAGGGAGGGGCAGAGGAGGCCCAGGCTCTGCTCTGGGGCCCAGCAACAGCAGAACAGGAAAGGACTGATCCCAGGAATTCCCCTACACAGGAGGCACAGTTTCTGCTCTGGGCAGTGCCTAGTCCTGAGCAGAGACCAGACAGGCTGTGGGGTCTCCTCCCTGGGGATGTTCCAGAACCCTCTGGACACACTCCTGTGCCCTGGGATAACCCTGCCTGAGCAGGGAGGTGGCACCAGTGACCCTCTGTGCTCCCTTCCAGCCTGACCCATCCTGGAATTCTGTGGCTCTGAGACTTCACCATGTGGAGAAGGAAGTCCTGCAGGCAGGTAAGAGGAGATCTCTCCACTTTGTGTCTTGGGTCTGAGCCCACATAACTGTGACATGTATTCTCGGAAAGCTCACATTTAAAGGGCAGAAAGTATCTGAATGCTTTTTTCTTCCTGAAATGTGTGCCCCCTTTTTCTATTAGTGAGTATTTTAAGGCTTATCTCTGTACTTTGCTGACTTTGACCTTTCAGTGAGTGAGTACATAATTAGTCTTTGAACTTGTATATCACTTCACAGCTTCTCACTTTCCCACAAAGGCACTGGTACTCTGTGGTATTTCCACCTCTTCCTACTTTTGTATGCACATTTTTTGCCTCCTCAATAGACAATGAATTCAGCCAACACAAACATACTTTATACCAGCTGATTAGGCTTTAGGTTGAGGCTGAGGAAGTACTTTGATGCAAAGTCCTGATCTCCATCATTTTTAAAATATTTTGTGGGGGAAAAAAATTCTTTGTCGGTTTTCCAGTTATGCTTTGTTAAACAAAGGAGAATAGCTTAAACTCCTAAGGTATCCACTTAAAGTGTGTTTCTTCTTGTTAAATAGAGTATGAAATAATTCACACTTAATTGACTTCAGATTGGGTATCATGGCTAAAAACACTAACCTGGGTACTTTATGCAGGCTTTTTTTGGAAACAGTTTCAGAAGAAATTGTTGTGAGCCTTTTGTGAAAGAAGGCATATTATATACAGAAACTATTTCCTCATGATTTTTATGAAATCCAAGGGTAGCACAACCATACTGAGACAGAGACTCAAAATCTGAGCATCCAGAAAGGTATAGCACAGGTATCTGCAAAACAAATCAGGATCTACAAAAGGCATGTGAGAAAATAACCTCCCCTCTCTTCTGCAGTTCATATTTATATCTTAGATCAAGAACATGGAGCTACAACCCTTCTCAAAAAGATTTAAGAGGTTATATGGCAACAGGCAAAGAAAAAGAGAATTGGTTGAACAGTGCATTATTCACAGGGTGCCCACATCAGGAAAAGTTTTAAAAATTGCTATTCAGGAAAATTTTAACCATATGTACATAGCTGGAAGGGGCCACACAAAAAAGGGAAGCTGACAAGGTTTTTTTAAAAATGTTTTCAGATTTTGCCTAATCCCAGATTCCACAATACAGAGGGTGTTGTTGTCTTGTCACTTTGCAGCTCTCCTGCCTGCATGCTCCAACAGGGTAACATCCTTTAGACATCCCACAGAAGAGTTGGTTTGTGTTTCTAGGACAAGAGAAGACATTCCCTTGAATTTCAGACTTAAACCCATCTGTGTGGTTTACCTTGGGGGTTGACTGTGTTTTAGTGGAGGAGTGACAGTGTGTATTACTATTATTATGTCAGATAAAGTACTACAAAGATTGAAAATATATCAAAGATGGGTGATGTGGTGATCACAGTTGAGACATTTTGCATCAGAAACTGCTTTCTATGAGTATTTAATCAATGCTACCTTTGGAAATATCTATTTAGGCCCAGCAGGAGTGGGTGATAAGGAAGGCACCCTGTGATAGGATGTGTGGGAATGGTTCAATCCTGTACATTTTTAGAAAAAAGTCTAAGTTTCTATTAGCTATTTAATCTTTATGCGTTGTTTTTGNGCTTTGAATACCTATTTAGGCCCAGCAGGAGTGGGTGATAAGGAAGGCACCCTGTGATAGGATGTGTGGGAATGGTTCAATCCTGTACATTTTTAGAAAAAAGTCTAAGTTTCTATTAGCTATTTAATCTTTATGCGTTGTTTTTGGGGAAACCCGTTTTCACATTTGTCTCAAGATTATTCATATCTAAGAGAGCAGGAATTGAAGATTATTGATAAAAGTGTATATGCATAATTAATAAGATAAGGAGGTCAATATTTTGTTCTGTTTTCTTCTTTTAATCAGGCTACATACCTGGTGATAAACCAATGGAGACAGAATTACTGAGTTTGAATAATAAATCCCACAACTCCTTATTGCTTTATCTCTGGGGTTTTGGGTCACTTCATGCTTTTTCTCTTTTTAAGAAGGGTATCTCTATTTCTATGAATAAGCTGTAAAACTCATGGCAGGTACTGGACTTCTGTGCAAGCAAGAAATAGTATTTTGTATTTTCTAGCCTATGCCAATGCAAATTCTTTGACATTGGTAGCTAAAGCCATATTTAAGGTATATGTGGCTTGCCTTTGTGCAAGAGAGCAGTTTCTGATTTATGTTTTTTGGAGGGTTTATATTTTTTTGTTGTAATTGCTCCATTATAAATATGTTTACTTAAACAAACCAAAGCATTTCCTGCCAAACTGGCAAATTGTGTATTTTATTACTATAATAGCCCATGTTTTCAGACTTGGAGCCTCAAGTAGCTTTTAAGGTATGCAGCAGTTTTTGATGTGCTGACCCAACTGATATTTTGATTTATATGGGTCTTCCTATCATTATATATTTTAAATAAAGCCACTTAATTAAGTCTTAAAATGTAGAAAAAAGAATTTAATTTTAAAAATAAACACACTTGTCCTTCAAGAGGTCTGACTCAGGAGCAGATTCAGATCAGTTAGTACTTGTAGATTTAATTCCAAAAGCATTGTGTGGCTGAAATGTAAGTAATGAGAATTTTCAAAGTACCTTTCATTCCAGTTAGCATCTGAATGAGATTTTAATTTTTCTTGTAGTTTGGCCTTTTGAGCCAAAAAGAAATCTCAAATTTTCCCTGTTGCTTCACTGATTTCACTGCCTATTACTGTTTCATTTGTGTATCTGTAATTAAGCTATTGATTAATTCCTGTGTCAGAACTCAGGAATAAATGGTTTGTGAGAAGTAAGGCAAGTCAAAGATATCTGTGGAATGGCTGCAATGACTGTGTGTTATTTGCAGTATATGGTTTACCACTCCATATTTCCATGCTCTCGGGGATCTCAAGCTATGTGGAAGCTCATTTGCCACCACAGCTGGTTTTTGTTTTGGTTTTTATTAGTTTCCTATTTGCTGTGCTATTTATAGAACATTTGATACGTTAACATTTCCTGTTCTGTTAACAATACATACTAATTTAGCATTCCTTTATGAGCACACATGTTGAAACATGGGCTTCAGTTCAGCAAGGTATTTGAATGCTTGTCTCAGTTTGGAAATCAAATAACCTCAGAGCTGAGCTACATTAATTAATCAAGACAGAAAGCATAGAGGGAGTCAGAAATATGAGAATATCCTTTAAGTAAAAGAAAAATTAGGTTTTCATTGGAAGCTACTGCACCTCGCGACAATTTCTGCAGATTGTTGGCAGTCATTCAAAGCCTTTAAGAGCCAGTGAATTTTCAGTAATGGAATTTTACTTTGGAACACTTTGCCTTAAATTAGCCATATCCCTATCAATAACAGTAAGGGATCTGCAGGCAGGACTCCAGACTCTTTGGCATGTTGGAGAGCTACGTGCAATGCCTTCTTCTCACTTGCTGTTGCTCTCTTGTGGTTGTTCAGATTCTGCATTGACTCAAACAAGCGAGGCAGAACATTCTTATTTCATTAGCAGCAAATGGCCTGCAGGCAAAGTTCAAGCTGTGGCTTTACTGCATACAAAATGTGCATAAAGGTCTTCAAAAGCTCCTTATCTAAGTCCTACTTTTTGACCTTATTTGTTGACTCATAATAAAAACCAAATATATTGTTATGGGTATACATGTTGTGGGTGTCTAAAACAGAAAGTATATGAAAATATTCCTGCATAAACCCCACACATTGGTAGTATAGCATAGATAGGTGTGTGTGCACATCTATATTTTTTTTTATTTCTAATGAATTTGGAATCAGTATATAGAATTCTCATTTACAAGCAACATCCAGTGCTAACTTAGAGAATCAATATATATGGGATTATGTTGAACTATATTACACTACAGAAAAGGATTTAAGATGCACTTTGGTAAAGTGAGTGCCTCATCAGGGAGAAACTGTCTAAGGAAATCATTGTCCATTCAATCACTTTAGGTAGGCTTGGGATGGAGAGAAATCAATATTAAGACTTCCACTAATGAAATACTAAGCCTGTGCTTAATTTTAAGCAAATAAACATGTCTCAAATGAACTTGTAGCTAGTTACAAATCACCTACACTGATAATTTTTTTTTTTTTATGATTCTCTTAAAAGATATAGTTAGCTGTTTACCAAGTTCCTTCAACTTTTTTCTTGACCTCTTACCCACGTCAAAATACTGTGCTTTTTGTGACTAGATCTAGCTAGAAACACTGCTACAAATTTCTCCACATTTTCACTCCCAGTGTTTAAAGAGCAACATTTTAAATGAAAGCCTGTGTTGTATTCAAAAATACAACCTATGTTGTATTTTTCTGAATATTTTTAAAGTTACTTTGTGGCTGTCTGAACATGGTTTTACTAGAAAGGATGAATTGCAGTGGGCCTAAATCTACTCTGCATTATGCTGGGGAAGATTAACTAGGGTAGTTTAAAGCCACCCCTGCATGCATCATGGTTTCTGTGAGGGTGAAACTAGAGCCAGATTAAAAAGATGTCTAGGACTTTCCCAAATGGCTCATATAACCTGAGGCTGCTCATTAATATGCTGTTAATATGAGCTTGTATTAACAGCAAGCAAACAGAAATCTCTCTTCTCTCTCTGCTTTCTTCCTTATTACTGAAGTTGGGGCTTATTTTGAACTTTATATAAAAATAAATTAATCTTCCATATTAACAGATTGATCACTACAACAGGGGTGTGTGGTTGGCCATTCCCAGAAAGTGTGGGTGAGTTCTGGAGTGCCTTATGGATAAAGTCTTGTTCATATTTCTCTCTTCCTCACATAAATCAGGGAGCCAGCCCACCCCTCCATAACAAAAGGTTTCTGCCAAAAAGAAAAGAAAGGAATCTCCTCTAGAATTGTGGAAAAAGATCCAGAAAGGCTGAAGTGAATGATGAAATTAGCAGCCTAGTAACTGAGACTGTTTCAATATGGCATTTTTCAGTTTTAATTAAATGCTTTCACTTTCTTCTCCCTCACACTCATTTTCTCTCCCTATTTGATTTGTTGGCTTCTCCCACAAGGGAAGGAATATCTGTGTGTTACATTCTGGGGCCTGAGGTGACTTCTGTGGCAGTTCAGCCTCATTTCAACTTCTGATAGGTTTCTGTATGTGTGCCAATCATGATAAATTGGTACAGATGCCAAAATAATTTGTACTCAGTGCAATAACTCATCCCAAACATCCAGTCTCCTTTATGGATTTATACCTGGAATAAATCACATTTCCACTGTTCCGTCAAAAGTATATAAATATTAGAGTTTGGGGGCAAGAGGGAGACAAGGATGATTTCTTTATATTTTGTTTCCTTTGATAAAAATACTAACAAGAGTATTTCTTCCCGCTCCCCTGCAGGGGATTCTAATTGAGTGGCAGTTTTCAAGTCTGCCATGGACTGCAGACATGAATTTATGACTTGAAATCATCACTTGAAAGACTAATTCAAAAGCACCTGTAAATGTCACCACGTGCCTTGAATAGACAGTTCTGAAGGCAGGAGGAACATGAGGTTGCTGAACATTGGCTTTTAAACATTTTGACAGAGTTTGACACTTGGGTGTCTCAGGTTGGTTCATCTCAATAACTAAGTCAGCCACAGAGAGATAAGTGGATGAGCAAGATCTAAGGTCACACAAAATTAGTTATAACTAAGGAAAACAAAGTAGTTTTTTCCTAACATGAGGAGTGTTTAATAAGTTTAGATCACATCAGTCATAAATCTCTGGAAAATGCTTGCAAATTGTTATAGTGAGGGTTTAAGGTATATGTCCTAATTAGAAATGAAGCTCCAGGCTTTTCAACATCCACAAAAAAAAAACCTAACTATTTTTTATCAGTTTCAAGTTCTATGTAAATATACTAACATTAAGTCATAAGAAGATAAAAGCAATTTAGTTTTGTAGCACTGTTTATATGTTTTTAGAACAGGCTTGGGATTTTTAGGTTTACTAATATAGCTTAGTTTACAATGAACTCTGTAACCAAGGGAAAACATCCCCAAAGAAAATCCCACAACAAACACAATGAAAAAAATTTTCCCAGCAAGTGAATAATTAATGAATATTGCATTTAGACATTTCATGTCTATCCTTTCACTACCAAAAGCAAAAAGTAATTGGGCTGCTGCTGCCTGAGCCTGCTGTTGGTGAATGATGTGAATGGCAGGGATGTTGGAAGTACCATAAAATAACTCTGTAGGAAAGTATTAAATGAAATGCAAATTAAGCACTTAACTGCTATGCAATCTGTACATTTTAATGTGATTTTTCACTATCCCACACATTTGCCAGAATCAAAGACAATCTAAAGTAAAACTGGAACTGATAACGTGTTTGTTTACCATGTTACATCATTTCGGGGATGGTCATAAACCACTGGAACAAATTGTTCAGAAAAATTGAGTTGTCTATTGACTGAAGTCTTTGAATCCAGGCCAGGTGCCATTCTGGAAAAAAACTCTTATGCAGAAAAGATACCAAGCTTAAATCAGGTAGTGCTTGAGGAATGTTTGAGTTGTGTTAAACAAGCATTGGACATGCTGAGCTCACAGTCTCCTTGGATTTAATAACCTAAACCCCAGGATTAATTTATCTAGATGTCCCATCTAGATGTCAACACTGCAGAATTCCAAGCTGAAGATGGTTGTCCAGGATTCCTTTATAACTTGGGAAATGAATAAACACCTCTAGGCCATGATTTGTTTCATCCTAATGTAGGCATCTGAACTGATGCTTATTTTTCTCCACTGAGGAGTCTAGACAGGTTGTTTAGCCATAAATGGTATATTATATACATCTGAACTGAGGCAAAATGAAATGGAACCATAAATACAGATGTCTTGTCTGTACAGTATATATACTTACACATACACTATAGTATATATACAACATATATATTTTTTTAATATATCTGCAGTGTGTGTATTCCTCACTGTTTCCAGGAAAAGCAGTTTCCAGGCCAGTGGAATTCTCATGATAACCTGTGGTCACCAAAAATCCTGTAAAACTAACCTGGGACTTTGGGTGAAAGGAGGCTTTCATCATTTTCCCTGGATGCTAGATGGCAGCATTGCACTTCCTAAATACCTTAGTGGGGAAAATAGGGACAACGACAGCACTCTGAAGATCATGAGAGCAGAATGCTATCAGTAGTGAAAATTCAGATAGCCTAAATAGTCATATAATTAAAATATTATGTTTATGAAGGGGTTGCCTGAAACAGAAGGAGCATTGTATTTTCTTCTCTCCTGTTTACCTAACAGCTGAGAGCAGCATTGCTCCTATTTTATATTTACATTAATAATCTTTAGGATTAGGCCCCTGTTACATCACTTTCTTGTGATTTATAGCACTTAGGAGAAACAGTGGTTTTGCAAAGGGGGTGGGTGAACCTTACCCCACTGACACAAGGATTTACATCTTGCATGATTTTATCACAGCTGAACAAGACAAACTTGGTTGTCTCAGTTCAGTTATTAGTGGATGAGCATCCACCTCACAGAGTTCTCGATCCAGAAAAGTGACTGCCATGAGAAAGTTCACCCTGAGAAAGAACCTGAGTTCTGCAGTGGGCCTGGCTTGCCTAATCCCCAAGTGATGGGGCTCAGGCAGTCATAGCACCCTCTACCATTGGTTTCCAAACTTTGAAGGTAAGCAGTGGTGGAAAAGAAGAACTCAAGCAAAAGAAAAAATTTTGGCACAATTGGGAATAGAAAAAAGAGCTGGTTGATAGCTTGGGGGTAGGCAACTCCCCCAAGTGTGAGGGGATTCTCCAGCTGGAGACTGGTGTTAAGTGATAGTTTGGACCCTGATCCTCCCAGCCCCCAGAACTGGGAAGCTGCACATCTGCCTAAACCAACAAAAGGAGGAGTTCAAAAGGAGCTGAGAGATGCCAAGAGGGTAGGAAATCAATGCATGATCAAAGTCTCAGGACGGATGGAGGCTGAATTGGTTGGTTTGAAAGATGACACAGTGAGGGAGTTGCTGTATGTATCAATCAGATTTTATTGCAGCATTCTGCAGGGGATGTACTCTGACAAGAGGCTGGGAGGTGAACTATCCCTGTCCTGCAGAGAACAGTTCTCTTGCTGGAGCACAAGGTGATGTGTGTGGGATGGTGATGTCAGAAGGATGTGGACAGCAACCAGGCTTCTGAGTCTGATTTCCATGGAATTGTGGTTCCTCTGAATATTCATTAGAAAAATGTAAGAGGAATCATATCTCCTTTAGGTTAAAGTATAAGATGAACTGATTTTATACAATCTTGGGAGCTTTTATTTTGTGTTTGTAATGACAATTTCTGCTGTAGGGTTTTTTTCAAGTCTTTATTGTCTTGTGGTAGCACACACAGGTAAACATAGACTTTGGCTGCAAGTAATGGTCAAACATAGATAAAAAAGGAAAACCTACCTGAGTACAGGTTATTTTTGTAAAAGCAAGATTGTAAAATCAGGCCTAAATGTCAAATGTGTTCTAGAGCTCAGTCATCCACTGTGACTACTACAGTGAGAAAGTGACTTCATGTTATTAAAGTCAGACTCTAATCCTGTGACTGAAATGATGTTTCTGTACCTGGCTCTGGTATAAATTATTAGGGAATTAAACCTGTAGCCTGACTGGTAAATTGATATTCTGTTTGTTACCAGGTTTACCATCAAATAAGATATGATCAGTTTTTTACAGTCATTGCAGTAGGTTTATAAGGCAAAACTGCCTGTAAGTCTTGTGCAGATCTCACTTTTGGAATGGTCTAATCTCTGATGGCGTCAAGTGATCAAATTGGTCATACATTGTTTGGTCTGGCTTTAGTTTTCCTTTTTCCCTTACCATGGAATATTTTGACATTTGTTGAAACTCCCCAATTTCCAACTTTCCATTTGAAAGTTAATTGAAGCAACATAGTTTATTTTCAGTAGAAACTGAATTTATGTATGTCAGACTGATGTTTAAGGGCTGCTCTGATGCCTTCTAGGACTCACCCTTCTGATAACCTCCTCTCTCACTCTTCATTTGAGCAAAACCATGCTGAAGTCTCTGTAGCTTCTGGGATTCAAGTCCTTCCTGTTGTTGGAGTCATAGAATAGAATTCCAAAATGGTGTGTTGGAAGGGACCTTAGAAATTTGTTCCACTCCCCTGCCATGGGCAGGGACACCTTCCACTATCCCAGGTTGCTCCAAGCCCTGTCCAACCTGGTCTTGGACTCTTCCAGGGATCTGCAACTTCTCTGGGCAGCCTGTGTCAGGGCATTACCACACTCACATTCACTTTAAATGAATACTGTGTGGGTTTTTTCCAAGGCACTGAGGGACAGCTATGATCACTGAAAACTCAATTAAAAACAACCAGATTTTTCCTTTAAATCAGACCTGAATCTGTCACATGGTTAATATTCATTAATCCTCCATCACAGGCCCTGAAATAGATATGTCTCTAGTGTGGCTCATGTATTTCTAATACAGTCCAAACACAGCGATTTTTCTCTTGGGCTCTATGCAGGGAGAAAATCAGAAAACACATTTTTATTGTGAGATTGACCCAACACTGGCACAAGTTGCTGAAAGACATTGTGGAGTCTCCCTCTTTACATTAAAAAGCTGTCTGGATGTGGTCATGGGCAGCCTGTTCTAGGTGACTCTGCTTGAGCAGTACAGAAAGAATGACTCCAGAGGTCCCTTTGAACCTCAGCCACCCCCTGACTTTGTTATCCCTATGTAAGGGTAGTTCAGGGAGAGAAGAGCTTAACAGGCAAAATAGGCTGTGTACTCAAGGAAAACAGAGCAACAAATTCAACACTTCAGCACCAATACAAAACACAGCCCCATACCAGCTGGGAAGGAAAATGACTCTACCCCAGACAAAACCAGCACAAAGGGATAATGGGAAATATTTTATAAATTCATTAGCCTTTTCAAGTATTCTGATAGTTTCCTTATAGTAAAACCTAGCTAGCAAGGTAGTGTAATAATACTTAGTGATGTGAATTACAGGATTATTGGGGGTGTGCTAACTGTAATAAAAGCCAGTTTTCCCAGTTGGACAAATTGAAGATGAACTGTCCTGGGGCCTCTGTTGGAGAACTCCTATCAGTGGACTTTCCAATGCTAAGACAGTTTCTCCAAGATTTCTAAGTCTTACCCAAATCCTGTGACTCTTTTGTTTCCCTATAAACAGTACTTTCCATCTAGGATTTTATTTTTGGCCAAGGGAGAAAAGCTGTCTAAATGTTTTCTCTGCCTTCCCCCACGAATCTTCTTTTCCTTTCAAGGAATCAATGGCATGACTCATTTCCCACCCTGTGACTTGTTCCCTTGGGCTAAAGCTCCAGGAGCCTGGCCACTGTGTCCTACAGCTTCCTCCCAGCTTGCTTGCTCAGGTTTCCTCCTCAGGCAGTGGGCATGGTGAGCAACTCTTTCTCACTGCCATAGGGGCAGGGATGAGATCAGAGCCTGAACATGGGAATTTGGGCAAGCCTCTGGATCCACAGCTGGATCCTGACATGTTCAGTCACTTTTTCCTACAATAGTTCAGAGCTTGTATTTCTGTGGACAATTCCTCTATTCCTATGCTGACACTTGGGTCAGAAAAGTCCATTTTGTGTGTTCTTGATCATCATGGGTAGCAATGCCTTTCCTCTCTAAAAGCATAATTTCACCAGATACTGTAACATAATTCAGAATTAAGCTAGGATGCACCATTGCTAATTTGTCAACTGTCAGCACCTTATCTTACAATTTTGTTTACTTTGAGGGCTATGTCTTTGGGATATATTTTAAACAGAGTATTGACTGTTGTTTAATGAAAATCATAGTGGTCTTTAAAGTATGAGGAATTCCTTACCCTGAGCTAAGTTTCAGTGAGGAATACAAGACACCTTTTCCAGTTTTTGTGAAAAAAAATTTGTTTGTTGTTGAGAAAATCTAGAGTGTGGTTCCACTGTTCTCCTCCAAGAACCCTGTTTTTCTTTAATTAAGAAAAGCATTTTTTTCTATAAAACACTTATTGCAGTATCTTTTTAATCAGACACTGAAAAGCAAAATTAAATAAGATTGCAGTATTCTTTCCCCTACTCTTCTCCCCCCACCACGTTTTCTGGCAAAAAGACTTCATGTGTGACTTCAGTGTGAATTTTATACTAAAATGATGGAATGTTGTATGGTACTGACCCTTGACTATTTCATTTGCACAGCTAGAGTGCCTTATTATCTATTTTAATTTTTCTAATCGATTGAGATTGCTATTTTAGTCAAGACAACCACACAAACGTATTTCTCCTGGATCTTGTGCCAAAACCCTGATTTTTAGCACTGCAAATGTTTAACAAAACACAACTGATTTCACCCAGCTTCCAAACTTTTGGCTTTTGCTTTCCTGTTTGAGGAAAATGAGACACTTAAATCCTGATCTTTGCATTTTATTTGAACCTATTTGTTCAACTTTTTTTCCCCAGCTAGAAGGATGCTCTGAATTAGAATTTCAGTACTAGTTAATATCTGGTTCATTTGTGGTAGTTTTGATTTTTTGTTTTCTGTTTTTCCCTGCTCTTCATCTCACTGTACATGTCTGTAATGCCTGTCCCTGACACACCAGAAGAGGGCAGTTGGAATAAGCTCATTGCTAAAGCATATGGAACACGTTCTGGAAAAACATGAAGCCAGGGAAAATGCAGCTGTGGAGCACAAGCCCTACCTGAGGCCAACTGTGCTTTGTGTACATACTGTACAAACTGGGAGTGAGCACACAACACAGGGGATGGAGAGCTGGATTAGCACCTCCTTCAATCTCCAGGCAGATGTTCAGCTCCATGTACCCTGTCAGCTCTGTACCAGGTCATGACCAGTAACAGGAGGAGGCCTTGCTGCAGCCAAAAGTGTCAAAAACAAAGTCAATTTAATTGGAGAAATGGTTTAGCCAAGTTTGACTTTTCAGTATAATCACTCGGGGAAGATTTCAAGCTTCACAGAAGTGTGGCCAGCAGGTTTAGATTGGACATCAGGAAAAAATTCTTGCCTGTGAGGGTGGTGAGGCCCTGGCACAGGGTGCCTAGAGAAGCTGTGGCTGTCCTATCCCTGGAAGCGTCCAAGGCCAAGCTGGATGGGGCTTGGAGAAATTTGGGATAGTGGAAGATATCCCTGCCCACCTAGCAGAGGGTGGAACTGGATGAGCTTTAAGGTCCCTCCCAAACCAAGCCATTCCATGATTCTATGACATATACTGAGGATTTCTGCAACCCACTTATGGCTGCAGGAAGGTCAGTAAGGGAACAGGGACTCCTTCAAAATAAAGCATGACTGCCATGGTAGAGTGATGTTTTAGAACAGGGAAAGCAAAATGTTTGAAGGGTCTGGAGGGGAAGGATTGTGAGGAGCAGCTGAGGGCATTTGGCCTGTTCAGCCTGGAGGAGATTGAGGGGAGAACTTGTGGTCCTCAACATCCTTGTGAGGGGCAGTGGAGAGACAGGACCCAGGGAAGGGCTGGAGCTGTGCCAGGGGAGGTTTAGGCTGGGTGTCAGGAGAAGGTTCTTGCTCTGGAGGAGGTCAGGCACTGAACAGACTCCCCAGGGAATGAGCATAGCACCAACCTGAAAGAGCTCAAAAAGTGTCAGGCCAATGCTCTTGGGCACAGGGTGTGATTCTTGGGGTGCCTCTGCAGGGCCAGGAGTTGGACTCGATGACCCTGATGGGTCCCTTCCAACTCAGTAGATGATTTGATTCCATGAAAATAGAGCAAAATGTCTGTACAGACTAAGGAATGAAGGGATTGAGAGGACCTCTGTGAAACAGAACTTGAAAACAGGGTAAAAGATAATGGCAGAAGAGGTACGTAATTTGACAAGTGACTTTTAGATAAAATGTTTCTTTTCTGAAAAGATACCTTTTATCCACTAACAAAAAAAAAAAGAGGAGACTCTGGAATTTCCTTTTCTGTCTAATGTTCCCTCAGTCCCTGTAACCCAGTGTTATGTCCAATTTGGCTATTTTACAAGCACAACTTAATTTACAAGAACGGCCTTGTGTCTTCCTCTTGAGACTGAAAAGTTCACCTGAGGTTCTTCATTATTATCAACTATAAAAATATTCTGCAAGCAAAATTAATTGATAAAAATTAATTGATTGATACTAGGATCAGATAATGAGCCCAGAGAGTTTGGGACTTTAAGTAGGCATCATTGGAGGGTTCCCTATTTCAAATATTTGCACTTTTGGGTCACAAAGAAATGCAAATATAGTTGGATAGTCTGATTCTATGTTGAAACTTGTAGAGCAGGTATTTTTTAAGCACTTAGGAAAAGGGCTAAAACCTAAATAGTCTGAATAGACATCAGTCATCAAATCTCCTGCAACTCTTGCTTGCAAGAGATTTAATAAGCAGCACAACTTTCCATGGCAGGTTTGTTCTTTCTAGTGTTTTGCAAAGTCCACGTCAACAATCATGTGGGTTTGCTTTCTTATAAAATCTTTATTGTGGTTTAGCTCCAGTTTCAGTACTGTTCTTGGATTGGAAGTGTGCACCGGCTCATCAGCCAGAATGTCTTTCTCTGGAACACGTTTTTTTCAATTTCTCAGCAGAAACAGCAGCAACTTTTTTTTTTTTTCAGATCTGTCTTCATCTTTTGTTATCAGATTTCGTTGCACAGCCACATTCTAGAATGCACACTCAGTGATGTCAAAAGAGTTTTGCTTTAGACATGTTGTTACAAGCAAAAAATGATTAGATGTGTTGGAGTCCAAATAGTTCTCGGTTCATACATCCTCAATCCATCAATACTGTGTGTTTTAAACAACTCATTTGGAAGGGAGCCCAGCATGCTGACTTTATCAGGAGTATTACGTGCATTTTTAGACTCAGGCACATACAGTCCTTATGCACAGAAGAAAAATCCTCCTGCACAGCCAAGATCATCTTCTGTGTTACAGCAGCACTGTCTGGAGCAGCTGTGCTGGAAGTCTGAATGTGTGCTGCTCGTGCATGGATATTTCCTGAAACTCAACATTTTTATCCACAGTGAACATGGCTGTGGCAGGCATTTATACATGAACAGCATTTAGATGACCCAAAATCTGTGTTTTCATTGACTCATGGAATGGCTTGGGTTGGAAGAGACTTAAAGCCCATCCAGTGCCACCCCTGCCATGGCAGGGACACCTTCCACTGTCCCAGGCTTCTCCAAGCCCTGTCCAACCTGGCCTGGGACACTTCCAGGGATCAGGGGCAGCCACAGCTGCTCTGGGCACCCTGTGCCACTGCTTTTTGGGCCCTTAAAGCAAATTTGTGCATTGAGGATGTGGGAGAGTGTCCTCAGATAACAGTGATTTGAGGAGCTAAATTTTGACTTGAACTGGGCATGATAATTCTTATCCCCAGTGCTGCACTCAGTTTAGGCCCTTTGTGCAGTAAATATGGCTTAGATTAAATTACTATTAGGCTCTGTGCACCTGAAGAAACCAATGGTATGTGTTTGTGTCACAATGCTTCCATCTTCTGAGAATGAAAAAAAAACAAGGCAAGAAACAAGTTTGTTTTCAGTTGCGTGTTTGTTTGCTTTTTTCTCTGAGTTGTGATTCACTTCTGGGATATTTGTGCTGTTTGCAACCAACTTGACTGCAGTTTTTCATGAGGAAGCAATCAGGTAAAAATGTGCAATTTGAAAAGGAAGACAAAGGTTTCTCACAAGAAAACACTTTTGATGATGCTGACCCTTCTGATGGCCAAATAGCATTTGCTTGGCTGATGGTAAATGGCAGTTTTCTGCCAACAGCAAAAAAAGTTTTATTTTCCGTGTTAAAGAGTGGCTGTTTAAAAAGTAATAGTACATAATATAATTTAAATTTTTCAACCACTTTAGACAGATTTATGATAGGCCAAAGGACCCTGTATAAATCTTGTCTTGAATGGAGTGCAAACCATTTTCTCACTGAAGCCTGTGGACAGCAGTGTTAGAGTAATGCTGTGTCCTGTGTGCATTTGTGCTCAAAATTAGATAAGGCTTTTTATTCACCAAGGCTGTACTTTGAAGTGATCCCAACACCATGAATTATCTCATTAAAGGTGCTTTACTGGGTTTTATATGGCCAACACTTGAAATTTCCTGTCATTCCAGATTAACATGCTGCTCTCTGCTACAGTCATGTCTGATGATCTCACAGGAGAGAGAATTTTGCAGAGCTGAACCTTTAGTCTGTTTTTGTTTCACTGCCAAGTTGTTTTATATTGAGCTTCTCAACAGAATTCAGAAAGAAAAACCAGTTAGGATTTTAAAAGACTTTGTGTGAAATTTCATTGAACTGTCTGCACATTACAGAATCCTTAAACTTAAACCTGTTTGGTTTTGTATTTTTTTCTGTTTACAGTTATACCTTTTTTCCTTTTAGGGTTTTTATAAAAATACTGGTGAATACTCTGATGAGACCTAGTCCCTGATATGATGGAGAAGGTTACACTCAGAAGCAGGGAAGTTGCAGTCCAAAAGTACAGGCATTTGTTTAGTAATATTCCAGCAGAATTTCCAGCAAAATATTTTGAAATAATAGGGATTATGATCCAAAGCTGGCCAAGAATCAGGGTCTTGCATAACAAAGAGAGTATTTTTTTAAGGTTTTTTTTTTCCATTTTTTATCATGTACCAAAAAAAAGAGAAGTAATGATCCCTTCTCTGAAGCATCCTTCACTGGAAATGTCAGGAACTGTGTCTACTCTTCAATGGTCTTGCATGAACTTTAAAATCCATTTTGGAAATAATAGTAAACTTTGAAAAGGGAAATTAAGATGAGTTTTTCTTTACAGGAGCTCTGCCTGAAAGAGAGGGTATCCCTTAAGCACTTTCTGTGCAGAAGTTACCTCAGTTGTTCTAGAACAGATTCACTGTGTTCATTTACATCAAAAATCCTCTCATTTAAGAGAAAGTTTGTGTCCTTGATGCATCCCAGCTGGGGATGTTTATGGTCTGTTAACCAGGGCAGGATGACCTGCAGTGCTTCTTGTCTGGACTCCACAGTGTCCTGTAATACAATCATGAGTTCCAGCACCTGCATTGTGGTCATTTTGGAGTATTGAATAAAGCAACATCCAGCTGAGATACCGAGCATGCAGAGTGAAGGGCTGAAGGAAATCTTAGGAATTCTAATATATGAGGAGGGACACTGAGTCCAGTCTTATAGGATCACTTAAAATGCTGATGTATTGATGCCAATAAGGGCTCCCAGCTCTTCTATCAATAAGTTTTCATAAGGATGATCTACTCAGCATATAGTGATTAACTCAAGACTTTTAGAATAAAGACTAAATCCACTAAAAGACATGTTGGAGAGGAGAAATCAAGAGTTATGTCTGAAAAATAAGACAAGGTGATTTGGATTCCAGCCTCATTTTGCATTGGATGTGTGCTATTTTTTGTGATGTACTTTGCTTTTTGCTTTTTTTTTTTTGCCTTTCCTTAGGGTTTGATCTGACATTATATTCTTGATGCTGAAAGTGTAATACACTAAAATTACAGCAGAAATATAATTTAATTTCACTTTAATCTGAATAAAACTGAGCTATTGCTCTTTCTTCTTTTTCCTTTCTCTTTTTTCATTTGAATGAAATAAGTTGCTGCTTTAAATACACTTTATAAAACCTTGAGTCAATGCTGTTTTGAGCAGCAGTAAGGTGGGCAGATCTTTGCCAGATGTGCCCATCAGCCTTCCTCATTTGCATCCCATGAGCCCTGAGGGAAGGAGGGCAGGACAGAATCCCAGTTTTCTGGCAGAGGACAAGGCACAAAGGAGATTTCTTGGTGGCCCTTTGGAAGATGGGAAAAGCAGCTGAGGGTCCTGCAAGGCAAAGCACAGCAAGGAGAAACGGAAGCAGAGGGGAAGCCATCAACCCACTCACCTCCTGGGAAGGGCATGGAGATAATCAGTGACTGTTTGGGGGAGGACTTTGCTTTGGGGAGGAGAAATCACAACTGAAGGAGATGAAAAGGTTCATTTGTTTGACACTGAGCACAAATGACGACTCTCCCTGCAGATCCATCTGAAATCTGAGAGGGATCTCTGTGTGGGTAGGAAGCAAGAATTTATAGTCATTAAAGTTTTCTGCATTCTGGGTGAGTGGGGAAACAGCCAGCACTTTGTTCATGCTACTCAAATAAAGGTGAAAAATTCTCCAGCACCTCACAGGCTGAGCTCTAGCATTGGATTGTCAATATAATTGTGAGGGATGCCCTGTGGTATTACCTAGTTACTATTAATTCTGAACATGGCCTGAGTTGTAAGGGACCTTAAGGATCATTTAGCTCCAACCTCTTTAACCTAATATTCAGCTTTTTTTTCCTTGGCTATGTTGTGTGTGGTGCCCTCTACATGCACACCCAGTGTAAAACATGGAGAGGCAGGCAATGAAATATTGTGACCTTGAGCCTAAAATTAAATTAAATCAGTAAATCTCACTCAAATGGCAGTTTTCTGGGTTCTATGCTTCTGTTAGTCTATATTAGAGAAGGATTTTTTGAGAACAGATAAATTCACCTTTGGTGGTCACATAATCAAAACAAATTACCTGCTATACATATTTTCTTTCAATAATGAAAGTGCTTAAGTGCTACAATGGATTTCCCTGAGAGGCTGTGGGATTGTCATTGCTGGGGATCTCCAGAAAAGTCATTGTAATTTTTATGGGAAGGAGGAAGGGAGAAATGGATTTTAAATCTTTTTCATAAGAACCTTTGAGAATATCCATAGATGTTTTTGTATAATGATCTTGTAACTCTTGTGATTATTTCCCATTCTCTTTCCCACTCAAATGTCTGTATCATGTTACCTATTTCCTAAATTCCTTTACCTTTCTTATTTTAAGTTTTTGCAGAAGATATCTTCACAACTACTCTAAATTAACTATATTTAAAGCTGTTTTTTTTAAATATTACTAGGGACCAGAAAAAACACTTAAAATTGTAACACAGCCTCTTGTCCCATGTGCTCTTCCTTGCTCATGTGGTTCACACATTGGACATCTTGGCAAAGGATCTTGTTACAAGCAGTGGAGACTTCCACATGAAAAAGCTTTTTTATATCCTGCATTCCCTAATATGAATTTTAACCCACTCCTTTAATGTTGTCTGTGTGAATAATGTACTGTTCTGGAAAGAAAAAATTGGAATCAGAGAATGGTTTGGGTTGGAAGGCACCTTAAAGGTCATCTTGTTCCAACAACCCTGCAGGGAACATCTGGGCAGGGACACCTTCCACTACCCCTGGGTGCTCCAAGCCCTGTCCAGCCTGACCTTGGGACACTTTCAGGGATGTAGTGTTTAATTTTTGCAGGATCTACAAGAAACAATTATATTCAATATAATCTGTTTTAGGGGGTGTGTGAGCAGCCAGGTCTTGAGTACCAGTCCTGTGAGTGCATGATTATCGACATTTCCAACATTTCTCTGTTGGAAACCAAGTCACAAAGTGATTTGAGACACATGACAAATGGATTTGAATCAACACTTCTTTGAAAAGAAAAAGAAATAAAAGAGAGTTGTAAAAGCCTAAACTGAAAAATAGCAACTTTGCCCTGATTGTACTGGTGCTAATGAAACATTGAAATGTGTCATCTTACATTGCCCTGATGACACAACTTTTCCCCATAAGATCTAAAAATGCAGATGCAATTTTTCTTTGCCAAAAGCTTCCTTTCTTGCCAAGCACATTGAAGCATTCCCAGCTTACTGGATGAATCCAGCCATATGTAAATACAATTATTTTCTGACCAACCAAGGATCAAACAAAGTTGATAAACTTACCACGTTTCAGTATAAACCTAAAGCATTTTCTCAATGAATCTTCCCCAGTTCATCACTTCCGTCAAGGTGTTGCACACCTAATGTTACTTTGCTATGAAGTTGGGTATTGAATTATACTTAATGCTACCAAACAGGCAGAAGTGGTGATGTTTTACTCATAGAACTGAAAAATTAGGCAAATTGCTTTTTTTATGGTCATCCTAAAAACCCAGAATGAGTGTAGTCTGAGGTACACAACATAATCTTTTCACACTGCAATGGCTTTACCTGCAATTCCAACCTTCAAAAAATGAGAATTCCAGACAACTTGGAAAGCAAAAATTGTACTTCAAGCTAAAGCTCTTGAAAGAATTAGGTATTTAATGCACTGAAATAAGGGCTAGAGGAAGGGGGAGCTCCTCTGCTTTTGTTTTTCTGAAAAATATGTTGTAAAATACGCAATATTGCTCAGTATTCAGTATCATAAAACCTTTGTAGAGCTGGTGCTTGAGAGGTATGGAACACAGCCCTGGTCATAACTTGTCTTTTTTTTCTCCTTCCAAATTTGTGTTGGGATTGACCAAATAGAGCTCTCCAGAATTAATCTCAAATTTGGAACAAGAAATGCATGATTTTTCACATTAGTGTGGAAACTTGAATGGTTGTAGGAAGCTTTGTGTGCTGCAGAGAACTAAATTTGCTGGAATAATGAGATAATGTATGTTTGAAGTTAGAGGTCTTAAAGAATCCTGAAAAGGTGTGTTATGGATAGGGAAATTGGATTACAGAGACAAAATACTCCTGGTGAAAATTCATCCACAGGATTGGCAATGAGTAGTCCTAATTCTGGTTTTGCCACATACATGAGTAACTCGTTTCAACAAAGACACAAAAATGTATGAATGCAAAACTGTGTATGAAGGATGGAGGAATTTTCAGGGCTGTGAGTGGAAAGGTCATTTTGTCCTGAGAGTGAATCCAGTTAAATTCTGTTCTGAGGCCAAGGAACCTGATTGGCATGTAGATTAAAGCCAAGCTCAAGTCTTCCCAGAGCGTTTACTGACAGCCATGAATTCAGAGAGTTTCAGGCCATGAATTTTCCAAGCTGTGTTGGAGGACTTTCTTTAAGCTACATCAAATGAAAAAGCTGAAAGTTGCAGAAGAAGAAGAAGAAGGGGAGATTCATAGACTCATGTGGAGATCCTTTCCTGACAATGTAATTTCTAAAGCAACAAAAAAAAATCCTATTCCTCATCATAAATCAATGAAAACCATCTTTCCATAACATTGTTATTATTCTGATAACAACAGTTTGACATTTTTGCTTTGGCTCAGTTAAGTCTTTCCTATCTACTGCCTGCCAGGAGAAAAAAAGTTCCATGATTTCCATCTACTGGAAAGTGTTTCTGTCTGATTATTAATGAATGTACACACAGGATGATTTCAAATTTTCTATTCTGAATTTTGCTAGATAAAGCAGGATAATGATTCAGGTCACGAAAAGAAATTGTTGGCTATTACAATAACAATAATAATAATAGTTTATTCTACCTTTTTTATTATGGAGTTTAGCAATTTTTGTTATGAAGGTATTAATTTTGAAAGGAGACAATGAGAATTTTTGCATGAGAATTTTTTCAAGGCATCTACAGTATTCATCACAGGCAACAAGCCATTTAAATTCTCACCAAAAAGAATCCTGCTGGTGACCTGCTGGAGAGGACAAATCTCCCTACTATAGCCCTGGCCTTTGCATCTTACACAGATCCAACCATGGCATTTTAGATCTTGTGCTAATTGTGATTATGTGCACGTAATGCCCTAGCAAGTTTATTTTAATGATTAAATATCTTTTTCTTAAGACCGGAAAATGGCCTTCAGCCTAATGTGTGCGACTGTGCAGGTTTATCTCTAATCTCACATGCCTGCTATTTTCACGTGCTCCAAATACTTCTGCAAGGAAACAAGAAAATTGATGTATTTCATAGTGATTGCCATCTATTTAAATCAGTTTTTGTTTCAATCTGATTAACTCTAGGTTTACTTATTTTATATGTCCTAGTCACAGCTGGGCTCACTTCTTCTCTATGAAAACTCTATAACCCACCAAACAATGAGGGAAAAAAAGGTTAATTTTAAACCATTTTCATTTTGTTTTGCCATGGATGTTTGTACCAGCACAAGAGAAGGCTTGGCCTGCATTTTCCACTTCTGATGTTGGTTTAAATTAATCAAATTCTTCACTCAAGCACTGACAAGTCCACACACACACCCCCTAAATATTAAATGTTGAGTTGTGGGGAAAGAGCTCAAGGAAGCAGGGATGGGTCAGAAATTTCTCTGCATTGAAGCCAATCCAGCATAAAACATAAACCAGGAAGAAAGTGAGCTTTGTTAGGCCTGGTGCTTAGGAACAACTTGCAGACATAAATGACATTTTAGGTTCATTTGGAGGGTTCGTGGAAGTTCTTGCATTATTTAACTGGTTTGTTTACTCCAAATAACTGTGTTTGTTCTTTTTTGTGTATTTCTTATACCACAGATATGTCATGGTGATACTTTTGTGCCAACAGTAACTGCAGTGTTTGTGGAGTTTGGCTGTTTTTTGGTTGGTTGGTTTTTAGCGTTGTAAAATTTAATCAGCTGAAAAGTTGGTTTTTAATGACTTGGATTTGAAAACCAGTTAATTCAAAACACCAAAGCAAAACCTGGGAGTTCACATAGCAGGCTGGGATTGTTCTGTCTCAATTAAATGGATAAAGGAAGGTGGTCAGGGTTTTGCAGATTATTTCAGGGGCAGTGGTAGAACTATGAGGCTCAGAATTGAGCCAGAGATGATTTGGGATCAAAGTTCTTTCTGCAAGCCATAGGAGTTTTGGGAAGGGAGCCTGGAAAATTAATAAAGAGAACATGGCCCTTATCTCAAATCTGTGAGACTTGCAATACCTTCTGCAGTAAATGGGAAAGAACAATATTATTTGTTTTGTGGGCAAACACCAGTTGCAGCCTCAATACAATAAACCTGTAAGTTAGTTCAAAATGCCATCACTTTTTAAGTGTTTGTCCTCAGTCTGATTAACAAATTGTCTTTTTTAGCAGTGTTGCAAGGTGAGAGGAGTTCAAACTGGCCAGATTTCCTTACCTCAAATGTCCATTTAATAGCTTAAATTGGGGCTATTCAAGGTTAGATAGGAAAGGCACAAATTCAAACTAACACAGCCCAAGGGGTTTAGGAGAATGGTTCTTGCACAGTGGGAGAAGAAGTGGCATTTCAATCAGGTTAGATGAACAGAGCCACTGAAAGATGGACCTGTCTCACACCTCCTGTTTCCTCTTCCTACCTTGAGCGAGCCATTTCTCTTCCCTGAATCAGCTGAAAAAAGTACTTTTTTTCCCTGAATCAACTAAAAAGCCAGGAGAAGGTATTTAGGAAGAGAAATCAATTCAGTATTTGGACTCTACTATGAGGCACGAGCTGATGATGTGATGTAAGCACTTCCATCTCTCCTTCCCTGTTTTCCACAGGTTTTATTCTGTTTTTCAGTAAGGTGACTGTATGGTAAAACATACATGGGGGAGGTTGTGTCTGGGTTATGTTTGCCTGAGTAAAAGTCAGCAGGAAGCTGGTTCTCTTGGCTGGCTCTGCCTGAAAGATAGAGATATAGGTATAGATAGGTTTGTTTGCTTGGGGTTATTTCTTGTTTTGGTTTTTTTGTTTGTTTGGGTTCTTGTGTGTTTGAGTTTTGTTTGAGTTTTTATTTGTTTGGATTTTTTTGTTTGTTTGGGGTTTTGTTTTGATTTTTGTTTGGTTTTTGATTTTGTTTATTTGGTTTGGTTTGGGTTTTTTTGAATGAGCTGCACTGCTTTTGCCACCCTGGTTCACCAAATGATTTGGTGCCAGCTTTAGGATAGGATGTCCTGTCAGGGTAAGACAAAACAGAAGATACCACTGTTTCTATGTGATGGTTTGACCTGGTGATTTTATAAATATTTTCCCTTCTAAATGATTCTGTAATTTTATTCTTGAATATAAGAGTAAAGGTTTCCTTCAATTTTCACCTTCCTTGTCTTCTTCTCCTTCGTGTAGTCTGCTTTCAGAAGGATAATTTTGCAGGTGAAGAGAGCTGAGTGAAGATCCTGCACTGTTAACCTCAGCCCTGCAAACATCTGTCAGCTACTCCATCTACTTTCCTCTAGTAAAAATAAGTTTTTAAACATGGGGATGCCTTCAGTTTTTCCTTCTTTGTATTGAAGATGTACTTCCAAGGGTTTTCTGTAATTCTGAGGTTTGGTAACTTGTTAAAAATGAAAGGTCATATTCTCAAGTAAAGAATATGCCTTGAGAAATGAATAAGAGAAGTCTCTCCACTCCTCCAGCTCCACACATTCCCTTTCATGCTGTTAAGCTCATAATAATAAGCAGTGATAATTAAGTGATATTAAGCACAGCTTAATTTTGTGCTATAGACTTGAAATTAAGGCTTGGGAAATTTTTCCTCCTTCTGCTCTTTTACCCTTTTTGACTGTAACTGGTATTTGAATATTTTTTTTTAAATGTAGATCACACACTGTGATTAGATACTGATCATTCTCTTTGGGCCTCTCCAGTTGCTTTCACAAAAAGTGATTTCACACAAACCAACAGTGGACAGGGGTAGCCTGAGTGCCTTCAGACAAATATATTTCCATAAAAGCCTTGATAATCTCATACCCTGTCTTGCCAACATTTCCATTACAATTTATTTATTACTAGAGGCTCAGGTCTAAGGAAGCAATTCCTACCTCTTGGAAGAAGTTGGTAAATGAATACAGAATTTTGATAGCAACATTTTTTCAGATCTCAAGTTAGCAAAAATTATTAATTTTTTTCAGGTTCCTGGAATTGGCAAAGAGACAGATTTTTCTCCATCCCTGGATTGAAACAAGGGACTTTTTTCAAACAGTTCTGCTGTAGAAATATATAATTATGTGTGGGTAGAACTTGGCATGGATCTCTTCCCCTTTAGGGATTTGAAGAAAACAAGCCTTTTCAAATACCCTTAATAACATACAGGTAAATAATGAGTTCAGACCAAATAACTGCTAAATATGAGAAAAACAGCATATTTCTGCTCCTACTGCAAGCCAGAAAAAGATCAGTGATTACCCATATCCTGACAGTGATATTTTACACAGACCTCTCCACTGTTTTCAAGTGGGAGATCAGTGCCTAGGCTGATGGCAGGATGTGGACCTTATAAAGTATTTCCTGCTGAAAAGAGCACTTTGGATTTTTGCATAGGCTAAAATATCATTTAACAAGCTGGATTATGAAAGGTGGACTCCTACACACGCAGGACTAAGTGTAAACTAGCACAAGAGTCCTGATCTAGCAGAAAAAAACCACCCTAATGAAGGCATAGCCCCAGGTCAGTAAGAAATCTCTCTAAATTCCAGTGAGATCTTTATACTAACAGAGTTTGTGGCAATAAGGACTAAAAGCCAAGCCTCATTTGTTTATTTTCCTGTGGGCATCCCAGCTATAAAGACAGGACAAGAAAGCTGGGGCAGTTCAGCCTGGAGGTGAGCAGGTTGTGTGGAGACCTCACAGCACTTCCCAGTGTTTGAAGGGGCTACAGGGAAGCCAGAGAGGGACTCTGCATCAGGAACTGGAGTGACAGGACAAAGGCTTCAGACTGAAAAAGGGGAAATTTAGGTTACATATATAGATTAAATTCTTCCCTGTGAAGGGGAAGAAACCTGTGGCACAGGTTTCCCAGAGGAGCTGTGGCTGCCCCATCCTGGAAGTGTCCAAGGACAGGTTGGATGGGGTTTTTAGCAACTGGGTGTAGTTGAATATGTCTTGCTCATAGCAAAGCTATTTGACTAGGCAACCTTTAAAGGGTCTCTTCTAACTCAAATATTCTGTGTTTCCATGCTGTTTGCAGCTCACAGAGTGCTGCATAGGCCTCACTGTAACACCACATGTTAGTAATTCCTCGTTATTAATTCTTAGTAACAATTATTAATTCTTAGTTAGTAATTCATAGTAATAACCTTCAGTTTGGAAGCCAGGACAAAATTTAGCTTTGCTGCTTTAAAACTTTTCCATTTACTAAGCTATAAATCTTTTTTAATTTCCCCACTCTGTTGTAGTGGCAGTAGATGTAGAGGCATTGTCTGGGTTTTGTTTTTTTTTCCCTGGCATGTGTTGAGATGTACCATATATTAATAATTGTACCCAGTCTGTGGGGAGAACAGGGAAAGGATGATTTTTCCCAGATATTCACCCTCCTTCAGGCTTGTGGCAACAGCTTCTGAGAATCCTGAATTCCCTTTGGATGTTAAGGAAAGCCTGTTCTTTTTGCTTTGTCTGCTATGTCTCCTCAGTGTGGTCCCCCATCATGTTTAGAGCCACACCATGTTCCCTTCAATGGTTTGTGGGAGTATTTATGTCAAAGAGAACTCCCAGAACGGCCTAAATTCATTAGGAACATTATCCTCCCCAGTCATTATCAAATTAAGCTCTGTGCTGCAGCTTTCAGAATTACTTTGTACATCTTCTTTGTAGACACAGTGTCCTCTGACCCAGTCATTCACGTTTCATCACGCAAATTGGTTGAGTACCAATAAAAGTAACCTTTTATTGTGTGAACACAAAGAACTATGCCTGAGATAAATTTGGCCTAGTAAGGCCATAAAACTCCCACAATATTTGTGTATAAAGGAGATTTATACATTTCTTAAGTGTTTTGCCAAGAAAAACCCACAGCAAGGACAGGCAGACTAAAGCAACAAGCAGGAAATGTATCATTAGAGTTATGGAAGAGGCTGTTCCCTGCATCAAGGGCAGAGGGACATGTTAGGGACTAAAGTGAGGGGCAGTCACAGTTCCCACCAAATAAGGACAACCAAATCTGCTTAGAAGAGTCACTGTTGGTCAGTTTGTGCATTTTGAGTAAACTTTGGATTTGTGGGAAACTTATTAAAGAAGTAAGGTTTGTAGATTCCGAGAAAAGAAACTATTTATTCCTTCCTTATCCCAAAAGAGGCCAACCCTCCTTCCCTGTGCACATCCCCTTTGTTCTTACCATGGAAAAACAGGGCAACCTGTGGTGGCAAAGATGCAGAACAAGCTTTTACAGGGGGGTAGAGGAAAAAATGAACAGAGAATCTGGGCATGAATGGTGGAGCTTATAGATCCGCCTGTCTCCAAAGGATTTACTTGATTAGGAATTACTTGCTCTGCATGATTGTCAGGGATTCTCTCTTCAGCGAGGAGTTGGCTTCCTGCTCCAAAGGAAGAGATATTGCATTTCTTCCTTTTCATGAAGCTGCAAATGCTTTAGGACAGTGATGTAATGCTGGCTGGCTGTGTGGAGAATGTACTCCTGCTTGTGCACCCACACACTGAACAGGCAAAGATTCAGCAGCATAGCTTCACCTTAGTGGGAATTCAAAAATTGGTATTAAATTGGGGTTAGATGGGGAAAGTGATGAGTTCACGCAGCTGCAGCTCCTGGATTTGGGAGCTGCTGAGGCACCTCTGTCCTGCAGGAAGGCTGGCTGTTACTCAGGTGTGGATTTCCCTCTCCTTTAAAATGTAGGCACTTCTTTCCCCCATGATGTGGCAGTCGCTCTCTCTATCTCAAGGTTTCACTAGTCCAGGGCTCCAAGAGTGGTTCCATCAAGAGAACATTTGCCATGTGCAAGAAGGGCTTGGACAACACTCTCAGGCTCCGGGTGGGATTCCCGGGGTGCCCTGTTCAGGGCCAGGAGCTGAAACAGATGATCTTTGTGCATCCCTTCCAGATCAGGATATTCTCTGATTCTGTGTAAATATCCTCGTTCCTCCTCCAGCTTCCTCCCCCTTCCTTCCTCTGCAGTGCCCTGGCAGAAGGCCCTGGCTCAGGTTGGAAAATCCAAGTGCTTTGTGGTTGTCACCATCTTTCCTTTCCAAGTAGGCCCTGGCACAGAGGGAGCCTGGCCCTGCCACAACACAGCACCAAAGGCTGAAACCAAAATTTGCAGCATTTAATCCCACCTCTGCTGCTTTTCTAAACAAGATCTTCTAATGGATCAATAATATTCCCATTTTAGCCTATATATTGCACCCACTTACTGAAATATTAGGTGACATTTTTCATACACTGCACTAGCAAACACAGGTGTCCATGACATCTATACATATTTCTTTGTGCATAGCTATATTTAACACAGGATTTCTTGTATTTATATAGTCTTTTATTCTGTTCCATGTCTTTAAGGGTAAGCTCAAGTATTTGAGTATTAGTTAGCATTAGGCACGAAAACCTGATCAAGAATAAGCACACATTTCTCTGGAGATAAACTGATTTGCTAGCTTTCTTAGGAAAGAATACAGGCAAAATCTTCAAGTCTCCAGTCCTGCAGCTGTTTTTACACAAATACAGTTACTTGCAGGGCAAAGATTTCTTAGGCCTAAAAGCCATAAAAGCATTTACTTCAGTAACTCTATAAACACTACTCAAAAAGAAGTTAAAAAATCATCTATAAAATTACGACACTTCACTGAAGATCAAGAGCTAAGTAAACAACTTGTTGGGTGACATCTGCCAGATTAATGATTGGTAATAAAAGGAAAAAAAGTTTAGAAGTTTACAGCTCCTGGATGTTTTCCATATAATTTTCCTTTTACACACGCTAAGTAGAGGCAGATTCACTGGTTTAATATCTGCTGGTGACACTGTGTTTAAATTAAAGCTGTCTACATAATCTAGAGCAAAATGGCTGTTCTGTCAGGCAAACATACCTTGGGATGGCAACAAATCTGAAAGGTCTGTGCTGGCAACTTCAAGAAAGGTTTGCTTTGTCTCAGCATCAGCTATAGCAAAGTGTTCCTGATTTGCAGGCAAATGTTATTAAATGTTGGATTAGTGGGCTTGGACTTGCTGTCATCTATTTTTTATAGTGAGTGCTGTAGCACAGACTGTGAAAAACAAGGGACATCTTCCCTATTATTGCATTAAGTTTCTGATTTACCATCTAATTTTATTACCAAAAGCTCTGTCTCCAGGCTAATACTAATGTAAATGTTTGTCATTTCTGCGCAGTAAAAGCTGAAGGCAGATTATTTTTCCTTGTAAAGAATATTCTTTTTAATTTTTGGTTTAGGATCACAGGGTATTTGTGACATTATTTTACAAAAGCAGGAAATCAAACCTTGTGTAAAGATACTTGTTCTTATCATAACTCTAGGCATTTCAATTTTTTGAACTCTGACATGGGATTCTGCTGCCTCTCTGAAAATGTTTATAAATAAATGAGACCAACTTCCAATGTAGTGCTGTGAGCAATACACTACTTCTATATTTCTAGGGAGAAGTGGATGAGAACTTCTGGAGAAGTTACTGTTTATTATACATCCAGGAGAAAAAAAAAAAAAAAAAAAAAAGACTCAACAATACCAGGTCTTATTTTATCCTCTAGCTCTAGCATTTTACACCCTGGGACCATATCCCTAAAAATTGCATATTGGCATCATTCCCCTGGCTCTGGAGAGTGACAGCAGCTGAGATTCTGGCAGTGCTCTCCAATTGTACATTGTATTTCCAGTGGCACGTTATCCAGTGCCGGAGTTTTATCGCTTCTGCGGAATCCCTTTGTACACAGAGCAGAGGGAATACTCTTTCCAACGTGGAAATAAACAAGAAGCACAGAGTGCATGCTGCCAATCACTGTAAATAGTTACCTCAGGTTTATTTTCTCCCCAAATCTGCTGGTTGCTAGAAGACACGACACTTTATGAGCAGGAGGACAGACACCGTGTCGCCGTCGCGCTGAGTACGTGAGCAACAAAGCAACTTATTTTTAACACCAAAACAATGTGCTAAATTTAGACACAAGCAGCAAGGGGATACAGATTTAGCCATATTAAAATGCTGAAGATAATCTCGAGATGACCACAGAACTAATTTTTTTTGTTGTGTTGAGCATAGTTATTCTGGAAATATAAGGTTCATGAGAAAGTCACTGAAGAAAAATAAAAAATCCTCTTATTCTTTATGTTTCCAGCTAATTATAAACTTTAAAGTATGAACATAAGAGAAACCTGAACAACATTGGTTTAATTAATCTGAATGTGATTTTTAGTTGTCCAGCTTGATATTTCCCCAGGATTTAATAATGCTGATTTTGTGGTTGAGATGGTATTTCAAGCTCATTTATGTTAAGATTGGCTTCTTTCCCACCATGCCCCAGGCTTTCGATCATGATCACATCTTGGCCCAAAGAAAATGGATGATGCCTTCTTTTTGGGATAGGTTCTAGAAAAATTAACCCCTTTTAGCCTGAATAAAAATATCTGATAAAAAATATCCATCAACTTTCTATTGTTTATGAAGCAAACCTTTTATTTCAGTTTGTTAACTCTGCTGGGATAAGAAGACAATTAAAACAACAATCATCCCAAGAGGGGAAAACCAAAGGCCTCAAGGATTTGGCTTTGTTGTTATTTTTGTTGTTACTGTTGTATTGTAAATTCACAAAAAAACCTGGGAAATATTGTACTGAACAAAAGCTGGAAGTTTGCAGGACTTCACAGAGAGTTTTTAATTTAAAGACTTTAATCATCTTTGATACAACTTGAAAAGCTTTAAAGATTTTTTTTTTTAATGGTAGTGGTATTATTAAGGTTGTTATGATAGTTTTTGGAAATATTTTTAAAAACTGAATCACAATGGGTTTAGAACTCAAGTGTAATTTTGAGTCAAATGTAACATTTTCTTCACTTGATGGATAATTTATGCTTTTGACTTGATTATAGAAAATGAGGTGAAATTATAAATCCTCATTATCTTTACTGCAATTCTCAGCATTTTTTTAAATAGGAAAAAGTATGGCTTTTATTTAAAATTTTAACTTAAGCTTTGAGTAAAATGATTAAGCAGTTTTATAAAGACAGTTTCCTTCCCAGTTTCATTACCTTTTCATCAAATAAGATTTCTACAATTTGCAAAGCATTTCTAAAACTGGCAGCAGATAGGAAATGTTTGAAGGAAGACTCAGGTTATGGAAGTATCCTTTTTATGCACATCTGTGATTTTAGTTTTAATCTTTTTGTGTATAACATATCACATATTTTTTTCCCATTTATAATAACAGAATTTCCAAATGGAATTATGTACAGCATTTTTTAAAAAATTAGGGGTGAGTTTAAGACTCCTAGAACCACACTTGCAGAACCAAACCTTTGGTGGGTTCATTTTTTGTATTTAAATAAATGCTGCCTTTTCTGTACTCATTATTGCACTCCAACACCTTTTTCCTTAACCTCACATTCCTGGCTGATAATTAGTTGCATACAAAGTATTTTTAAATATATTGTTTGGCACTCCAGACAGTAAAGTGATAGTATCCATCTACTGAAAGTGTTTTGGAATATTTTTCTCTGCCAAGGGTCTCAGTGCTATGTGCACTGAATGATCCACTCTCCAAGACTGAGACTTCCTCAGGTGAACTCTGAAGTAGCAAACCTGGGCAGTTAATGTGAAGTTCCAGGAGAAGGTGGCCACTTCCCTTGCCATTTTCTGGTCCATGAAATTCCTGTCTATGGAGCTCACCTGTCCTCTTGGTGGAGACTGAGATGAGGAGAGGAAAATAAATATGTGGAATCCGCCATTTATGGTTAAGATTCCGTGATCTGTAGATAATAACTTTATTTTCTGTTTATTGTTTAAGTGCTTTCTTAGAACTCTCAGCTCTAAAATATGGTGAGAACAGTGAATTGTACTTATTTCTGACTGATGATGGGTATAACACAATAACACAAAGGCTTAATCAGGTTTCTTGAAACCTGGAATTTTAAATGAAGAATGAAGGACAGTAGTCCGGAAGTGTAGAAAAGTCAATCCAAATTCCCAAACCCTAAGGGGACAGAATTTACCTGCTTGCATCACAGTCCTGTTGCTGTTCATGTGAAGGCATTTGAGGGAAATGGTCTTTGTCTTCAGTCCTACAGAACTGTTAACACTGGGCACTATCTAACAATAGGATGCGTAGACAGTGCTTATTTCTGGCTTTCAGGTCTCCTCTCCCAGAGGACCCATCTTTGTTCTTTTTGGGAAGGAATTCAGTCATCAAAAATAATTCTAATAATGAAAAGTTATTTGGAGAATATACACCAGCTTGTTTAGTTTTCTTGTTAACACATCAAAGAAAACTTATTTAATTTTTATATAACATTCATGTATGCATACTTCCTTTCTCAACAAAAGCAGTAACTTTACCTTGCCATAGTTTCTATTTGTTTTGTTTTATTTTAATACTATTGTGTTTAAGAGCTTGCTGTTCCAGCTGGGCTTTCTAAATCTGCTCTGGTTACCCAGTCTGTCCTAACATTAACATGACAATGTTTCTAATCTTGATTTCTAAGCTTGGCTTATGTACCAGCGTCAGTTTTGACATTTGAATGACCAACATAATTTTGATGGTCAGATCTGTTTCGAACCTCCCTGTGATGAGTGGGATTTTTGGCCCAGATTGCCAACTATTTTCAGTTATGTTTCTAAGTTCTATTGAAATCCTTAAAACTGAAGTGATACACAAACTCTCCTGTTGTTTTTGTGGATACTTGAATTTAACAACACTAGAACTACAGTTTACATCTTAATATGTACATTTTCACTTACCCTGACTAATTTAAAGAGCTGGGACCACTTAGGAAGACTCTTGTTTTAAATATCTTCTTATCCCATCAGAGTTAACAAATTTGAATTAAAAGTTTCCTTCATAAGCATGAAAAAAAAAAAAACAACAACAAAAAACCCCCAAAAACAACAACAACAAAAACCCAGTAGCTGCTCTTCAGAATATTTTCTAAAGATTATGAAATTCAATTTTTGCATGTTCCTTTTCACTGCTTTACTTTAAGGCCTGGGCTCTTCCTCACATTCTGCATCTTTAATTGATATTTAAATATTTATATTTTATTTACATATACTGTTCTAAATCTATCACTATGGAAAGCAATGCAAATATGAATAATGAAAACCAGGTATCCTGTTCATCACTGGACACAGTGTTTTACAAAGCACAGAGAAATCTCAGGCCTTTTATGATAAATGCCTAAATCACAACAAAATGTAAAACTTGAAATGCAAACTTCAAGTCAACATAGCATGATCAGATTATTTGAATATTATGCACCATTAGTTTTTATTCAATATAAGTATTTGCTGTGTTTGAGAAATTCCTAATGTGTTGGGATGTGCTGAAAATGCTGCCAAGATTATATTTCTTGCAGTATTGCTGTCCTTCCTGTGCTAACACGTTAGAAATGAGCAACCACTGGGAAATTATGAAAAACATTATTCTCCTCCTAGGCCAAATCCTTCACCAAGACTGTTCAGCCATGCAGTAAAAACAATCAAATAAAACACACAAAACCACATCCTTTAGGTTATGGATGCCTGCACAATCTGATCTATATTGATGAATTTTTTTTAAGGTTCAGTTGTCACAAAGAAAAAGCCAAAATATTGTGGTCAGGGAGCACATGATCAGTTGTTTAGGAGAGGTCTGCCTCTCATCATCAAGTTGTTGCCTGGTTGTCTCAGTGAGTATAAGTAACTTCCAACTCTATTGTACCATCATGGAATAATTTGGTAAATTCATGCTGGCTGTGATAATGCACATTGCACTTTGGGTTTTTTCTATCTGAAGCAGAAGAGTCTCCCTGAGCTACCAATGAAACCCTTCTTTTGAATTAGGGGAACAAAGACTTGCAGGGATTGAAGTCTTACAGATCTGAAGGATTGGAAAGAGGGAAAGCAGAGCAGAGCTCTTAATTGCTCAGAGAGATATAGAAGCTCAAGGCAAAGGTACTTTTTCTGAAAATCATTTATGATTAACAGCCAAGGGGTTGTTCTTAAACTGTAGTGTGTGGAGGCAATGAAAATGGTGCTCCTGGCTGGCAGATTCTGCTGAACTGTGAATGTACTGAGCATGTGAATTGTCAGCAGCTCAGGATCTAGACCATAAAAATCTGCCAGCCAATGACTTCATGTGACCCTCTGGAAGTCAGTGGCAGTGTTTCCACAGGCTTTAGGAGGTGTTGTGGCAAAGCTCAGTGCTGAGCTTGCAGTGCTTTCCAGAGCACTGAAATGTGGAAAAGGGGATAATTTGCTCCCTGAATCACCACTTGTGTTGCTAGGGAACAGAATTTCCTAATGAAGGGGGACAAAAGCAGAGGAAAATTTTGAGTTTAACATAGCAACAATATTGTTGTGAGGAATTTAAAGATTCAATCTGACTTGGACAAAATCCTAAGCCTACAATCCTTGTGCTGATACCTTGGTGTTGCCATTGCTGGGAACACCTGTGACTCCCATTAGCTCAGGGGAGATTTGTGTGTGCTTAGCACTTCTCAGAACTTGGGCCCTGATGCTTACACACATCTCATGTGTTGGATTTGCAGAGTCACTAATCTGGAAAAAAAAAGAAATTTTGATTCTTCTAGTCCTTTTTGGTTTTGCTCAGGCCAGACATATTGAAAGAGTGGCTTTTCCTGTAATATTTCATCACTTCAACTGTTATTGCCATTCAGCAGCAGGGAACTCCACAGCATATGAAAATGAAAACCAATCTTTTAGAACTTATCCTGTCATTTAACCCTAGCTCAGATCTGTTCTGCCTTTCTGTGGCTCTAAACTCATAGCAGTGGATTGCTGCTCCTGGGCTGCTGCTTAAATGCCACTAACTTTCATCAAATAAATTATTTTTATTAGCATATTTGTACTGCAAAACCAAAGATTTGACCTGAACATTGGTTCCTCTCTTAATTCCCACCCCTGAAAATGCCCCTGAAAATTCATCTTCCATTGCCAGTCCAGCATAGAATATTTCTGTAGGCCTAAACAGTACTAGCTGCCAAAGAATCCTAATATTTTTAGGCTGCAATTCTTTGGAAGCATGTGGATAATCAAAATGGAACAGGTGGGAGAAGGAAATATTACTCCTGGGGGGAAGGAGAGCCCAGAGCATAAATGGTTTCTTCCCGTCTGCACAAGACGTTCATAAAAAAAATTCCAAGATCCCCAATCTAATGCTGTAACCACAGGGTCATGCTGCTCCTGGATGAGTGTGTGGGGCCACACCATGACTTCAGCATATTTGAAGCACCATTATTCAAGCACTTTTCTAATTTTCTAGTAAAAATCTCCACACACATTCTAATTCAGAAGAACTGCCCAAGAAAAATACCCAGTGCCCTGCTAATGAACATTGAGCCCATTGTCAAAAATTAAAAGCCTACCCTGTACAGGGAGTTTAAAGAACATAATATAACTTTGATTATATGCCTTGTAATGCCAAATTTCCTTAGAGGAGCCATGGTTCTAATTTAACCTTATTGGAAAGCAAACTGCAAGGAAAACCACAGAATTCCATGAACCCCAGGGATGCACCCCACGTGGCGTTTGGCATATTTCATGAAACCTATTTAATTTCCAGTCCCCTGAAATTGCATCATCTCCTGTTCCACTACAAAATATTGGTATTTACATCCTGTACATCCTGCTGAAATGCTGTGAGAACCTCATGGATGTGTTGGGAAACTTGCTCCCTTTCCCTGAAATTTGCTGGAGTCCCCACAGAGTAATAACTGAGAGCACCTTGCAAGCTGATATTTGCTTTGCTATTTAATTCCCAAAATCACAAACTAAGAGTTCCTAGATAAAGGAGCTCTTTTGGGAAATGTGGCCTGGACAACTTTACAGGACTTCCTTGATGAAGTTTTGATTTATATTTATATTTTTATTTATAGTTTTATATATATATATATCAGTTGCTCTCTCTATGCAGAAAAGGTTACATCTGTTTCTTTCAATACTGGAGGCCTAGAAAACATGACATTCGAGGAAGCCAAATGTCAAAGATGTGGAACTTCTATACATATCTGTAGAAGATTATTCCATTTGCCATTAGACTCCACTTAGGTAAAATTAAGATGAATATAACACGTTTTTGTTTGTTTTTATTGGGTTGGGGTTTAGGACAAAAGCCTTGATAAGCAATGTGTGTAGTATCTTCCTAATGTTAAATCCTTTTCTGGATAGGAACTAACTGAGAAGTCAGCCTGGTTTAAATTAGGTTTTATTTTAATGGTGAACTGAGCTAACCATAAAAATTAACTATTTTAGTTTAATCAATCACTTCATACATCAAAGGTAAATTTAAGATGGGAGGTGACATGTATTTCTGTTGTTTCATTGCAGTTCCCTAAAATTGATTCAGTCAAACTGCATGGCAGCAGATACGACACTTTGTCTCTCATATGACAAAGATCTTTACTTTTGTGGATGTGAACTGAAAGACAATTTTAAAAAGCAGGGTTTGGTTGCTATGGATAATGATGCAGCTCTTCCTTGCACCTAATTGTCCATCAGTAGCCAGCTCTGGGGGTGGGAAGCATGCTTGTTTTCTCTTCCTTATCTCAGCATTCATCCTAAGAAGCTTTAAAGTGCTCATTTTCTCCTTTCTTCAAAGAGAGATGTTGTCTCCCTCCATTTAGGGCACGTTGGCTGATATTCTGGAACATGTGGATTTTATGGTTTGCATAATCCACACAAGTTTTCCTGTGAGCACAGGGTAGAATGATACCTTTTAATTTGTTCATTTGAAAACTAACCAGTGCTGAAACAGAGTCTGAGGACTCAGCTTTGTTTCCATCTCATGTAATCACAATTTTATTAACTTTAGTGAGCAGTCACTGCTGGCTTTGTGCCAGGGGAGCTTTCTTGGCTCATCCCAAGATTTTTTTTTTTCTTTAAAGGGAGAAAGTAATCTTTAAAAAAGAAAAAAACCAAACCCACGCAAAACCAAAACCAAAATAAAACAGTCTTTGGGAGTAACCCCTTCATGTCATTTGTAGAAACCGAAGTACCCCAAGACAATTCATGGAAAGGTAGTTGTTAGAAGTTGAGTAATTTGGAATGCTTGTTCTAGATTATTATCCATAAATTCAAGTTTCCTAATTTCTCTTTTCAGTATATATTTTAGGTTCTCTAGGGCAGAAGCTGTCTTGTCCTGTATCTTCCCATAAGTTTCTCCGAGCAATCTCTTAATATTAGTGTAGATTATCACATAAACTCACTAGTGTATATATATTTCAAAACAATTATTTTCTTCCAGTATTCCCACAGAATTTGAGAGCAATTTGAAGCAAAACTTTCTATAGCATTTAAAAAAAAAGGCTTCTCTTTTTTTTCCTCTAAGATCTTTAAAAAACAGTTCTTCCTTTTTGTGGATTGGCATCAGTTAGATAAAACCCCACATTTTTTTAGGGATGGACGCCTCTGCTTTGCTTTGGTTGGTCTCCCATTACCAACTCCCAAAGACCTCACATCAGAGGCAAGAAGTCTCTGTGGATACATTGAATTCTAGGGTGAAAAGAAGAGCTCTTTAAAAGGAAGGAGAAAAAGCACACAAAATCTCCCTCTTGTCTGAATCACATTTGATAACAGACTTCCTTGGTGAGCAAAATATTGGCAAAAACTGAGGGCAAAGAAAGAGGAAAGAGCTTTGTCTAGGTGAGACTGCATGGAAAGGTTACATTTATCAGGGGGTGAGATGTCAAAGCATTTATGAGATTTTCATGGTGAAGCATTTCTAAAAAGCAATTAGAAAGGTGATACTATAGGAGACTTTTGTTGCCTTATGTTGTTGTTTGTTTTGCTATTTTTGTGTTATAATAAGATAGCCTCAAGTAGATTTATTGGCAATAAATAGGAATAATAGTAAGTGGTTTGTTTAGATGCTGCATTGACTCTTGTTAAAATGTCCACAGAAATGTCTGGAAGTCTTTTGCTTTGATATTGCAACAGAGTACATGAGAAATAAGTTTTTGGGGCACTGCAGCATTTAAAAGCATTAAGAAAGGAAAACATGTTGATACTTTTGAAGAAATTACAGAGGTGTACAAACCACTGATCCCTTCTTAAATCCACATTGCATTGCAAAAACAGCAAGATAAAAAAGGCTTAAGCTCAGCATCACTTCATGAGGACCTGGTGCCAGCTCCAGCTGTTGAAGTTGGAAAAGGAATGAATTACCTGGGACTTTTCTTTCCATGTGCAATTTGCATAACCTAACTAAACATAGGGAGGGAGAGGAGGGGAACAACAAAGGGAACAATAAGGATTTTGTCTGAGGCCAGGTCAACACTTGCCCTAGATAATGGTTGATGCCTGAATTGCTTAGAGTGGGTTCCCTCCCAGCACGGGCTGGTTTTCATCATGATGATAAAGGAAAACATTTTACACAATAACCATTCAGCCCCTTGTTATGTCTTGAAGGCTGCACAACTGCTTTTTATTCCAGGAGCATAAGACTGAAAAATCATCTTAAGAACATGGCAATCCTTTGGTATTGTACACATTGCTTTCAGTAATGTGTATAATCACACAAGAAGCCAGAGTGGGAAGACATTGTACCCCTTTTAGCACGAAACTTAAACCTGTGAATAAAACTTGTTTAGCATAACTACATAGAATTTCCTTGACTGGGTTTATTTTGGCTCCTCCACTGTCACAGATGTTCACTATTACCGAAAGAAAACACTGTAAACTTAGTAGAGATTTTAAAGGAGGAAAGAGGGAAATCTGTATAAAATCTGAAGGTTTTTTGTTGTCTGGGACCTGATCATCAGTTCTAGAAAGCGTGTGAGCAACCTGCTGGGATCTGGTTTCCTCTGGGGAAAGCAGTGACGTAAATCCACTTACCCCTCATAGGAACTGTGGAGATTATGGAGTGATTTGGCTGAGGGTCAAATGAAAGGGAACATGAAGGGAAAAAAAAGCTTTCAAAGGTTGTTTTCAGGTTTGAAGGAGATAAGATGGGTTTTGTGGCTCTTTTATCACTTTCTCATGCCAGGGTACCTCAGATGTGCCTGGAGGAATGAGGCCCTTGCGGTTGCAGTCGCTGAATTCACACGGGAATTTGAGCTGACCTTGTCAGCTCTGGGAGCAGTGCCTTAGACAGTGCAGGGATCCTTGCTGGGCTCTGAGAGCTCTATTAATAGATCTGTGGCACCCAGCCCAACTCCAGGGCTCGAGGTGTGAGCTTTTTCACTCCTCTAAGGTTTTGCTTGCATGTGTTAACACTGTACAAAGCCACATCGCATCTCGAGATAAGGGAGGCAAAATCCCCAGCTCTCTAACAGCATCTGGCTCTGCTGCTACCTCAGCAAGTTTTTCATGGGTTTCACAGCATTTTTATGCTCAGGGCTTCTTTTCTAAGGTGTTCTAGTGGTGCTGGAATTTAAAAATCAAATTATAGACCAGTTTTATGAATTCTCTCTGCTTTGCACGTGTGTGCTTAGATGAATGTCTCACTGAGACTGCTCTGCTTTCAATCTGTCGTGCATCATCAGGGCATTTTCTAGATAATTGGCATTTTCAATCTAAATAGACCTGAGAGACCTAAAGAGACTCTAAAGACACCTAAATTACTCTTCAGAAATGATAAGGACTGGATTTTTCATTCAGTCCTGTAGCTGCATTGCTGAGTGATCTCTCTCAAAATAAGTTGCAGATTTGGAAGTTCAGAGAAGAAAAATCCTGTCCCACATAGGTTTAAATGCATGCAACAGATACAGAATCCCTTTATACTGTAGGAAAAACATTTCTTCCAGTTCAATTGCCATCTAATTTACCTATAGCTCATGGCTTACTAACAGAGCAAGGAAAAATGCTTTAGCTGTAAAATGGGTCATAAGCACTTTATGTCCTCAAGGATTTTGAGAAAGGGAAAGAAAAATAAAATCATGTTGTGAAGGAAAGACAACTATTTCCCAGAAAAACATGGAAACCTATTTCTATTAGTAATAATGCTTCCTTTGAAAACACACTTTCTTTTTTTTGGAAGGCAAGCAGAATGAAGCCTGAAATCATAGCAAAGGTCATAAAAAGGATTCAGCCATAAAAGGACATATATGTCCACACTTAGCAAGTGACTTCTTCAAACAGCAGGGAAGTTTGAAATAATGCCTAGAAGTTCCTAGCATTGAGGGAAATTATTCCATAACCTCATTATTCCTTTCATTCTTTTGACATACCTAAATTTACCTATTGATTTTTAAATTCTGTAAGTATCTCTGTTAAGATTTAATTGAATTCTTTATCGTGTTTTAATCAGAAAATAGTCATGCAGATTTTCATTGTGGCATGAGGTTAGAAGTAAAAATTCTTTGAACTTGCAAAGTTCATGTCTAGAAGACCTCAGAAATTCTTTGGATTTGTCAGTGAAGAGAAAGAGAAGGTGAAATATGTGAGGCCAGAGGTTGTTCAGCAACCAGGAGGATGAAAGAAAGAACAAAATAACTCTGCTCCTTGACAGAAGAGAATTGGCAGAATCCACAAATCACAAAATCTTTTTTCCTTCAAATGAAAAAAACATGAGGTGCTTGGTCGGTTTTTGATACGGCAATAGTTCTGGAAATAGTAAAATTTGCATTTATACATACAGTGCCATTAATTTTAGAATTTTTTCATCATTATTACTTTTTTGGGGGGTCATTTATATCAAAAAAGATCTGTTCTTCTGGTGACCATCTCAGTGGCTTCACTACAATGATCATAATGAAAACAATTACATCATTCCCTTCATGGGAATCAAGAAAATTGCAGGAGAAGGAAAGGAAGAGTTACAGAAAAACATTCCCTAGGGGGTTTCTACACAATTTGCAAAAATTTTTGGGCTTTATTGATTTGTCAAAAAAAAAAAAAGAAAAATAAGCAGGTGGAGTAAATTTAAGCTATTAAATCAAAGCAAATGTCCCACAGCAGGTGGTCAACTTTTGGAAGCATTGGGTGCTTCCCCAATGCTTGGGAAGAAGAACAAAAACTTCAATTTTCTGTTTAAAAGGTACCTTGGATTAGTCATCTAGAAGAGAAATGTGGGAAGCCAGAGGAGCTCTCTCTAATGAAACTAGAATTCATGTGTTAGTACCACCTCTAAAACATATCTTAGAGAGTGACCTCCTCCAGTAGTCCTGACTGCATTGGGCATTTTGTAAAGGCACCAAAAAAAACCCATAAAAATTATTTCTGTAACATATTACACATCAATATCAACATAGTGAAGGGAAAGAAATTCACCAGTCACAGAATCCCAGGATGAGTCAGCATGGAAGGGACTGCAGTGGGGCATCTGCTCAGGCAGGGTCATCCCAGGGCACACCTGGAGTGTGTCCAGATGTTCTGGAACATCCCCAGGGAGGAGACCCCAGAGCTGCTCTGGGCTGTGCTCAGGGCTGGGCACTGCCCAGGGCAGAAGTTCTGCCTCCTGTGCAGGGGAATTGCTGGCATCAATCCCTGCCCATTCCTCTGGTGCCCTGGGCTGGGCAGAGCCTGGGCCCTGCTCTGCCCCTCCCTGCACACAGGGACACCCAGGGCTGAGGTTCCCTCTCAGCTGGGGCCCCTCTCCAGGCTGAGCAGCCCCAGCTCCCTCAGTCTTTCCTGGAGTCTTTCCTGGGCACAGAGATGCTCCAGGCCCTTCAGAGAATCATGTGCCAGTGCCAGGTTAGCCCATCCCATGGGAAGATAATATCTTCTGTGGGAGATGAGTCACCTCTGGAGATGCTGCAAAGGGGCCTGGATGGCTGCCCACCAACATCTGGAGTGCAACACAAGGTGTGATGGACTCCTCCAGAGGGGGACACACAGAGGGCCAAGCAAGTGGCAGTTTAGACCAACAGGAGCATCCAGAGCAAGCAGCAAATCCCAGCTAAACTGGAATTCCATGCTGTGGGCCACAGCTTTCTGGGCAAACTCCATAACAGCAACAGCCACTGACCAGACAACACCTACCAGGTCCCCCTGGCTTTTCCACCAGCTCAAGTACAAAGCACTTTGCTGATAAAAATCCTTGAGAATAGTCAACTGTACCACTTGTCACTGGTCTTTTCCCTTTTCTCCACTGAGGTCTATCAATTTTAAACACATTTTAAGGACTTAAGATATTTTGAGAGCTGCTTTCTCAGTTTTTCTTAAAAATGAGAGTTTTAAATGAGAGTTTTCCTTTTTTTAAAAAAAGGAAAATCTTTTTTTCTTAAAAAAGATTTAGAAGAGTCATAACAGCAGATTATGTGACTTCTGGACACAACTGCATGGATATAATTCATCTGAAGTTAGGGGAGAAAGATTCACATTTATACCCTCTTCTATTCCAGGTTGATTCTCTGCCTTTCTGTCTGTTTTGCTAGTTTTTTGATGCAGGTATTTATTTACCTCATAATAATTGTCTATTTAAATGTCTATATTTCTTCTCTGAAAGCTGCATTTATTGTTAATGTATGCTTGGGATATGCAATGCATATATTTCTTCTTGTTTTATATGTTATTCCAGGGAAGCTCCATGTGTTGAAAAGCATACAGAGATTCAAATGCATTACGTTCAGCATTAGGATTAAATCCCAGGGGTGAAAAATTACACTTTTTGCATGTCAGGCTATGGTCACTGGCAGTAACTGATTCATTTATTTGCAGAAAACAAAAAACTGGAAAAATTCAATTAGGACACAAAAGTATATGGAAAAGAAACCTGCAAAACAAGGTATTACACTCATTTTCCTGGCTGTTGTTTCAATATATTTAGGCTGCACATCAGGGGAGTGCCCTCCTTTTTTTTTTTTTTTTTGGTTTGTTTTGTTTTTCAATCTGTCTATAAAGACTGATGTATTTTTGTGGTAGAGATGAAATCTTGGATAGACTTGTGGGTTTCTAGACTTCTGCAGGTGTATATTGGAAATTCAATATGCCTTTGTACTCCGGGATGAAAAAGATTTGGCAGCTTAGGGAAGCATAAAACATAGCTTAAAATTCTGGTTGACTGGAACAGGCTGAAGTAGTTAATGCTGTATTGCACAGTGTGTTACTCCTGTTCATCCTTGTTTAGCTTTCTTCAGCTGTTAACAGCTCAGGGCAGCATAATAAATTAACCCTATTGCTTGGACTAATGAGTTGTCATTCTCTGCTTTTTGCTCATGAACTGAACAAAAAGTGTGTCGTTTGGTGTTATCATCCAAATTCTTACAGGCTGCCCAGGAAAGGGGTGAAGTTACTGTGTATCACAATTTTTGTCTCATTTATTAAATACCACCCTGGCCAGGGCATATGTGAAACACACGACATGAAAACAGCAAGAAAGAAATTGTACTTTTATAAAAACATGTACTGATTTCCATTGTCCTTATTTTATTTTTTTTGGTACCATTGTGACTGGTTTTAACTGTATGCTCAGAGATCTCCCACCTAGAGGCACACAGGAAGTGTGAAATAGGTGGTTCTCATTGTGCTCTCCTTACCCACTGCTATCCTTCCAAGCAATTCCCTGAAAGAATCACAGTCCCTGTGAGTGTTTCCATGTTATCAGGAATAATTTATTTAAACCAGTGGCAACCTGTGGGTTTGTGTGGCTTGTGAGCAGTTTGAAGTGTGGCTCACCCCTCAGGACTGTGTGACTGGAACATCCATCCAAAACTGTGCTGGTTCATGAGGCACCTGTGGGAAGCAATCTAGATTTCTTGCTGTGGAAGGCAGGGAATCTGCAGGTGTGGCTGAAGGGGACAGTGCCAAATGGCTTCAGGTCTCTGCTGCATCACCAGCAGTCATGGAACTTGTAGGGTTTCCTGCTGAGAGCCACACTCACAGCAATTTATCCTCAGTCCTTTAAAGCAATATCCATTTACTGTAGATCCTCCCCCAGTTTTCAAAAGCCTTTCTGGGCTCTTGGCTTGTAGGGGTTTCATTTTTTACGTCTTTCATTGTGATAAAAATCAGAATCATCTGAGTCAGAAAATGTTTCACCAGAATTGCTGAGAAGTTGGAGTTCCTGAAAATTGTGTGACCAGGCCCAGGTCAGTGCCTTGTGATCAGTGCAGTGTTAAGCAACACACAGCTGTTAGTCCAAGGAAATGGTGTTCCAATTTAAATTTGGGATATAATCATCTATACCACGTTATAATTAGCTTAAAAAACAAAACAAAACCAGAAACAAACAAGCCAACCAAAAAACCTGACCACTTTTAGAGTGTGGGAACTACTTTTAACGTTAAATTTACCTCTACTATGATTTGAATTAATAGCATTGGCTTCTCTGCCTTTTTGGAAGCAGTTCTGTACGAAAGAAATCTCTTTTGCTTGTCAGGGAGAAAATTTTGAGAAAATATTGTGACAACTGGAAATATAATTGCTTTCATTTTGTACCATTCTACAGAGTTTTTTCCAGTGCTGGATAGACTTGGCTGTGATAGGGACTGTAGAGGGAATGACAACTTTGTTTCCATAATGCTGGAAGGAGTCATATGTTCAAAGTTCATTAAAATCTCTTCCTCTCTTTGGAGCTTCACTGGTTTGCAGTGTGCAAGCAGGATTTTGTTCTTAGGCTCTGAAGAGCTCTTTTTCTTTCTGTTTTACCCTATATTGCTGAATGTGCCATCACATTGCAACCAGGTGTCTTTGGGGTGAAAGCTCTTGTGTCAGAATCAGATTAGGCTGGTAAGGACAAACTTAAAGCAGTTATCCCTGCAGCATAACTTGGAGAATTTGTTCTTCTTCCTGCCTGTCATGGCTCAGCTATGAAGTTTGCTAGATCATAAGACAAGAGGAAAGTCAGGTAGGGAAAAGGTGGCTCATTTTTGACTGAGAGCAGTTAAATTCACAACTTGGCAGTGGCCAGCTTATCCCATTTTTAATGGGAAGGGCACAGAGCCTGAGTGACACTTAAATGTCCTTGAAACACTGTCTGACATTGTCCCTGTGCTAAATGCTTGCACAGAGTCCAGGGTGATAATTCAGTGATCGTTGTGAGTCACCAAACCCAGGGAATCTCCATCCTGGCCTCTGAAAGTCTCCTTGGTGCTGTTCCTGGAGGAACAGGAGCACAGAGGTGGGAGGGAAAGTGCAGCTCCCAGGTCTTTTTGAACTGAAGAAAGCAGGGCTGCTGCTGGCAGCCCAGCAGCAGGAGGAGATTTGGAAACTGTGGTCGTTTGTTCCGCTCATTATGCCCAGTTCTTTCCAGTCAGCTGCTTATCCATTAGCTTAGGAAGTACAAGAATCACCTAGAGCTATCCCAGCTTTTTTACTGCACATTTACAACATCCATCTCCCTCTTGCTTTTGTGGCTCTCCTTCCATTTGTCATCTTTCTCATTTAAGGAGAGATTATTTGCCAGCCACTCTGCCAGAGAGAGTTCTAGGCAGGGAGGAGTAGCAGCACTGCCCACAAAGTCCCAGATCTCTCCAAGGAGTAAGTGTGTTAAAAGTAATGATGTGCAATAAAAACCTCGTGCAGATGTTATTGCATAGAAGCAAAATGTGTACCATAAAAAATGTAAAAAACCCTAAATAGCTACTGGAACTTCACAGGTCTTCAATATTTTTCTGCAGACACTGCTGTGGTGCAGTGACACCACGTGCATCACATGAATTTCATTGCTTGCCAAATAAATCAAATCTTTCAGAGAGCTTCTGTACCATACCTTGAAGTCCTTTTTCTCTGAATTGCTTTTTCTCATCATTCAGTTAACGTGTATGGAAGAAGGAAAACTCTTCCTCTCCCTGAGGTGACAATATAAGGCCTTTACTTCAGAAAGCACCTATGCATATTCCCAAGCCTGCCTTTATTTCATTAATAAATGAGACTTAAGCACATGTTTAAGCAGGTATTTTGTACCGATGGGCTTGTGAACTAATGATGAATATTACTGACCAATATTCAGGAAGTGCTGAAGGGTTGTTGCAATCTGAGGACCAGTAAGTTGAAGGTGTGGAGGGGAACCAGGATGTACAGAAAGATCTGAATCTGTTGGAAATAAGAAGGAGGGGAGAGGATGTGGGAAGTGGCTGGTACTTTCGGATAGCCTCACCTTGGAAAATGCTTACAATTCAGAGTGCTGAATAAATTATCAGTGCTGTCTTGTCTTATTAAATGCAGAGAATCTGAGATCCCCTTTGCTCAGACTGTGCTAACCCTTTAGTCATCCTCCCATATATTTGGAGAATAAAAATCCCTGCAGCTGGAGCATGTACTATTGGCTGTGGGTTTTTGTCCAACAAAGCCTGGAGGAACACAGAGTTCAAATGAATACATGTTTTGTTAAATTTCTGGCAGCTTTGCATGAACAAAGCTAGACTAGAAAGAATGACAAGCTGTGTAAGTCAGCATTACAAAATGTGTGTTTCTGGTGATGTACAGTGGTTCTGAAAGTGGGTAACAGTGTCCTAGAGAGAGACAAAAAGCTGTGTTTGGGCTGTTTCCTTTCTCTTTCTTGTTTGAAATTCTGCTTCCCCTGGTGTGTGTTTTAGTTGACAGTAGGATCCAGTTTAGGAATACACTTTATCAGTGAAATGATGATGATTAGCAATAGGAATGCTGCCAATGTCTTATAAACAAACACTTCTTGACAATAATTTTTTTTCTGTGATTTTTCTGGGGGTTAAACAAAGGATTGAAAAAGCAATGTGGCCCTAATGTCAATGTAACAGCCTAGTCAGTGATCTTAAACTCCTTTAATTTAAAATAGTATCATGATCTGATTATTTCTTGCAACACTCAAGAGTTAAACTTTATACTTCAGCACCATATCTTCTTCCACTAACATATAATTTACCAGTCATATATTTCGTGATGATGTGAGCATGTATTTTACCAACAAAGGTTCTAGCCAACAATAGCATAATTTTTTTTTTTATAAATAGGAGGAAAAATATTTTAAAATAGGTTTAGATAAATCAAAAAGACAATAGAAGTTTGATTTTTTTTTTTGAAGGGAAGAAACATGCAGTAGAGAAAAATAGTTTCTTCTAAGCAGCTCCTTTGAGAACACAAGACATAAATTGATATTAATTTCTCTACAGTAGTGAATGGTGCTTTTGAGTTGGAAGGGACTGTAAAGCTCATCCAGTCCCACCCCTGCCATGGGCAAGGATAACTTTCACTACCCTACCCCAGCTTGCTCCAGCCTGGCCTTGGACACTTCCAGGGATGGGGCATCCTCAATTTCTCTGGGCAATCTGTTTTTCCCACATTACAATTGGTCTCCTTGTGGACCAATTCCCATTTATAAAAGAGGGGCAAGCTGCTGCTTTTCCTGTCCTCTGTCACCACACCAGACTGAACTTTCTCTGTATAATAACCAGCAAAAATCTAAAGGCTGATTTGGGGCCTCCAGTTTTTCTAAAAACTAAACTAATAATTAAAATTGCTGATAATGAAATTGCTGATGTTGACTCTTGACTTTTTTGGGGGTTAATATTGTGTTAGTCATTTTTGTCTCTGACTATTTGTCACTGCTTTAAAGCAATAGTTTTTGTTTTGCTGCAACATTATTCTGAAATGCGGAGAGTTTCAGGTTTCAATCCCATGAACACTCCTTTGAGGCTACAAAGCACATACTGGTCCTTATTCTCTGATTTGCTGCCAAAATGTAATCATCTGTTGTTTTTCAGCATGCTGGTGGCAGTTTAGAGTAAAAAAGGAGAATTTGATACCCCCAAGAACAAATTCACTGTAGGGAATTCACCTTCAGCCCAAAAAAGCCGTAAACGTGTCTTACATCTAGAATTTTTGTATCATCTTAAGGGACAGACTGTGATTTGCCTTAATCAACAAAACCTAAAGCACTGAATACATTATTTTCCTTTCACTGGGGATTCCTGAGGGTGATCTAGTGGAAAAGGAAAAGGAGGTAACACATTCCCACTGGAGTGAAAGAGGTAAATGTGATGCTCACGTGTGAAGTGTGGCAGGAATTTCACAACAGGGCTGTAAGAATGCCTGAAACTGCTCTGTCAATGTGACTTTCTGATGAAAACAACCAGCAAATTCAGGACATCTTTGCTGCATTGGAATCACTGTTGTTTACAGCTCGAGAATACCTCTTGGGTCCTCTCAGTGCAAAGCAAAATTAAATTTTAGAAGAAATGTGATTCAGGAGGTTTTCCATTAACTCTGTCTCATGTGCTTTTTCATTTCCTCCTCGTTTCTTTCCCGTCACTGTCACCAGATGTTTGTGTGAAGCATTATGTTTTCAGCTCTGGGTAATTAAAACTGGAATTTAGGTCTCAACTAGAAAGCCGAGTGGTTTAAGTGCTTTGTATAGTCCATAAGTCAAATAGAAAACTGTAACTATTAATACATTGAAAGTGAGAAAATTTGATTTGACTTATTCCAAATCAGATCATGGGAAAGATTCATGTTGGTTTCAGTGCTTTTCTGTCTTTAAGTCATTGAAAAAATCATCAACACAAGGGATAAACTCTGATCACTTGCACTTCCCTTAGATGTCCTCTTAGCAAAGTACAGCCTTCTTCAAGAGCTTCTATATAAGAAAAACTGAAGCATTTTGGCACAGAGTGTGCTATGAACATGAACACCCTCTAAAAAAAAGCTTTTTTTCTGAATTCTGTGCTTTATGATGCAGTTGCACAGGCAGTTGCTCATGTACCTTGCTTCATGAATGAACATCTTACAAGTTCATGTTATTGTTGCATTTTAAAAAAGTAGTACCACTTAATAAGCAATTTATCATCATAGTTCAATAAACTGATTTATCTGTACACAGCATCTGAGAAATCACGCTTAAAATGCTTTGAACTTGTGAAGGAAAGCATCTGGAACCCCTTGTGGCTGCATTATATTCTACATTGTTTCCATCTTATTTTCCTGATGCGAGCCCTTGACAGATGAAGTTGTGGAGAGTGATGCTTCTTGTCTGGAAAAGAGAAAAAAGGGAAAAAAACCCCAAAAGTCTGCGCACTCTCAGCAATTATTTAAATTGGAATCACAGCCTCTACTCCCAAACTCAGTGCCACTTGGCAGCTGCAAGTTGATGAGGTGCAGTAATTAATGAGTTAGTACTTGTTGGGTAGGCCATGGAAATCAGCAACTGTGTGCTTGTCCTTTGCCTGTTTCATGTGGAATAAGATGCTGGATTTCATTTGCACCTGAAGAAAGAAGAGTTGTTCACCTGATCATTTATCAAACTTTGGTCTTTTAAAACCAGGGTTCTGGTCCCAAAAGGAGAGGGAATGCTCAATTTTCATACCACTGCCTGGCTGTGTGCAAAGCTCAACTACCAAGTCCTGCTTTCCATGGAATGCTGAAGCCCTGCATTTGTTTAAAATCTGGCCTTGTGCTCATGGATGTTTACACTGAAATCAAACATAGAAGACGGCACCATTCCTGTCCCAAAGAGATCCCTACAATCAAAAGCAAAACAGTGCAAAATAAAACCAGTGGTTGTTTCTGGCTCTAAATTTTAACCAGAGCAGGTCTAGTAGTTATAAAACATTGTCCTATATACAGTGTAATACAATCTGTGTTAGACTGTCCTTAATCAGTGGTGTCAACCAGGACTAGAAAAACTTTTTCTTTACTAAAATGTTCAACAGATCTGTGTGTGTATATATACACAGTATATTTTTCCTGTATGTTATGTGTATATATATTTATAGAGAGAGATCTATCAAATTAGGCACGTATGGACACACCCACACATGCACTGTGTGCTTCAGGAGCTCAGATATTAATAAGACAATAAATAAATTGCAGCTGGTAAAAGTTGAGCATTTTCCCACTTCACTGTTGAAATGAGTAGGTCATATGTTCACAGGACTAATCTGGGCTGTATTGTCACCACCCAGCTGGGAGTCCCTGAAATCTTTTGAGCCCTTCAGCAGAAATCATGTGTAAGGCTTTTCATCTGCTCTTTGAATTTATGGGTGCTGAGGGACTGGAGCTTTTTGCACTTGCCCAGATTACCTCAGGTACTTTTGGAAGCAAGTCAGCTTGGAAAAAATTATCAGGTCAGGTTAAAGATAGAAGTAAGTGAAACATGAAAAGTCACTGCATTTCACATTTAGAAATGTCTAAGTGAACCTTGGAAAACACAAGTTTGCTTTCCCCCTGACCCCAAATCTTTATTAATCTGACTCTACAACTGACAGCGGTTTAGAGAGTTGCAATTTAGGTAGATCATGCTGGTTTTACACTAGATGTGGGCATTCCCTCTTCTTGCCTGATGCACTTTGATTTTGGGATGCTGATCATGCATAATTTTGAAATGTAAAGTGGCAGAATAGGAGAGAGACATCCTTGTTCATTTGGATCAGCTCCTATGCTCATGACTTGTCATTAGAACACATCTTTCTCCAAAAACCAGATGTGAGGCATTTAGAAGATTCACAGTTTATTCTAAAATGGAAAGAAAAAAAAATCCTTTTCCATATTTCAGTAGTAAAGAGGGAAAGGGATGGCACAGTCAGTGGAGACAGAGAAACTTCTTCAAAAGTAGAGGTAATACAAAAGTGTGTTTTATTGTCTAGTGACAATAAAAGGAACTTAGAGACAAGATATTTTTTAAACACTTGACCCACCTTAAAACTCTCTCTTCATAACGGAGGATGTTATTAATGGAAGGCTTTTACAGTACACATATTATATAGATTATCTAAAGGTTGCATAGGTTTTATAGGCAATGCCTCAGTGCATGGACATGGGTAGAAAGGGAGCACAGCCTTGAGTGTGCAAAGCTTGAGGAGAAGAGAAGAACTTCTCTGTTAAAACTCTTAGAAACCAACGTGGTTTACAGGTTTTGCTCACTGAGCTTTGGATGTGAAATTGGCAAAAAACTGTAGCCAGAGAAACCCCACTCCCTTCAAATACAAAGGTGAGGAGGCACATGCCCTAAGAAAATTAATGGAAAAAGATAAAAATAAATCAATGCAGGAGCAAGGCCTGTGTTCCTGCAGAATGCTTGGCTATTGAGAGGAACAGCTTCAGTAAATTTTGGGCCTTACAGAGCCCAAAATGGAGCATTGCTTGCTGAAACTTGCAGCCTCTGGGGCTGGGGCTCCTTTTTCTGGATGACAGGGAGCTTGCACTAGCACGACACATTCCCCAAGGAACTGGAAAGGAGCCAAGGAGCCACAGTTTGGGTCGGATTTTGCTGACTGTGGCGAAGAGATGAGACTGGGAGGGAGGGTGGGCTCATACGTGTTTGTGTGCGTCACAAAGATGAGCTTGGTGCAGTGGGGAGCCAGGAAATGTTGGGTTTAGTGAACCTCTGCATCTGAGTAGAGTGTGTTGACTTCTTAATCCACTCAAAATGAGTTTTTGTTTGGTGTTTTGTACACTGGGACAGCAAAGCACCGTGTTCTACTCAATGAGTGAAGTCTGACAAGTGTTGTCCTGTCTGCTCCACTGCTGTGCTACTCGTGTGACAAAGAAAGCAGAGACTGAGGTGGCTTTTCCAGGTCATATCCTATCCTATCCTATTTACTAAATATTTAATTTATTAATTGATAAAAAGGGTAAGTAATAATGTGCTTCCAATAGTATTCCCAAATACATATCAGTGCTGCAAAAATTGTCATTTGGAATCACCTTCCAGTTGCTTCAGGAATCTTGGTCATTAAATCAAAATTATGACTTGAATCGGGATATAATTCAAAAGGGAAGGGAA